>CM053793.1:590538974-591103974 GCA_028749045.1 Cupressus sempervirens | reverse complement strand
TGCAAAGAAAATAAAAACCATTATGGTTGCAAATGATTTGTGGGAGTTTGTGGTCAATGGATTAAATGATGTGACTGATCCAACTCAGTGTGCTGCCCTCACAAATGCATAGAAGACTCATTTGAAAGAGTCAAGGAGGAAAGATGCAAAGGCATTAAGTCTTATTGAAGCAACAATGACAGAGACAATTTTTCCAAAGATTGCAGCAAAAAATTATGCAAAGGAAGCATGGGATATCCTTGAGACAAACTTCAAGGGGACTGATAAAGTCTACACTGTAAAGTTATAGAATATAAGAAGGGAGTTTGAGAACCTTCAGATGAAAGAGAATGAATCAGTTGCAGACTTCAGTTCAAGGACCTCCAATGTGATTAACCAGCTGAAGTCAAATGGAGAAGACTATCAAGAGCAGAGGATAGTGGAAAAGATATTGAGGAGTTTACCTCATAAAAATAACCATTTGGTCATGACAATAGAAGAGGCAAAAGACTTCACTGTTTTGACAATGGATGAGTTGATGGGTTCTCTTCAAACCCATGAGCATAGGATCAATAGATCCACATCTTCTACTTCCCAAGAGCAAGCATTCAAGGCTTAGTCAAATCCAAGAGGAAGGGAGAGAGGAAGAAATGGCTCAAGCAGAAACTTGAGAGGTAGAGGCCAAGGTAATAAAGGAAAAAGGAATGCTACAACAAAAAGCTTAGGAAGAGCAGATGGAGCAAGTAGCTCACAAAATACTTCAAGAGGAGGTAAGAAAAACTACAACTCATATAAGAGTAATGTAGAATGCTACTACTGTCATAAATATGGGCATTATGCAAATGAATTCTGGAAGAAGCAAAATGATCAGTCAGGACAAGCAAATGTGGCTGATGTGAATATGGGAAGTGGACCCAATGCTGCTGCCTTCATCATGTGTAATGTTGGTGAAGAAGGAAGCCCTAAAGTTTGGTACCTCGACAGTGGATGTAACAACCACATGAGTGGTAATGAAACTTTGTTTTCATTCATTGACAAGAGTTTCAAATCAAAAATTAAAATAGGTAACAATGGAACCCTACCAGTTGTGGGAAAATGATCTATTATGGTCCGCACTAAGAAAGGTGAGAAAAGGAAAATACAAAATGTGTATTTTTCCCCTGGTATGAAGCACAATTTGATGAGCATTGGTCAACTCATTCAAAATGGATACAAAGTGCTGATGGAGAATGACACGTGTGTCATTCATGAAAAGGATGGTAGTAAGAACTTACTTGCACCAGTTCAAATGACAAAGAATAGAATGTTTCCCTTGAGGATTGAGACATGTTTCTCATCTCAAGTTAGTGCTACACCTCCCACACAATCAGCTCTAAGGAGTGTGATTGAAGACTCCTCAAGGCTATGGCACCTCAGGTATGGTCATCTTGGCTATGCTGGTTTAAATTTATTTTCAAATAAAAGAATGGTAGAAGGTTTGCCATGTATAGGAAATTCATGTGACAAGTGTGAGGCTTGTATTTTGGGTAAGCAACATAGGCTTCCCTTTAATTTTGGAAATTCTAGGAGGGCTAGATATCCATTAGAATTAGTGCATACTGACCTAGTCGATCCTATGCAAGTTACTTCCATTGGGGGGAGTACATATTTTATGGCATTCATTGATGATTTCAGTCGTAGGACATGGGTGTATTTCTTAAAGAATAAATTTGAAGCATTTGATAAATTTGTAGAATTTAAAGCCCAGGCTAAAAGAGAATGCGGACACTATATCAAGGTCCTTAGATCAGATAGAGGAGGGGAGTATACCTCCAATTCTTTTGTAAATTTTTGTAAGAAACATGGCATAAAGAAAGAGCTCACAACAAGCTATACACCATAGCAAAATGGAGTGGTTGAAAGAAAGAACAGGACCATTGTAGAAATGGAAAGGAGCATGCTGAAAGAGAAAGGTCTCCCAACTGAATTTTGGGGAGAGGCTGTGGCAACAGCAGTTTACCTAATTAATAGGTGTCCTACAAAGGCAGTCCATGATAAAATTCCAATGGAAGCATGGTCACGAAGAAGATGGATAGTTGAACACTTAAGGGTGTTTGGATGTGTTGCATATGCACATGTGCCTAAAGAGCAAAGGAAGAAATTTGATGATAAAGGTGTGAAATGCATTTTCACAAGGTACAACCCAAAATCAAAGGCATACAGATTGTATGACCTGTTGAACAACAAGATGATGCTTTCAAGAGATGTAGAATTTTTTGAAAATCAATCTTGGTATGGTTCAACTGATGAGTTACCAAGAACTTTCAGTAAAGTGCCAATTATGAGTGAAGAGGATACTGATGAACAACAAGAAGAAGGAGAAAATAGAAGAAAAGGCAAGCAAGTTCAGATATTGCCGAGCTCCTCTAGGCATGACCGAGTGTTAGTGCCGAGTACCAGTGAAGACCAAGGTGGTCAGCAAAGCAGCAGCAATGAAGATTCTAATTCCACACTCTCCTCCCTGTTACCAAGAAATACCAAGAGTCTTAGGGAGATATACCAAGATGAAAGGTGTGAAGATTATGATGAGAGTGTTGATTTTGCATTATTTTCTCATAGTGATCCAGTATATTTTGAGGAAGCAATCAAGGAGAAGAAATGGTGTAATGCCATGGATGAGGAAATAGATGCTATAGAAAGAAATGAGACATGGGAGCTAACTGAATTGCCTCCCAAGAAGAATGTGATTGGAGTGAAATGGGTCTACAAGACCAAATGCAATGCTGAAGGCAAGATTGATAGGCATAAGGCAAGGCTAGTAGTCAAGGGCTAAAAACAATAGTATGGAAGAGATTATGATGAGACTTATGCCCCTGTTGCAAGAATGGAAACCGTGTGTGCTGTCATAGCAATTGTAGCTTAGCACAACTGGAAGGTATTACAAATGGATGTGAAGTCTGCCTTCCTTAATGGTGTATTGAAAGAAGAAGTCTATGTGGAGCAACCACTTGGTTATGAAGTTGCAGGTGAAGAACACAAAGTATATAGATTGAAGAGAGCTCTTTATGGGCTCAAGCAAGCTCCACGGGCATGGTACAATATGATTGACTCATATTTGATGAGCAATGGCTTTAGCAAAAACAATGGTGAGCCTACTCTCTATATCAAGATAGCAAATGGTAATGTGTTGATTTTTGTCTTGTATGTAGATGATTTAATTTTTACTGGTAATGACAAGGCTCTAATTGGTGAGTTCAAAGAGGTCATGAAAAGTGAATTTGAAATGACAGACCTAGGTCTCTTGAAATACTTTCTAGGCATAGAAGTAAAACAAATGCATGATGGCATCTTCATCTCTCAAGAAAAATATGCAAGATAGATCTTGGAGAAATTTAAAATGCATAACAGTAAGGCAGCCCCCACACCAACAATAGTAGGTCTGAAGTTGAGCAAGGAAGACTCTAGCAAGAGAGTGGATCCAACACTATACAAGAGTATGGTTGGAAGTTTAACGTATTTGACTGCAACTCGGCCAGACCTAATGCATGCAATAAGTTTAATTTTCAGATTTATGGAAACACCAAAGGATTCCCATT
Organism: Cupressus sempervirens; assembly: GCA_028749045.1. NCBI lineage: Eukaryota > Viridiplantae > Streptophyta > Pinopsida > Cupressales > Cupressaceae > Cupressus > Cupressus sempervirens. The sequence continues at coordinate 591,100,420 of CM053793.1, read as the reverse complement.
GGCAAGCGAGAAAGAGGATCCTATGGTATGTGAAAGGTACCAAGGGATTTGGAATTTTGTATACTGCAAATGATGATTTCAAGTTGGTTGGTTATATTGATAGTGATTGGGTTGTAAGCTTAGATGATAGGAAGAGCACTTCCGGATATATGTTTCATATGGGATCGGGTGCAATTTTATGGGCATCCAAGAAGCAACCTATTGTTGCTCAATCTACAACATAGGTTGAATACATAGCAGCAAATGCAGCAGCATGTCAGGCTATTTGGCTAAGGAGGATCTTGACAAATTTGAATGAAAGGCAAGAGGATGGAACCACAATTTATTTTGACAACATCTCATCTATTGCATTGTCCAAGAATCTAGTCTTCCATGGGAGAAGCAAGCATATAGAGATCAGATATCACTTCATTAGAGAATTGGTGGAGAATGGGGATATCAAGATGGAATTCTGCAAGTCAGAGCAGCAGCTAGCAGATATTTTCACCAAGCCTTTACGCATTGGACCTTTTGTACACCTAAGAGAGTGTCTTGGTGTAGTTGATGTGGATCAACTGTGATCCTTGTTTTATTTGGCTCGGGACAAAAGGGGAGTGTTGGAAAACTTAATGTAGCATTGACATTTGCCCCTGGAGCCAAACGCCCACCTACCACCTGACGACCTAGAACAGATAGAAAACATGAATGCGGTAGGTGAGATTTTTGAATCTGAAAATGAAAGGGAAAAAAATTATAGGTTAGAAGACAAAAAGAATGTTTCTACATTCATTTTTATTAAGTGAGATCAAGCAGATCAGGCAGAAGTTGTAGAGCTAAGCAGAGAAGGAAGAAGGAAGGAAGTTTGTGCCTATAGTTGCACGTGGTTCCTTGTTCACTCTATAAGTTTGTTGTTTGGATTTGTCCTGTTGAAGCAGTGATTGCTCCAGGCACCATTGTATGCAGCCATTAGAGTTGCAAGTTTAGAAGTTTATTGAAGTTTGAAGTATTATTAGTTTAGGGTTATTTTAGGGTTTTTTCTGGTTGACGTTGAATGCTCCCAGATTTTGTAATAGTTTAGATCCCAGTTGAATAGAAAGCAAGTAGCATACTTAATCTATTGTTCTTCATCTTCTATTCATTGCATTTGACAAGTTTGGTTGAAAGGTTAAAGCTTTGGCTTTCTAGTTTTAATGGTGAAAGCATTCACGTTGAAATATTTGCTAAGTTATATTTCTTAAGTTTGAAACATAACACTCGGCATCTTCTGTCTCAGTTGGAGCCAAGTTCACTCGGCATCCATTGGTGCCAAGCATTTCCTGTGCAAGTGCCGAGCTCACTTGGCACTTGTTGCCTGTCACTTGGCACCTTCAAGTGTCGTGCAAGTGTTGATTAAATCTAGCACTCGACACCCTCCTATGCTGAGCAACTTTTAAGTGCCGAGAAAAGTTTTTAGGTTTAGGGTTGTGAGTTTGTGAGTTGAAATTTAAATTTCTTATATTTTTACCACTTTTAAATCGAAAATAGGCATGGCCGGCATTTTGAATTGGATCAAGTTGATTTTTGTTGTTTTGAATTCGATCAAGGAAACCTTTCTTTGGAGATTTTCTTATTTTGTGTGACGACATTGCAGAGGTGATGGAGAAGTCAGGTGGTGATAATGGTAATTTCTGAAGTGGGGAAATGCTAGAAAAAAGATGGCATTCACTATTAATGATGCTTCAATGCCTGCTAAAGCTCATGGCCCTTCTTTCAATATTAGCTACGAAAATGGCACATCTTCTCAATTGAACGCATCTAAATTTGGAGGTGGTTTGGGCGTGCCAGTTGAAAGTTCAGGTGTAGAATTAAAAATTTACAAGAAGAAGAAAATGCTTCAAGATGATGAAATATTAGTGAAGGAAAAGTGTGTTGCACTAGATATATTGGCTGATGTGGCTTCTCGAGCTCTCCGAGAAGAAGAAAAAAAACAAAAAGATAAGGAGGCTGCGGGGCAATGGAAAATGTATGGAGTATCCGGCTCACTCAAGATTGTAATAAAGAGAGTGAAGAAATCTGATTAAGAGTGTGATTTCTTAGCTGCAAGAAAAGTGGGTAACACAATCACAAGCTCTACAAAGAGGGTATGATTGATCTTGTGGGAATCTGATAAGGATCCTCCTCCCTCGGCTGGCACTGCACTGGTAGCTTGACAATTTTTTATGTTTTTTAAATATTTTTTATGATGAATAGTTGATTTCCCCCAACCCCTTTTTTTTGTGAATATGTAACTTTATTGTATTTTTTTAATATAAGGAAAGAACTATTCATCAAAAGAAAAAATTTGAACTAATCATTTTATCTTTAATTTTATAAATAAGTTATTTAAAATAATTACTCTACTATAAATTTACTAATAGGTTATGCATCAATTATTCTTCTATAAAGTAATTTACCAATTAATGGTATTCAATTATTTCATTTATCTACATTTAAATTAGCTAATTATGTTATTTAATTAATATCTCCTCTTCATTTTTTATTAATTCAACATGTTGAGGGATGTTATCCCATAAAAGCTAGAAAACAACTAGGAAACAACAAAGAGATCCCTACTCATGACCATTACATCAACATGAAAGAAAAATTATTGAAAAAAATTCAAGCACCCAAAATTATTATTAAAAAAAATACATCTTTAGATACTTTATGCGACTATTATTAACTTAGATTAATTGAAAATTTTTTTAATCAGTATAAAATAGTCCAAGTTAACACTACCAAACTAGTTAAAAATACTAAAAGAAATAGTATTGTAGTTTACAGAGTAAAATAATAATATTAAATATGTGGATCTTATGAAATTGAATAAATGTCATAAGAACCACATAAACTACGTCTAACAAAATAGAGGACTCAAACAAAATACATTATTTTGCTATGAAGTAATCGTTTCTGACCCAAATTTGCCATTGCAATCTCAAATACCATGCCACGAGGTTTTGTGCCTTGAGAATAGAGGCTTGTTGAATAATATTTAATTTATTAGTCGTTACTTCCTAGTTTTCGTAAATGGCTGTACTTTTGTTTTCTACCTATTTTTCCAATTGACATTTCAAACTTTTGTTTCCATTGAAACTTCTCAGATGCTAAAAAATATTCTCCGATTTTAACATACACCAGTTTTTGTTTGTCATAATATTGAACATACACCAGCTTTTGTTTGTCATAGTATTGAACATTGGGTGTTCTTGCAATATTCGTCCTTATCAAATGTGTGTATATATCTATGACCTGTTATCCATCTTTTTGTCTCGCCTCGAAAATGGCTGAAATCTCAGAAAGATGTAGTGTCCAAAAGTGGAAGCCAACAGAAGAGCAATTGCAAATACTGGAAGCATTGTATGTTAATGTTTATAGAAAACCATCCGCAGAGCAAATATATCATATTGCCGATCTTCTTAAAAGTTATGGAGATTTAGAAGCCAAAAATGTCTATTACTGGTTTCAAAATCGTAGAGGAACTGACCGGCAGAATAAACGAAGAAGATTGGAAGAAACAAGGGCCTCCGTCATGTTCAACGCTACCAAGATCCGAACTGGTAAATTAATAAAATTTTGATTTTGATAAATTGACTAGGAATTCCTCGTTCATTTCTTTTAGGTCCCGTTTGGTTGCTGGAAGATGAGGGCCAAAATTGGGTTATCAGGGTTAAAATCAGGTTTTGAATTTTATGACAGTTTTTTTAATAATATTGGGGGTTCCACGGTTAGAAGATAACCTGGTTATGCGACAAATTCATCTTCCCCAACCAAACGGAGCATTATAAGTATGATTTAGGTATTGTAGATGATCAGAAAACACTTTATAATTTGTATATCTATGTAAGAAATCTTATTCTTCAGATTTGAGAGGATATGATTTTACAATTGAAAAGGAGGACGTATTTTCCTATAGTAAATTTAACCGTGTAGTTGTACAAGTAGTGGTTCATAAGAATTGATTTCTTATCGAAATGAATAGGACACTCAGTTCTTATTGAATCTTGGTGATGTTCACATTTGTAAAGCACCGAGATTTTCGGGAGGTTACCTGTTTTAGTTTAGCTCAAGTGCACCCAAGTACTAAATTTCCTTCATGGCTAATCCTACTTTGGTAGCAAATCAAGAAGTCTGCTTAACTGTGGAATTTCATCCACCTCACTTCAAGTGCAACCCATTTTGGGTAGCAAGCAAAATGAGATTAACCAAGGAGGAAATTGGTAATTTAGTGCACTTGAGTTGGAGTAGTACTTGATGAGTGACCTCTCAGGAAGTCATCATCGTTCACCTTTGGGACATCACCAAGATGTAACCAGTGCTAAGTGTTTCCTTCATGATTTTAAGAGATAAAGATCTTATAAACTACTACTTATGAAACATAGATCAATGAATTTTTACTCAAAAACTACACCATTAAATCACGCGGTTTTAATTTAAACCTCCATACTATTCTTTAAACTATATGGTTAGAAAGACATATATAGGATAATATATCCCAGTGTTAGAACAGAAACAAAAATTACCCTGTTCTATATTGGTATTTGCCTTGCAAAACTGTTGGGTGTTTCCCATTGATAATCTCACCCATACTCTTCATATTAATGCACGAGATCATCTCTTGTTTGTACACTTTTAACCATTTGGGAAGCTTATCTATCATATGTTATGTCTACAATCTGTCCTTATGAACATTACTTTGCAAAGATTGTTATAATTTCTGTGTTTGTTTTATAGACTTATACAAATGTATTTTTACCAAGATGATCTTATTTTTTTGGTTAATGTGTTTTGGTGGCTCCGGCAGAGTTGAGAATTGGACTGTATTAATCATCTGAGTGGATTTGTTGTATCATCTATCTTCTCTTAGTAATTCGATCTATTTTTGTGATTATAATAGTTCAACAGGAAACGAATATAAAAGAAAACTGTTGTACTGGAGGGAAGCAGATGGTTAATCTTGAGGATGATTACAAATATGAAGATATTCAATTAACACGTCCTGCAAATATGCTGTCATTCTGTAGAACCGAGGCCAGGGTGGAACCATATATACTTCCAAAATACAGAGAATTACAGGAACGTGAAGATAGAAATAAACCGCTACAAACATTGCAGTTGTTTCCACTTGAGCCAAGTACTACTATTAAATATGCAGACGATAATGTATTGGGTTCCAACTGTTCAGTTATTTAAGTATGACGTACATTACTTTTCTCTAGTACAGGTGCTAGTTTGTTTGTAAACAACATCAGAGTTTCGGTGTCATGTTCGAAGGGACGTGCTTCTCTTTTTATTGTTTTAGTCATTTCCTGTACATTGATACATTATAGATTATTAATATTTTTACCATTTAAAAATATTGTAATAAATATTAATTTTGTTTTTATTAAATATCAGTAAGAGGGTGCTTGTCCATAGAACAATTAAAGAATGAGTCTAAAGATTTTGTATTAGACACTATTAATAGCACAACATTAACAATATATTAATAAAAATTAGTTAGAAAAGACGAGATAAAAGAACATTATGCGACTAAGCCACCAACCATGCTCAGGACTGTTAAAGATCATCTTGGGACAAGCTTCCATAAAAGTTGCAAGCTTTAACCAAAAATAAAAGCAAGGGACCATAGTGAGCCCTTTGAAAATACTCGCAACACTCGGACCATAGTGACCACTTGATGACGTAAAGAAGATAAACTAAAAGAAACAATTTTATCACCATAAAATTGAAGAAACAAATTCATACAACAAATAACATGTCCATCATTCGGCCAGGCTTAGCCGGCACACTCGAAGCGTTGACGCTTCGGTGGCTAGGCCCACTCTTAGTCTGTTAGCTGACATGTCTCGTTCGCAACAAGCGTTTCCGTTTACACATTTTTGGTTTCCCCCTTTTTTTCGCCTGACGTCCGTTCCTTGTCATCCATTTGATCCAAGTAACAGTTACCGTTAAGATTTGAATTTGAGTATTTCCCAAGTAGAATTTTAAATGCATTCGATATCATTAAAAAAAATTGGCACTGCCATTTATCTAGCTTCTTTCATGAAAGATTTTTGGTAGGTGCAAATACTTTCGTTCTTGCTAAGATTTCTCTGAGGCATTTAGAGGGATTTTCGTGCTTTACGTTACTGATTTTTGTAGTGGAAGCAGACCGGGCATGCTGGCGATTTACTGTAGAAATTGTGTATTTTGGAACATCACATATTCCATGTAAGCTAAATGTTGAAGCATTTTTCAGGGAATACGAAATACTTTAGCAAATACCTCAAATAATTTTTGCCGCATGAATAATAGCATAGATTTAAATGTGATTTTCTCATAAGTTGATGTAAGCGTGGTGATGAAAGGAGTATTTCTTCATGGGAAGCCAATCTATGTACTTTTACTAGTAGGATGAATGAATAAATCTACCATTTTGTTCGAGTTTCTTAACTTTCTTTCTGCTATAGTCATGTTCCGTATTGATTTGAAGCATTTCACATGTATAAATGCATTGTTTGATCCGTAAAAATGATATGGGAATGTAGTATGGTGAGTCAAATTTATTAAGAGCCATCTTTTATCAACAACCGTGAATTATGAAGGAAGATTAAATGGGGTTTCCAAACCCTAAATTATTAAACCCTTAGTAAATGAGTTGTCTACAAGGGTTCATTCATATTTCCACTTGTAAACATTAAAAAATTTCAAGCCTGAGATAATTTGAAAGTAAAATTGTGGGGCTTTAAATTGATCTAGTATGAGAAATATGGTGCACTAGTGTGAAAAAGAAAAATTTCTAGTATTTGACTGGTAAAATACATTGTATTGATTGTTATTGATATTTGAATGTTTCTTGTTGGCATGGAATGATCAAAATAATTTTGAAACAACACTTCTAACATTGGTCACAATTGAAGAATGCATCCATGCAAGATTTAAAGATCTAATATAAAAGGATACACTATAAATTGTCAATGAGAATAACAAAATGATAAAAGTCTTAATTCATTGTTTGATCCTTAATGATCTTTGCTATCAAAAGGGAATCTCGTGTTGAATATTACTGACCTAATTAAGGTAAATATATTGCTGATGTATTGTTCAGGATGTGTGTTATAGATTGATAACTATCATGAACATGGCATTAGTAGTCCTAACTTTGAGGGATAGTGTTTAAGAGCTTTTTTATTATTATCTATTTTCTACATGTAATAAAGACCTAGTGCATAGTGAGAGGATGTTTCTTGATTGATTAAATTATATTGATTAGATTGCTGCGAATAATATTGTTCTTAACATTATGACTGTGAAGAATAATTTTCCTTGATAGTGTGATTATTATTCAAGGCCTTTCGAACAAGGTAAGGTAATGTTCAATGATGGACTAATGTAATGTAAAATGTATTGATAAGTTAACGTTTAAGTTTGATGAAGGCACAATGGTATATTACAAGACCTAATAGGCCTTGAAGTGTTCTAGTATTGCCTAAGATTAAAAGGGGGTTATAACTCTTGGAAGAATCATTGTTTTGTATAGACATGTACAAATTAACATTTTCTAGTTCAATATTGGAAGGTGCCTTGATAAGAATGTTTGACATGGACTTGTTGAGTTCCCATTTCTAGTTGATTTGGATGAGAGTGATTATGTTATGTTGATGGTAAAAGAATATTCTTATCTATTCATGCCTCTAATACATTCAACTTTTTTGAGTTAATGGCCTAATCCTCATAGTTGAATTGGGGATTGAGGTTTTGTTGCATGATCCTCTGCATTGTTATAAAATAGTTTAACGTAGAGGAACTAATCGAAAGAAAAAATGAGGAAGATTGGAAGAAGCAATGGCCTCCGTCATGTTTAATGCTGGCAAGATCCAAACTGGTAAATTAATAATAATAAAATCTATTAGCTATAGAGAGATCAAAAGAAATATACAAATCACCGAGAGTCAAAAAGGAGGCAGAGCCTCACACCAAAATTGAAGAGGCAATAATACAAGTATTATAGATCATATACAACAAGAGCCCAAAAAAGAGAATAGAAAAACTAGTGTAGAATATCAGAGTAGTTATCCACCCACATGGTCCAACCAAGTGGGCCTTCCATCCAAACGATATTCTTTTGCTCCTGGATCTGGGACAACATAAAAATCTCCTCCTGAGTGGCATTATGATTCTTTTTAATAGCTTGGTTTAGCTTCTAGCACGTATTCTCAAACACCAACAACTTATCCATAGTCCTCCTCCATTGATACCCATATTTAAGCTTGTAAAAGAAGAAAGTAGCTTGGCCATCCTTGAGGAACCTTCATAGTTTTTCTTTTTCAATAATCATGGTGGTTTGAAGCTACAAGAATATTTTAAAATGTGTGAGTTTATGATAAAATTCAGTAAGAACCCTTGGCTTACCTTGGTATTTTTCCTCATTCATGCATTTCTAGATTTTCCAAAGAATGTTAGAAGACAACATATTCCAAAAAAAATTAGTATATCTACTAAGCCCTTTAATGTGACACGTAACAATTTCAATAATATTCACATTAAAGGGATAGTATATACCGAAAAGATTCCAAATTTCTTTAGCAAAGAGGCAATCAAAAAATATGTCTATCAATATCAGGCAACCTACAAATATTACATAAATCAAAATGATGATTATCTCTTTCAATAGGAAGTCTATCAATTAACATAAGCCGTTCAAAAAATTGGATCTTAGGCTCTACAGGACTTTTCCAAATATAATTCAGAATTTTATTCCAAATTTTATTATTAAAAGAAGAGTACTATATTTTATTCAAATGAACAATAATATCCTCATTATGATTAATGACCTTGTATATGCTCTTAGTTTTAAGCTTGTCTAAGACCATTCCATCTGGCCATTTATATTTTAAGGTGCCTATAAGAGTCCACATGATAAATAGAAGGAAGGTCTTTAGAAGCTTGCACAATTAAATTATAAGTCTTCTTTTGAGACTGAAGTAAATTAAACTTACTCTTAAGATCCTCCCAAGGAATAAGAATATCATGCTCAAAGATATCTAGATTTAGCCCAAGATTTGGCAGAACACCCGTAGTAGAAGGCTAAAGGCTTATTTTTTATACTCAAATTCCACCAAATGGATCTCTCACCATGAAGTTGATTATCATTATAAAAATCCTTATTGGTGGTAAACCTTCAGACATGGTCCCAGACACACCAAATAGACTTAAAGATGGTAGAACCTTGAACAATAACTGGAAATTTAACAACAATAAGGTTAGAGAAAGGGAGGTTCTTCCAAGATCTAGCCTTGTTGGGAAAACCTCTCTCAATGTTATGTCTCACAAGAACTTTCCAAGGGCTATCACCTTCCAATGACTGAAATATCCACTTGGTGGAAAGAGCTATACCTTGAAGCTTGAGGTCTTTTAACCCCAGCCTACCCAGGGACTTATTAGTATGACATGAGTCCAACTTAACTAGTAAATTAATAAAGTTTTCATTCGACAAGTGATAAATTGAGTAGGAATGTATTGTTCATTTCTTTTATAGGTTAGTTAAAGTAAATGTCATGATTTAGGTAGTGTAAATGATCAAAAAATGCTTTATAATTTGAATATGTTTGAATCTTATCTATGTAAGAAATCTTATTCTTTAGATTTGAGAGGATATGATTTTACAATTGAAGAGAAGGACATATTTTCCTCTACTAAATTTAACTGTTTAGTTGTAGAAGTAGTGGTTTATAAGAATTCATTTCTCATCAAAATGAATAGAACACTCAGTTCTTATTGAATCTTGGTGATATTCACATTTGTAAAGCACCCAAATTTTTGGGAAGTTACCTGTTTTAGTTTAGCTCAACTGCACCCAAGTACTAAATTACCTTCATGGCTAAGCCTACTTTGGTAGCAAATGAAGAAGTTTGCTTAACTACGAAATTTCATCCACCTCACTTCAAGTGCGACCCATTTTGGGTAGCAAGCAAAATGAAATTTACCAAGGAGGAAATTGGTAGTTTAGAGCACTTGAGCTGGAGTAGTACTTGATGACTGACCTCTCAAGAAGTCATCATCGTTCAACTTTGGTACATCACCAAGATATAACCAGTGCTAAGTGTTTCCTTCATGCTTTTAAGAGATAAAGATCTTATAAACTACTACTAATGAAACATAGATCAATGAATTTTACTCAAAAACTACATTATTAAATCACACGATTTTAATTTAAACCTCCATACTATTCTTTAAACTATATGGTTAGAAAGACATATATAGGATAATATATCCCAATGTTAAAACACAAACAAAAATTACCTTGATCTATATTGGTATTTGCCTTGCAAAACTGTTGGGTATTTCCCATTGATAATCTCACCCATACTCTTCATATTAATGCACGAGATAATCTCTTGTTTGTACACTTCTAACCATTTGGGAAGCTTATCTATCATATGAACATATGTCTACAATCTGTCCTTATGAACATTACTTTGCAAAGATTGTTATAATTTCTGTGTTTGTTTTATAGACTTATACAAATGTATTTTTACCAAGATGATCTTATTTTTTTGGTTAATGTGTTTTGGTGACTCCGGCAGAGTTGAGAATTGGACTATACCGACAAAAGATGTAAACCTTGACTTTTAATGAGACCTTAAAAGGTTTTATTGCTTTGAAATAGAAATTCTCTATTAATCATCTGAGCGGATTTGTTGTATCATCTATCTTCTCTTAGTAATTCGATCTATTTTTGTGATGATTATAGTTCAGCAGGAAACGAATATAAAGAAGATCTGCTGTACTGGAGGGAAGCGGATGGTTAATCTTGAGGATGATTACAAATATGAAGATATTCAATTAACACGTTCTGCAAATATGCTGTCATTCTGTAGAACCGAGGCCAGGGTGGAACCATATATACTTCAAAAATACAGAGAATTACAGGAACATGAAGATAGAAATAAACCGCTACAAACATTGCAGTTGTTTCCACTTGAGCCAAGTATTACTATTAAATATGCAGACGATAATGTATTGGTCCTAACCGTTCGGTCATTTAAGTATGACGTACATTACTTTTCTCTAGTAGAGGTACTAGTTTGTCTGTAAACAACATTAGAGTTTCGGTGTCATTTTTGAAGGGACGTGCTTCCCTTTTTATTGTTTTAGTCATCTCCTGTAGATACATTATAGATTATTAATATTCTTACAATTTAAAAACATTGTAACAAATATAAATTTCGTTTTTATTAAATATCAGCAAGTGGGTGCTTGTCCATAGAACAATTAAAGAAAAAGTCTAAAGATTTTGTACTAGACACTATTAGGTAAATATCTAATAGTAAGGATTAGGTAAAATATCTAATAGACAGATTCCATAGAAGCTTCTAGAGGACAATCAAGAAGGTGGACAAATATAATGAATCATGTTGAACCTAATTGTAAACCCTAAGATCTACAGTGATCATGGAGAATGACAAAGAAAGAATTGCCTATTTGAAGAGGTATAGAGCTAGACTTGAAAGGTGTGAGAGAGGCACGTAGAGAGAAAGGTGGATTAGAGACACAATTGAGTTAGAGTGAATGTGAAGCTAAATGAGACTGCTTGCGCATTTGTTGTTGATATTGATAACTGAATCTTAGTAGGTGGCTTAAGTATTGTTGAAAGGAGAAGATTCATTCTTGAAGGCTTACCAAGAAAATCAAGAACATAGATGAAAATGGAGAGCTTATCAAAAAATTAGCACATGAACTGAACAATTATCTGAATTTGCAAAGTGAGTTGTAATCATATAGATCAAACCCCTACTATTTTCTTTATTATCATTGTAAATAGTTTGTATTGAAATATTTTTAATAAAGGTTGACCTAATAGTTATTTGAAGACTTAACAGTCTATGTAAATCATATAACAAGGTGACATTCTAAATGGAATGATCAAAATCTTCTAACAAGACCACTCCTAATAGGCTGATTAAATCCTCTAACTAGGTCACATTTAATAGTGTGTATTGTAAACCTTAATAGGGTTACCTCCTAGTAGAACTCATTTTGAGAGAGTGATAAAGAAGTGACATTTTGCTAGTAGCTTTTTCTAAATTGGGTTTCCATGTAAACTTCTAGTGTCAGACTTGTGTTGAATGCTTTATTTATTTTGCATTTGATAAAGTTTATATTCAACAAAGTATGTTATGTTTCGAACATTCATTTGTTTGTCAATACAATAGAGACTGAGCAACAACAAGGTAAGTAGAATATTGAGTGTTATATATTTAATTGTTCAAGTGGTACTTATGGACCTCGAGTAAATCATTCATCTCCCCCACTCTCTCTCAATTATTCAAGATATTTGTAACAATTGGTATCAAATCTTAGTGCTTACAGAGAAAAGTTTTAAGGTACTTAAATCCAAGCATCATGACTCACAAAAGAAATGTACCAAAGTTGAACAAGGAAATTTTTCCTTCATTGAAAACCTTAATGAGGTTACATATATCTAGTATCAGTGATGTTGCTATCAACTTTTTGGATAATGAGTATGTGAAAATAACAACTACTCCACTAATAGCTAAAAAACTAAAGAATAACCAAGAACACAATCAAGAAATGTTGGAGATTGTCTCAATCCTAAGCATCAATTTTGATGACTTAAAACATTATGATAGTGTAAAGAAGATGTGGGAAAATTTAAAATCATGTATGGAGTTGATGACAATTTCTTGAGATCCAAATTAGAGAGCCTGAGAGGTATCTTTGATGACATCCTAATGGTAGATGGTAAGAATATAATAAAATACTACACAAGAGTCAAAGAAGTTGTTAATGTTATTCATGGTGCAAATGTTGAAATCAAAGATGACAATGTGATAAGCAAGGTATTGAGGACTCTACTCCCTATATTTTCCATTAGAGTGTCTATAATTCAAGAACTAAGATGCACACTAGGTAACACTTTGACCTTGGAAGGTGTAATTGGTAGACTTGAAAGTTTTGAGATGTCTAACTTGATAAGTATACACCTACTACTATTGAATCTACCTTTAATTCACAATTGTTTCTTAGAAAAAGGAAATGAAAACATGTGAAGAGTGACAATGATAGTTCTGATGATGAGATTGATGAACTTGAAGTCCCTATTGCAAAACAATTTGGAAGAGGAAGAGGTAAATATAATGGTAAACAACTTTTTTTTTGTCATGAAACAAGGTTGATCATATTGCTGCTAGGTGTCTTGATAAAGAGGATAAGGATTAAATTTAGGAAGGAAAGTACAAAGAAAGAAGAGATGACAACGATTGCAAGATAAAAAAGATAACAAAGGTAAGAAATCCTATTAATTTGTTGAAGAAGAAACTGGCAATGAATCTGAAAATAATGATGATGAAGTTGTCTATGTTTCTATGAAAGAAGATTCTAATGATGATGATAAATCTACATTAATCTCATATGTAAACAAAAGTGATGGATGGATAACTGATAGTGGATATTCAAATGATATGACTAGTGATATGCCATGTGTTGTAAAGGGTAGAGACCAAGCAAAAGTAGGATAAACAAAATATTCAGTGTTATATGTTTAATTTTTTAAGTGGTAGATATTGACCTTGAGCAACTAATTCACCCCCCCTCTCTCACTTATTCTAAACATTTTTAACATTGAATAGGAAAAGGGTTCAACTCAATAGAATTAGGGAGGAGAAATGTCAAAATGACAATGATGTAATGGTTACTTCATCTTCTATCACCTGAACCACAAGAGGTGGCCCATATATTTCCCACCAAAATATGGGTCTATTCCACTTCCAAAATCATGAACATCTCTATCTCAATAAGAGACATCTCTACATCCATAGAATTTGTGAAAGAAGAATAAGACACTAAGACTCTTCAACCAAGCTATAGGGTAATAATGCTTTTCTCAACAAGAAGGGGTTCTAGAATGTTCCCAAGCTAATAAGCTATGGAGTCATCCCCTCACGACCAAACAAATTTATCTAGGGTTGAGACCAAAAGCCCCTATTACTATCACCAGACTTAATTCCATTTCTCCAAGAAAAATGATAACCTAACACAATTTTTCCATTCAAGAAGGTCATGGAAAGCAAAAACTCCAAACTCCATAAAGGACACTCAAATGTAAGTAAAGCCCTAGAAAAAAAAGGTATTCCACCATTCTCTTAGTAGAAGTGTACTAACACCTGATATCTAAATAGGAAGGGTAAAGCCTCAGCTACGACTCAAGGAATAACTATAAGTGGAATCAGAAAGAACTAATAAAACATAACCTATAGGAATTGCAATGATCAACAGAGATAAGTCAAGAAAACTTGTTATGCCCTCAACAAAGATGAATGAAGACATAACACTAACCATAAAAGTCCCAAATTAAAGACCTATCCATAGAAAGAAATCCATAAACATATCAAAACCAACTCTTCCCCAAAAAGAGCATGCAACCAAAGAGAAGGTTCTTTTGTTAAAGAGAGCACATACTCAAGGACAACCTCCAATAAAAACAATGTAGGTGTAGAATAAATCACTAGCTTCAAATTCAACATAGAAGGTACTTGACCAAAGAAAGGGCCAAAGATCTACAAAATGTATAAGCTCCAAATATGCCCACCACCAAAAGCCTGGGGGACAAATGAAGTAAAAAGAAAGAAGAATAGATATTCTCAAACAAACTAAGACAAGGGAGAGACAAGAAGATTGAGAAGACTCTAAAAAAATTCATTTCTAAACTATGCCCTTCAGAAACATTGACATAAAAAACTAAAAAGGACTCATCAATATCAAAGAACAACACTAAGGAGTACCTTAAGAAAATAAAAGGAACTTTCCCCTTGCTCCCAATACCCATGGCCATGTTGTGAAGACCAAATGACCCCAAAAGAATACAAAAGATACCCTTTACATTGTCATCTTCATACTTAACATTGTTCGCATTGTTTGTTGTAGCAGAGTCATGTAAGTTAGAAACCCTCGAACCAAATTTTAAATAGTACCGAAGGAATACTCTCCCACTCATTCAGTAGTTTTGGGTTTTCTTATAGGACAAGGTTTGTTTATTTATTATATTACATAGAAGTATTATTTACTTCTTATCAAAGGTTAGAATTGTATACATCTTATGTGATTATATTTTGGTAAGAAGTTAACTAGTGTAAAGTATTATGGAATGCATCATTAAACTTCTCTATATGTTTATATGATCATAGTAAGTAGGTTTAATATTTTAGGGAAAGTGTTACTCCTTATTTAATTGTATATTCAATGGGTGGGCATTGAAAAGGGAAAAAAAACATCATATGAATGTTGTGATAAACTTTTTCAAAGATAGAATTTGATATACTCAATTTTGTGGTTTATTTTGGATAGATTAAGGGGGATATTGCAAACAAATACTCATATCCAATCATGCAAATGAAAAAATTATAATTCTTTGAACTCTGAATTTCTACAAAATATCTACCTCCTGATTTCAAGTTGATAAATAGGTTGTTGTAGATTCTTCTAGAGGAACTTAGGAACAAATGATTTCTAATTTAGGGTTTATTGATTTCTTAAATAATGGCAGTATCCACATTTCATTGGGTCTTTTAACATCCTTGAAATAACTACTAAGGAAATATTGAAGAATGAAAAACTTTCAAATCATTCACAACATATGACTAGTGTTACATACTCCTAATACACTAAAAAACTAAAAATAGTTTCGTTTTATCAAGTTTTGTATAGGATTCCTATCAAAGATGGTATGATAGATTTTTGAAAAGAAGTCCTATTAAAGCTCTTGTAGAGCATTTTTTTCTCAACCTATTTTAATATTTTGAGGAGGGATAAATACTAAGTCTTATTTCGAGGAGAGATAAAATAAACTCATTGTTTGAGAAACTTGTCACATAGACATATCTAAGATGATTAACAAAGTTATATATCAATTATTAGAAGAAACATCTATAGCACAATCAAAACAAGAAGATAAAGGGGGTTCTCCCAAACCTCGATGTAGAGAGGGAGGAAACAAAATTTAAAAATAGATTGAAAGGACACAAGCAATTCTTCAAATTGCTCCTCACAAATAAATATTACTATGGGAAGCATGTCAATCTACTCATTGTAAGTAGAATATTTTTCTTACAATATTAGGGAAATTATTACCCCTTTTAGACACTTAGAAATACCTCTTTGATCTAACATAACAAATTTAGTAAAATTATTCTTAAATTATTAAATAATCTATATTATTTGATTAGTTTTTACTATTTCTTATATTCCAAATTTGAACTCATCATTTATCTTTAATTTTATAATTAAGTTTTTCAAAATAATTACTCTATAATTAAGGATTTGTAGAGCTATATCGTTAGAATCATGATCAATGCTAGGGAACGTTATTATTTAATGTTTAAGGATATTTATGATTAAATGTTTAGGGTTAATCTACAAATCTAGATTAAAGTTTTTAGTTAAGATTCATATAAATTAGCCCATTTATTAGGGTTAAGAAGTGAGGATTATGTTGTTAAAATTTATAGTTAGTCTTCACATCATGGTAAGGTTTAGGGATAACTTTTGGGTTAAAATGATATAACTATAGGTTTAAAGGTCTATGTTTCTATGGTAACTTAAATTATATTGTTATGATTAGAATCAGCTTGTCAATTCTAGGATAAATATATAATGTTTTGAGATAAGATTAGAATTAAATTTACATGAGGTTTAGCATTGTAGTACCTGACATTTCTATTTTTAGGATTGCATGATTATATTTATATAAATTAGATTAGGTTAAATAGTCAAGGTTTAATTACACTTTCAAGATTATGGTAAGGAGTTCAGTTGGTGAAGTTTATATTAGGGTTCATATATGTGATCAAAACCTGTTGGAACTAATGTTAAATGGTTAGTTCATTGAAATTAAATTATGAGAAGTAAGGTGAAAATTTAAACACACACAAACACACACACATGTATATATAAACTAAAACTTTAATATATTACAAGTTCACATGTGTACATAAAAAAATTAAATGTATGTGTACACATCCACTATATATATATATATATATATAAATATATAAATATATATATATATATATATATATATATAGACACATAGACACATACTTGTACATATGTACACGCATGTATGTATGTATATATATATACACATATGTGTGTGTGTGTGTGTGTGTGTCTACACACACACACATACATGAATACATATATGTACATATGTCCATATACATATATGCATGTGTGTGTGTATAAATACATATACATATTGCATATATACATTACATGATATGTATATTATATATATATACATACATACATACATATATATATACATACATATATATATATATGTATATATGTATATATATATGTATGTATGTATGTATGTATGTATGTATGCACACGTGGTATATTTATATATATATATACAATATATATGTATGTACACATACATGATATATATATATACCAAAAAAATACAAAATGAAACTAAAAATGTATAAAATAGGTAACAAAATGGAAAAATCATACCCTTTTCAAAGGTTGGTGAATTCAGATGCCTCTCCTCTTCCTTGTGCTTTCGATTGAAACTTTTTGCCATAGTAAAAAATAACATGTGGGGTCACATAGACCTTTTTCGATATTCCCTGTTTTCTTAGTTTTGATCGAAACTATATAAACTAGTTTCGATCAAACTAATTCGTATAGTTTCAATCAAAACTAAGGGCCCAATAGTGGGCTTAACAAACCCTAGTTGGGCTTCATAGTTCTGATTGAAACTACGTAGAAATTTTCAATTGAAACTTTCTATGTAGTTTCAATCAGAACTACATGGCACATAAAGTTTTGATAGAAACTTTGAATTTGATTCATTTCAATTGAAACTAATATGTTTCTATCAAAACTTTAAGAAAAAATTCTATTGAAACTGAGAAAAAAAAAAATTGGTCTCACAATTTTGGAGGAATTTTTGGCTCTAAAAAAGTGTAACCAATAACTCACTATTGTGGGTTCACTGAAGGTCAAGTTGAGGATTGAAAAGAGGAAGCATGATATTGAAGAAGACAAATTAAGAAACAAATTGGAAAGATATTAGAGTATCTAATTTGGCCGAGATGAAAAGAACAAAATGATCAAGGAGGATCAAGTGTCCAAGCCAAAAGAGAAATCAAAAATCAAAAAATATTGTTGCATCATCAATCATGTCAATTCATTTTTACTCTCCAATAATTGTAATAGTAGATCAAATCTCCTAACAGAGTTAGCCTAACAACTATTTGCTAAATCCTCTAACGAGGTGGCATTTCTAGATTGAAGCCTCTAACAAGGCCACTCGTTACAAGGTGAATTAAATCCTTTAATAGGGTTACACCTAATAGTATGTTTTGTAACCTTTAATAGGGATGGCTCTTAATAGGGTTCACTTCAAAAAAATGAAAAATAGTAACTAGTTGGAATTGCTAATTTTCCCAAATTGGGTTTCCAAGTTAAATCTTGGTGTCTCTTGTGTTCATGTTTTTTTCTTTATGTTTTTGCAACTAAGTTAAGTAAGGTTAATCACATTTAATTATCTTAAGATCTACATGTTCAGTGCTAACTGAGTAACAGGAATATATTTAGTGTTAACTGAGTTACAACAAAACATTCAATGTTAACTGAGTTACAAAAAGTTATTAGTTTTATATTGTGTTTTGATTTTTGTGGTAAGTGATTCACCTCTCCCCTCTTAGTTACTCCTTTCCATTTCTAGCAATGACCCTTTTCGACAAATTTCATTATAATATATGTTCCTTGGGTTCCCAAGATCCTTAGGGATGTATTCTGATTGTGACCCCATTTGACATATTTTATGACAACATATGTCACTAGGGGTCTTAGGACCCTTAGGGACATATTCTAATGGATTGTGTGTGTCAAAAGGGGTCATAGGTTAATGTATGTCACTTTTTCACACATTTGTTGACAACATATGTCCCTAGAGGCCCTAAGATCACTAGGGACATTTTCTAATTGATTGTATGGGTTGAAAGGGGTCATAGGTTTATGTATGACCCCTTTTGACATGCTTGATAGAAATATATATTCCTAGGAGAATATGTTGTATCATATAATTTAATATAATATAATACTTTATTTTATATTAGAATGTAGTATATAATAATATAATGTAATTTATTACAATTGAATATAATATATTATAATATACTATAGTATAATATAATATAATATAATATAATATAATATAATATAATATAATATAATATAATACAATATAATATGAATATTTTATAATGGCAAACAAAAATACCATTTTTCATAGTTAAAAAACCTGACATGTATCATGGATGGGATAATGCGGACCCTTCCTCAACATTCAATCCCCGCCCTCCATTTTCAATTATAGACCTTTACATAGTTTGGCATGAGATATCTAGTATTAGGTATATCAGATACCCAATATATCAATTATCTGATTAGGCTTGGTAATCACCAAGACTCTTTGGTGAACTTGAAAAACATGATTTCACCCCATTTAGGTGACTTCTAGACTTCAAGAAGGCACCTGATGACTTTTCATATGACCAAATTTGTTGAAGCAAAAAGGGTTTTTTGAGGATGTTCTAAGCTTTCCATTGATATAATTGATGACAAAATATGATTTTGATAAGTAATTATTACTTAGTTTAAAATGAAGATCTATCTATAAAGTGTTATTTTACACACTAATTGAAAAATAACTGTAAAATTCAAACCATAAAACATTTTTGAAATTTGAAAGATACATCACACTCTATGCTTCACTACTACAGTATTAAAAAAATAAATTAATAATATTAAATGCATTATATAATGTGGTCAGACACAAGCCTTTTTTTCCTAAAAATGTTGTAGCAGAAAATTCATAATGAATTAATTATTTTCAAATAAAAATTCCCAATAATATGTGTCACATCTAGGTATGCATGAGTCTGTTTCCTATATCTATAATCTTAAAAAAAAAAGTTATTATATCATTGTGATTAAGGTAGTTAGACATACACCCACTTCTTAATTTTGTCCTAAATGTTTTGTACTCCTGCATTAAAATACAAATTGTATACCAATCAGATTAAATTTTTTCAAATAAGGCATAGTAGTTTAGAAACTACATTCAATTTCCTATAGATTTTATTCTTACAATGTTTTAATATAATTTTCATAACTAGCTCAAAATTGCATGTCAAGTTGATATAAACTTGATTTGATTATTTCGATTGCCACTTAAGGGTATAGTTTGGTCCACTATGATCCTACACATACCCTATAATGCAAAATTATTTGAACATGGTGATTCGTTTAAGAAAGAGTAATACTAAGAGTTGCAAGATCAGACTCTGTGTTCTATGATAGGATTCTTAAGTGTAGGAGATCATTTGAAGGTGAGGTTCCTATCAATAGAAATAGTTTTAATAATATATTAAAATGATAATGTTGTGAAGAACTTAGATCAGATCATGAAGTTGATATGAGTCACTTATTCTTTCTTCCAAAAGAAAATTCAAATGGTCACTGGCATGTAGATAATATCATAGTTATAGGACCCATTTTTCTTTATCTTATATATTGTCTTCTGTACTATTACTATTCTTCTAGTCTATCATTTACAAAAAAAAAAAAACTTTAAATGTAACTTCTATTTTCTTAGTGTCATACAATTTAAAATTTTAATCTTTTGTGGTTTAGCACATTCTCCAATAATATATAGTCTATTGTAAAAGACTTATGATACTTATAATGCCCACTTTTACTTATAACAATAAAAATGATACAAAAATAATTTTTATTTAATACTTTAGTTGATGAGATGGTCAAGGAGCTAGTTCCACAAGATAGATCAAGAGGTTAAAATCAAAATGGTGGAGAATAAACTATAAAAAAGATTACATAACAATGATTAGTAGATTGAAAATCCACACTAGTGCCACACACATTCACATATGAAAGTATTTAAATCTTGTATCTTCAAAGGAGGTGCTATTTAGATAAAAAGTATGAACTTGTCATGCAATGTGTTAATGCTACTAGTGAGAATGTAGGTGTTGTTAATGTGTGCTTAATCTAAAGTAAAAAATATTCTTCCAAATGCACTAGCTCTTGGCTAGGACCTCTAGCATATCTAAAAACTTGAGAGTGACCAATCTCAAGTCATCTTAAATGTATTGGATATGAATGACCAAACTATAGAAAAAATCTTACGACTCCAAGTATCCCTAAAAAATAGATAAAAGTTGATTCCCATTTGTATCATTCTTTTTGTTGGGTGTTCGATATACTATTTTTTTGATAATAGTTTGTTGTTTGTTCTACTCACTTTTGTCAATCTTTTATTGCAAAGAATTTCAAAGTCCTTTAAAACTTACTTTAGCTTAATGAAAAACTTAAAAAATTTATTAAATATACATGGCATATAAAATCCAAATTCCAATAACTCTAAATAATAATGAAATTATATTAAAAAAGAAACCTCATTATTATATATATATATATATATATATATATATATATATATATATATATATATATATATATATATATATATATATATATATATATATATATATATATATATATATATAGTGAGAAATATAAATTAAAATTTAAACTCACAACTCAACCCTAAACCTAAAAATTTTACTCAGCACTCACAATTGCCGAGTGCCAGTTTTGCTCAGCACGTGAATGTGCCGAGTGGCACGTTGCTCAACACTTGAAGAAAAGTGCTCGGCACAGGAAGGTGCCAAGTGCCAGAAATTACTCGGCACTTGCTCAGCATTTGATGGTGCTGAGTGACAGGCAACAGGTGCCGAGTGAACTCAGCACAAAGAGGAGCTCGACAGAAAATGCCGAGTATGCTCGGCTCACAAAGGAAATGCTCAACAACAATAGATGCTAAGTGAGCTCGGCTCCAACAAAGAAATTATAACTTAAGAGATTTCAACGTGAATGCTTTCACCATTAAAATCAGAGAGCCAAAGCTTTAAGCTTTCAAACAAATTTCTCAAATGCAACATACAAGGAAAGATCAATAAATTCAAGTATGCTTGCTTGCTTTCTATTCAACTGAGATTTAAACTATTACAAAATCTGGGAGCATTCGACTTCAACCAGAAAAAATTAAAATAACCCTAAACTGATTATGCTTCAAAAAACTTTAAACCTGCAACTCTAATGGCTGCATACAAAGGTGCTTGGAGCAATCACTTCTTCAACAAGACGAATCTAACAATGACAAACTTACAGAGTGAGCAAGGGAAACAAGTGCAATTGCAGACACAAACTTCTTTCCTTCTTCCTTCTCTACTCAGCTCTACAACTTCTCTCTGATCTGCTTGATCTGCAAACTCACTTGAATGAATGAATAACATTCCTTTTGTCACATTCCATTTTTCCTCTCAATGTTCAAATTTTAAAAACTTACCTACCAAAATTAAATGCCTGTCGACCATGGATGCCTGCGGTGCTGACAGGGTAGATGGGTGTGGGGCTCAAGGACAAACAACTGGCTCTTGACATTTATTTCCAACACTCCCCCTTTGTCCTGAGATCCACAAATAAGGATCATTGTTGATCCAAATCAACTACACCAAGACTCTATCTTAGGTGCACAAAAGTTCCAATGCCTAATGGCTTGGTAAAGATGTCTGCTAGCTGCTGCTTAGACCTGCAAAATTCCATCTTGATATCACCATTCTCCACCAGCTCTCTGATGAAGTGATATCTGATCTCAATATGTTTGCTTCTCCCATGGAGGACTGGATTCTTAGACAATGCAATTGATGAGATGTTGTCACAATAAATTGTGGTTCCCTTCTCTTGCCTTTCATTAAAATCTATCAAGATCCTCCTTAACCAAATAGCTTGACATGTTGCTGGATTTGCTGCTATGTATTCAACCTCTGTTGTAGATTGAGCAACAATAGGTTGCTTCTTGGATGCCCATGAAATTATACCTGATCCCATATGAAACATGTATCCAGAAGTGCTCTTCCTATCATCTATACTTCCAACCCAATCACTATCAGTGTAACCAACCAACTTGAAATCATCATTTGTAGTATATAAAATTCCAAATCCCTTGGTACCTTTCACATACCTTAGGATCCTCTTTCTCGCTTGCCAATGGGAATCCTTTGGTATTTCCATAAATTTGGAAATCGGACTTACTGCATGCATTAGGTCTGGCCGAGTTGCAGTCAAATACATTAAACTTCCAACCATACTCTTGTATAAAGTTGGATCCACTCTCTTACTGATGTCTTCTTTGCTCAACTTCAGACCTACTGCTGTTGGTGTGGGGGTTGCCTTACTGTTCTGCATATTAAATCTCTCCAAGATCTGCCCTGCCTACTTTTCTTGAGAGATGAATATGCCATCATGCATCTGTTTTACTTCTATGCCTAGAAAGTATTTCAAAAGACCTAGGTCTGTCATTTCAAATTCACTTTTCATGACCTCTTTGAACTCACCAATTACAGCCTTGTCATTTTTAGTAAAAATTAAGTCATCTACATACAAGACAACAATCAATACATTACCATCTACCACCTTGATGTAAAGAGTGGGCTCACCATTGCTTTTGCTAAAGCCATTGCTCATCAAATATGAGTCAATCCTACTATACCATGCCCTTGGAGCTTGCTTGAGCCCATAAATAGCTCTCTTCAATCTATATACTTTATTCTCTTCACCTGCAACTTCATAACCAGGTGGCTGCTCCACATACACTTCTTCTTTCAATACACCATTTAGGAAGGCGGACTTCACATCCATTTGAAATACCTTCTATTTGTGCTGGGCTGCAATTGCTATGACATCACACATGATTTCCATTCTTGCAACAGGGGCATATGTCTCATCATAATCTCTTCCATACTACTGTTTGTAGCCCTTGACTACCAGCCTTGCCTTATGCCTATCAATCTTTCCTTCAGCATTACATTTGGTCTTGTAGACCTATTTCACTCCAATCACTTGCTTCTTGGGAGGCAATTCAGTTAGCTCCCATTTCCCATTCCTATCTATAGCATCTATTTCCTCATCCATTGCATTACACCATTTCTTCTCCTTAATAGCTTCCTCAAAATATACTGGATCACTATGAGAAAATAATGCAAAATTAACACTCTCATCATAATCTTCATACCTTTCATCTTGGTATATCTCCCTAAGACTCTTGGTCTTTCTTGGCAACAGGGAGGAGAGTGTGGAATTAGAATCTTCACTGTTGCTACTTTGCCGATCACCTCGGTCTTCACTGTTACTCGGCACTGACACTTGGTCATGCCTAGAGGAGCTCGGCAATGTCTGAATCTACTTGCTTTTTCTTCTATTTGCTCCTTCTTCTTGCTGTTCATCAGCATCTTCTTCACTCATAATTGGCATTTTACTAGAAGTGCTTGGTGACTCATTAATTGAACCATACCAAGACTAATTTTCAAGAAATTTCACATCTCTTGAAAGCATCATCTTGTTGTTCAATGGGTCATACAATTTGTATGCCTTTGATTCTGGGCTGTACCCTATGAAAATGCATTTCACACCTTTGTTATCAAATTTTTGCCTTTGCTCTTTAGGCACATGTGCATATGCTACACATCCAAACACACTTAAGTGTTCAACTGTCCATCTTCTTCGTGACCATGCTTCCATTGGAATTATGTCACAAACAACCTTTGTAGGACACCTATTAATTAGGTAAACTATTGTTGCCATAGCCTCTCCCCAAAATTTAGTTGGGAAACCTTTCTCTTTCATCATGCTCATTGTCATTTCAATAATGGTCCTGTTCTTTCTTTCAGCCACTCCATTCTGCTGTGGTGTATAGCTGGCTATGAGCTCTTTCTTAATGCCATGTTTCCTGCAAAAATTTACAAAAGAATTGAAGGTATACTCTCCTCCTCTATCTGATCTTAGGACTTTGATATAGTGTCCACATTCTCTTTCAGCCTGGGCTTTAAATTCTAAAAATTTATCAAATGCTTTAGATTTGTTCTTTAAGAAATACACCCATGTCCTACGGCTGAAATCATCAACAAATGTAATGAAATAAGTACTCCCCCCAATGGAATTAATTTGCATAGGACCGACTAGGTTAGTATGTACTAACTCTAATGGATATCTAGCCCTCTTAGAATTTCCAGAATTAAAGGGAAGCCTATCTTGCTTACTCAAAATACAAGCCTCACACTTGTCACATGAATTTCCTATGCATGGAAAACATTCTACCATTCTTTTATTTGACAATAAATTTAAACCAGCATAGCAAAGATGACCATACCTGAGGTGCCATAGCCATGAGGGGTCTTCAATCACACTCCTTAGAGCTGATTGTGTGTGAGGTGCAGCACAAACTTGAGATGAGAAACATGTCTCAATCCTCAAGGGAAACATTCTGTTCTTTGTCATTTGAACTGCTGCAAGTAAGTTTTTGCTACCATCCTTTTCATGAATGACACATGTGTCATTCTCCATCGGCACTTTGTATTCATTTTGAATGAGCTAACCAATTGTCATCAAATTGTGCTTCATACCAGAGGAAAAATACACATTTTGTATTTTCCTTTTCTCACCTTTCTTAGTGCGGACCATAATAGATCCTTTACCCACAATTGATAGGGTTCCATTGTTACCCATCTTAATTTCTGATTTGAAACTCTTATCAATGAATAAAAACAAGGTTTCATTACCACTCATGTGGTTGCTACATCCACTGTTGAGGTACCAAACCTCAAGGCTTCCTTCTTCACCAACATTACATATGATGAAGGCAGCAACATTGGGTCCACTTCCCATGTTCACATCAGCCACATTTTCTTGTCCTGACTGATCATTATACTTCTTCTAGCATTCATTTGCATAATGCCCATATTTATGACAGTAGTAGCATTCCACATTACTCTTATTTGAGTTGTAGTTTTTCTTACCTCCTCTTGAGGTATTTTGTGAGCTACTTGCTCCATTTGCTCTTCCTAGGCTTTCTGCTGCAGCATTTCTTTGTCCTTCATTACCTCAGCCTCTACCTCTGGAGTTCCTGCCTGAGCCATTTCTTCCTCTCCCCCTTCCTCTTGGATTTGATTGCGCCTTGAATACTTGCTCTTGAGAAGATGAAGAAGTAAATTTGTTGATCCTATGCTCATGGGTTTGAAGAGAACCCATCAACTCATCCATTGTCAAAACAGTGAGGTCTTTTGCCTCTTCTATTGTCATGACCAAATGGTCATATTTATGAGGTGAACTCAATATCTTTTCCACTATCCTTTGCTCTTGATAGTCTTCTCCATTTGACTTCAATTGGTTAATCACATTGGAGGTCCTTGAACTGAAGTCTACAACTGATTCATTTTCCTTAATCTGAAGGTTCTCAAACTCCCTCCTGATGTTCTGTAGCTTTACAGTACGAACTTTATCAGTCCCCTTGAAGTTCATCTCAAGGATCTCCCATGCTTCCTTTGCATAATTTGCTACTACAATCTTAGGGAATATTGTCTTTGTCATTGTTTCTTCAATAAGACTTAGTGCTTTTGCATCTTTCCTCCTTGACTCTTTCAAATGAGTCTTTTGTGCATTTGTGAGGGCAGCATACTGAGTTGGATCAGTCACATCATTGAATCCATTAACTACAAACTCCCATAAATCATTTGCAACCATTATGGTTTTCATCTTTTTTGCAAATGTATCATAATTTTGTCCATTAAATGATGGTGGTTGCTGCCATATCTTTTCTGCATCTCCTGCCATGTCAAATATCCCAAGAAAAAACAAATGCCCTAACTCACTTTGGATGTGAGGCCTCAAAGCTCTGATACCATGTGAGAAATATAAATTAAAATTTAAACTCACAACTCAACCCTAAACCTAAAAATTTTACTGGGCACTCACAATTGTTGAGTGCCAGTTTTGCTCGGCACGTGAATGTGCCGAGTGGCAGGTTGCTCGACACTTGAAGAAAAGTGCTCGGCACAGGAAGGTGCCAAGTGCCAAAAATTACTTGGCACTTGCTCAGCATTTGATGGTGCCGAGTGACAGACAATAGGTGCCGAGTGAACTCGACACAAAGAGGAGCTCGGTAGCAAATGCCGAGTATGCTCGGCTCACAAAGGAAATGCTTGACAACAATAGATGCCGAGTGAGCTCGGCTCCAACAAAGAAATTATAACTTAAGAGATTTCAACGTGAATGCTTTCACCATTAAAACCAAAGAGCCAAAGCTTTAAGCTTTCAAACAAATTTCTCAAATGCAACATACAAGGAAAGATCAATAGATTCAAGTATGCTTGCTTGCTTTCTATTCAACTGAGATTTAAACTATTACAAAATCTAGGAGTATTCGGCTTCAACCAGAAAAACTTAAAATAACCCTAAACTGATTAAGCTTCGAAAAACTTTAAACCTGTAATTCTAATGGCTAGATACAAAGGTGCCTGGAGCAATCACTGCTTCAACAGGACGAATCTAACGATGACAAACTTACAGAGTGAGCAAGGGAAACACGTGCAACTGTAGGCACAAACTTCTTTCCTTCTTCCTTCTCTACTTAGCTCTGCAACTTCTCTTTGATCTGCTTGATGTGCAAACTCACTTGAATGAATGAATAACATTCCTTTTGTCACATTCCATTTTCCCTCTCAATGTTCAAATTTTAAAAACTTACCTACCAAAATTAAATACCTATCGACCATGAATGCCTGCAGTGCTGACAGGGTAGATGGGTGTGGGGCTCGAGGACAAACAGCTGGCTCTTGACGTTTATTTCCAACATATATATAGTAAAAACAACATACGTGTTTTGCATGCAACTCTTAGATAGAAGAGTACAACAAAATACATTATTTTGCTATGCAGTAATCGTTGCGGACCCAAATTTTCCATTGCAATCTCAAATACCATGCCACGAGGTTTTGTTCCTTGAGAATAGAGGCTTGTTGAATAATATTTAATTTATTAATCATTACTTCCTAGTTTTCGTAAATGGCTGTACTTTTGTTTTCTACTTATTTTTCCAATAGATATTTCAAACTTTTGTTTCCATCGAAACTTCTCAGATGCTAAAAGTTACTTTAATTTAGACTATATGATAAAAATTCAGGTAAAGATAATATTTGAATGTATGAAAAAATAGTATTCATATTTAACTGAGGTTAAAAATAAAGAATCCATTCGAGTGTTAAACTTAATAAAAGGCTAAAAATAGAAAAACATAAAATGCACGACCTTTTAAATCGAAAATAGGCATGGCCGACATTTTGAATTGGATCAAGTTGATTTTTGTTGTTTTGAATTCAATCAAGGAAACCTTTCTTTGGAGATTTTCTTATTTTTTGTGTCGATGTTGCAGAGGTGATGGAGAAGTCAGGTGGTGATAATGATAATTTCTGGAAGTGGGGAAATGCTGGAAGAAAGATGGCATTCACTATTAATGAAGCTTCAATGCCTGCTAAAGCTCATGGCCCCTCTTTCAATATTAGCTACGAAAATGGAACATCTTCTCAATTGAACGCATCTAAATTTGGAGGTGGTTTGGGCGTGCTAGTTGAAAGTTCAGGTGTAGAATTAAAAATTTACAAGAAGAAGAAAATGCTTCAAGATGATGAAATATTAGTGAAGGAAAAGTGTGTTGCACTAGATATATTGGCTAATGTGGCTTCTTGAGCTCTCCGAGAAGAAGAAGAAAAAGAAAAAGATAAGGAGGCTGCGGGGCAATGGAAAATGTATGGAGTATCCGGCTCACTCAGGATTGTAATAAAGAGAGTGAAGAAATCTGATTCAGAGTGTGATTTCTTAGCTGCAAGCAAAGTGGGTAACACAATCACTGGCTCTACAAAGAGGGTATGATTGATCTTGTGGGAATCTGATAAGGATCCTCCTCCCTCGGCTGGCATTGCACTGGTAGCTTGACGATTTTTTATGTTTTTAAAATATTTTTTATGATGAATAGTTGATTTCCCCCCGCCCCTTTTTTTTTGTAAATATGTAACTTTATTGTATTTTTTTAATATAAGGAAAGGACTATTCATCAAAAGAAAAAATTTGAACTCATCATTTTATCTTTAATTTTATAAATAAGTTATTTAAAATAATTACTCTACTATAAATTTCCTAATAGGTTATGCATCAATTATTCTTCTATAAAGTAATTTACCAATTAATGGTATTTAATTTTTCATTTATCTACATTTAAATTAGCTAATTATGTTATTTAATTAATATCTCCTCTTCATTTTTTATTAATTCAACATGTTGAGGGATGTTATCCCATAAAAGCTAGAAAACAACTAGGAAACAAAAAAGAGATCCCTACTCATGACCACTAAATCAACATGAAAGAAAAATTATTGAAAAAAATTCAAGCACCCAAAATTATTAAAAAAAAAAAAACATCTTTAGATACTTTATGCGACTATTATTAACTTAGATTAGTTGAAATTTTTTTTAATCAGTATAAAATAGTCCAAGTTAACACTACCAAACTAGTTAAAAATACTAAAAGAAATAGTATTGTAGTTTGTAGAGTAAAATAATAATATTAAATATGTGGATCTTATGAAATTGTATAAATGTCATAAGAACCACATAAACTACGTCTAACAAAATAGAGGACTCAAACAAAATACATTATGTTTCTATGAAGTAATTGTTGCAGACCCAAATTTTCCATTGCAATCTCAAATACCATGCCACGAGGTTTTGTGCCTTGAGAATAGAGGCTTGTTGAATAATATTTAATTTATTAGTCGTTACTTCCTAGTTTTCGTAAATGGCTGTACTTTTGTTTTCTACCTATTTTTCCAATTGACATTTCAAGCTTTTGTTTCCATTGAAACTTCTCAGATGCTAAAAAATATTCTCCGATTTTGACATACACAAGCTTTTGTTTGTCATAATATTGAACATTGGGTGTTATTGCAATATTCGTCCTTATCAAATGTGTGTATATATCTATGACCTGTTATCCATCTTTTTGTCTCGCCTCGAAAATGGCTGAAATCTCAGAAAGATGTAGTGTCCAAAAGTGGAAGCCAACAGAAGAGCAATTGCAAATACTAAATAAAAATAAAACAGATAAATAAGAAACCCTCTAAATAAAAATAAAACAAATAAATAAGAATCCTCTCCACATGCAAATGATAAGATTAAGGGAAGATTTGTTCTGTATGAGTAAGACCATCCTCCAATTGCTTCCCAGCAAAGACAAGATGCTTGGATCTGGAGGGCCACCCTTAAACACCACACACTAAGCTTTGACCATTTAGGTGGCTGGTGTGGGCCCATCCAACATTCAGTCCCTATTCTGTTTCCCATTACAGATCTTTTTAACTCTCGACAGCTGCAGTTAGCCAGTGACACCGACAGCTGGAGTTAATTTGAATTTCATTTTAAATTTCCACTCCCGCCTATGAAATGGGATCGTACGAACCTGGAAAGATAAAATTTTATTTAAATGAGACACTGATTGGTCTTCAAGTGGTAATAAAAAGAGAAAACTGTGGCCAATTGCGTCCAGAAGAAGGCGTGGGGAATGCCGAGCTTTTCTGCAATTTTGGGAACCTAGGGAAGGAAGGAATCATAGACGACGCATGATATAGGATTTGGGGAAGTTTTGAAATGGTTATCAGTTTCATTTTAGCATTGTTTTTGCCAGTCCCCTAGACCTTCTTCTACCCCCTCTAACCTCCTCTTCCAAATCCACTAGGTCCTCCTTCCCTTTCTCCAATTTCACCCTTTTCCTAGGTGGGATCTTCTTTCTCTCCTTAGGGGACCCACCAGGAGAGAGTTGGGAGGTAGGGGCCTTAGGGACAGTAATTCTCAGAGGGACATGATGAGGGTGGGGGTTATGAAGAGAAGGGATATCAACCTCAACAAAAATTCTATGTGGTAATAGGGCCAAATGAAAATGGTATAGGCAGAACATCAAACCCTGGTGAAGGATAGTGTAATTATCTCCCTTTTTCATTTTTTTCTTCACATTTGAAACAGTGTCAACTAACTCATGTAACAAAAGAAAGGAATGGAAAGGTTATCTCAATGTCTAAAATGGTTTAGGAGGGGAAAATGGTAAATAATAGCACATCCATACCTCCCTTCAAGAGTGAGATACTTCATCCGCACTAGACACACCTCGTTCCAAGGCTTTAGAAGCTTTTCCTTTAGAAACCCTCCATGATGGCAGATGGGTTCTTCTCCCTCTTGAAAGAAGTGGCTCAAGGTAGCCTCATCTATAATGCTCTTTACTTTTTTCCATTTCCCACCCTTCAATGCAAGGCCTGTCACCATAGCAATAACTTCCTTAAACACCTCGAACATGATACCATCCGCAGAGCAAATATATCATATTGCCGATCTTCTTAAAAGTTATGGAGATTTAGAAGCCAAAAATGTCTATTACTGGTTTCAAAACCGTAGAGGAACTGACCGGCAGAATGTCATGTTCAACGCTACCAAGATCTGAACTAGTAAATTAATAAAGTTCTCATTCGACTGGTGATAAATTGAGTAGGAATGCCTCGTTCATTTCTTTTATAGGTTAGTTAAAGTAAATGTCATGATTTAGGTAGTGTAAATGATCAGAAAACGCTTTATAATTTGAATATGTTTGAATCTTATCTATGTAAGAAATCTTATTCTTTAGATTTGAGAGGATATGATTTTACAATTGAAAAGGAGGACATATTTTTCTATAGCAAATTTAACTGTGTGGTTGTACAAGTAGTGGTTTATAAGAATTCATTTCTCATCAAAATTAATAGAACATTCAGTTCTTATTGAATCTTGGTGATGTTCACATTTGTAAAGCACCAAGATTTTCGGGAGGTCACTTGTTTTAGTTTAGCTCAAGTGCACCCAAGTACTAAATTTCCTTCATGGCTAAGCCTACTTTGGTAGCAAACGAAGAAGTCTGCTTAACCGCAAAATATCATCCACTAATCTCACTTCAAGTGCGACCCATTTTGGGTTACAAGAAAAATGAGATTAACCAAGGAGGAAATTGGTAGTTTAGTGCACTTGAGCTGGAGAGTACTTGATGAGTGACCTTTCAGGAAGTTGTCATCTTTCACCTTTGGGACATCACCTAGATGTAACCAGTGCTAAGTGTTTCGTTCATGCTTTTGAGAGATAAGATCTTATAAACCACTACTCATGAAACATAGATCAATGAATTTTACTCAAAAACTACATTGTTAAATCACACAATTTTAATTTAAACCTCCATACTATTCTTTAAACTATATGGTTAGAAAGACCTATATAGGATAATATATCCCAGTGTGTTAGAACACAAACAAAAATTTCCCTGTTCTATATTGGTATTTGCCTTGCAAAACTGTCGGTTACTTGACATTGATAATCTCACACATACTCCTCACATTAATGCACGAGATGATCTCTTGTTTGTCATTTGGGAAGCTTATCTATCATATGTTATGTCTACAATATGTCCTTATGAACATTACTTTGCAAAGATTGTTATAATTTCTGTGTTTGTTTTATAGACTTATACAAATGTATTTTTACCAAGATGATCTTATTTTTTTAGTTAATGTGTTTTGGTGGCTCCGGCAGAGTTGAGAACTGGACTGTACCGGCAAAAGATGGAATCCTTGACTTTTAATGAGACCTTAAAATGTTTAATTGCTTTGAAATAGAAATCCTCTATTAATCATCTGAGCAGATTTGTTGTATCATCTGTCTTCTCTTAGTAATTCGATCTATTTTTGTGATGATTATAGTTCAACAGGAAACGAATATAAAGAAAAACTGTTGTACTGGAGGGAAGCAGATGGTTAATCTTGAGGATGATTACAAATATGAAGATATTCAATTAACACGTCCTGCAAATATGCTGTCATTCTGTAGAACCGAGGCCAGGGTGGAACCATATATACTTCCAAAATACAGAGAATTACAGGAACGTGAAGATAGAAATAAACCACTACAAACTTTGCAGTTGTTTCCACTTGAGCCAAGTACTACTATTAAATATGCAGACGATAATGTATTGGGTCCCAACTGTTCAGTTATTTAAGTATGACGTATTAGTTTGTTTGTAAACACTATGAGAGTTTCGGTGTCATATTCGAAGGGACGTGCATCCCTTTTTATTGTTTTTGTCATCTTTTTGTCATTTCCTGCACATGGAAACGTTATAGATTATTAACATTTTTACAATTTAAAAATATTGTAATAAATATAAATTTTGTTTTTATTAAATATCAGCAAGAGGTTGCTTGTCTATAGAACAATTAAAGAATAAGTTCAAAGATTTTGTACCAAACACTATTAATAGCACAACATTAACAATATATTAATAAAAATTAGTGAGAAAAGACGAGATAAAAGAACATTATGCGACTAAGACACCAACCATGTTCAAGACTATTAAAGATCATCTTGGGACAAGGCCCCATAAAAGTTGCAAGCTATAACCGAAAATAAAAACAAGGGACCATAGTCTGCCCTTTGAAAATACTAGCAATCACTTGATCATATGAAGAAAATAAACTAAAAGAGACAATTTTATCACCACAAAACTGAAGAAACAAATTCATACAACAAATAGTGTGTTCACTCTATGTCAAAAGCAAAGGTCTAGAAATGACTAAACCACCAGTCCTCACCAATACTGTCAAAGGTGTGTCAACATGTCATAGAATCCCTTTCCACCTCAATTGTTGGGAAGTTACAATTGGAACAATTGTTGTTTTGTGATTGATGTCAAATCTATTGATAAAACATACTGCTACCTAATCTAAATATCATATCTATTTGATTGATCTAGAGGAAGGGTTAAGTTATGAAAAGGAAGCTATAATGGACATTTTGTTTGTTAGATTTTTATAAGACAAAGTGATTGTTCATATCAAGAAAGTTAAG
Organism: Cupressus sempervirens; assembly: GCA_028749045.1. NCBI lineage: Eukaryota > Viridiplantae > Streptophyta > Pinopsida > Cupressales > Cupressaceae > Cupressus > Cupressus sempervirens. Next base: position 591,066,523 of record CM053793.1, on the reverse strand, counting down.
CTAATTCAAGCAATAGAGTAAAAAGTTAAGCAATGTTGAGTGATGCTAGTTGAGCTGTGGTAAGTGACGAGCAAATCTAGTGTTGACTGAGCATGAGTATCGACTAAGGAAGAATCGACTAAGGAAGATAGTATATGTCAAACCAGAAGTTTTACAATGCCCGAGTGTGATTAAGTGATGATTGAGTGTTAGAACTTAGTGATTGTCGAGTAACACTATTATGAATGAATTTGAGGAAATCATAATTTCTAACTAACTTAGTTGATTTGATGGAAGAGTAAACCATGTTGAAGATAATATTGGTGAGTTGGATCATTCAATTCAAGGTAAGGATTAGGTAAAGACTTGATAGATAGATTCCATAGAAGTTTCTAGAGGATGATCAAGAAGGTGGAAAAATACAATGAATCATGTTGAACCTAATTGTAAACCCTAAGATCTACAGTGATCATGGAAAATGACAAAGAAAGAATTACCTATTTAAAGAGGTATAGAGCCAAACTTGAAAAGTGTGAGAGAGGCACACATAGAGAAAAGGTGGATCAAAGACACACAAGTGAGGTAGAGTGAATGCAGAGCTAAAGGAGATTACTTGCACATATGTTGTTGATATTGATAACTGAATCTTAGTAGATGGCTTAAGTTTTGTTGAAAGGAGAAGATTGACTCCTTGAAGACTTGCCAATTGAATCAAGAATAGAGATGAAAATTGAGAGCTTATCAGTAAATCAACACATGAACAGAACAATGATCTGAACTCGCAAAGTGAGTTGTAATCATACATATCAAAACATTACTATTTTCTTTATTATCATTGTAAAAAAATTGTATTGTTATCTTTTAATAGAGCTTGACCTAATAGTCATTTGAAGACTTAATAGTTTATGTAAATCATTTAACAAGGTGCATTCTAAATGGAATGATCAGTATCCTTCGACAAGACCACTCTTAACAAGCTAATTAAATCCTCTAACTAGGTCACATATAATAGTGTATATTATAAACCTTTAATAGGGCTCGCTCCTAACAAAGCTAACTTTGAAAGAGTGAAAAAGAAGTGACATGTTGCTGGTGGTTTTTTCTAAATTGGGTTTCCATTTAAAATCCTAGTGTCAAACCTGTGTTGAATGCTTTGTATGTTTTACATTTAATAAAGTTTATATTCAATAAAGTATATTATGTTTCAGATGATAATTTTGTTTACCAATACAATAGAGATTGAGCAACAACAATATAAGCAGAACATTGATTGTTTTATATTTAATTGTTCAAGTTGTACTTATGGACCTTGAGTAACTCATTCATCCCCCACCCCCTCTCACTTATTCTAAAGGTCAGTGCAAGAAGTTCGGTCTCACTTTTGCACAAAAAGTGGAAGTGTTTTTTCTGTTTTTGAAATTTTTTGTCAATTGATGTCAAAATTTGAGGCATTTAGAGATTGAATATAAAAAAACTTCAGAAATAAAAAATTTAGTGTTCGGAATCTATTTTTTGAATATGTAATTTATTTGTGTACCCATATGATAGATTTTTTTTTGGTATGGATCTTTAAAAACTACTTTTTCAAAATGCTTGTTTCAGGACCATACCACGCTCGTGCACAGACATCATAATTTGACACAAATAAATGAATTTTTGCAAATCTTTCTAAAAGGAGTTACTTTATACACCTAAGATTGATGACAATATTTTTCCTTAATTTTTTATTGAATACTTTTTTATTATTAATTATTAATTTGCTATAAAGGAAAATTTTAAAACCTCTCGTGTACAGACACCATAATTTGATCAAAATCTCAGTTTTTTCAAAAAAAATAAAAATTTAACCTCAAAAGAATTGTATGTAGATTGATGACATATAAATAAATTTAAGAAAAATTATAAAATAAAAAAGTTATTAAAGTTTAAGTGAATGCCACTTTTTAATGTTTAAGAGATAGTTTTGTTTAATAAATAATGGAAAAATAGCAAATAAACTAATAACACTATAAAATTTACATTTTTGGAACCAAAATAGTAAGGCCTATAATGGGTTTTTATTTCATCAAAAAATTCAATGGGGACAACTATAAAAAAATTTACGACAATCCTATAAATTGTCAATTAAATGCCTTAGAAAAAAAAAAGGATCATAAAGGCATGGCTTGGTGGGACCAAGCCTATGCCATGCCTTTCCCCAAGGCAAAACCCCATGCAAAAGTCATGTGCAATACCAAATTCTCACTCATGTCTCAAGAATCGGGTACCTGATTTGTAATTCAAAAATTAGGTGCCCAATTGCATTTTAACTGTTATAAGAATTGGGTACTCGATTATTTAAAAATTAGGTACCCAATTCTTCTAAAATTGGGTACCTGATTTGTAAGCACGTACCCATTTCTTATGTATTCATTGGGCCCCAAAAGCTGCCCCATAGATCAACTTTCAAAGATTGAAATGATTGAATAATAGTTCCGATCTGCAATAGAGAATTTTGTCATAATTATTCTATTTTCTTGTCTTCTTCTACAATTTGCAAGCTATTGATTCAAATTCAAAATTGACGCAAACATGGGATCAAAAGAACGAAGAAAGAAGAAAGCAAAAGTTTTGATAGATGAGGAGATTGAAACAAATAAAGAGAATGAAGTATGATGTCAACGAGAGAGACGACAAAGAATTAGAGACTTGAATAATGTTTCAAAGGAGAAAGACATTGAGGATACCATGATGGGAGAAGAGGTCAAAGAAGAGAACCTAATAGAAGAAAATTTAGGTGAACATTCTAATCATGCATTCAATACAGGTGTGTCTCCAAATCCTCAAATTTTCTCTCGTGATGAAATTGATGATTTTTTAGAAGAAGGTTACGATTTAAACGATTTAGATTTTCTTCATGAGAATAAATTGTCAAATGATCATGCACAAAAAACTCCAATTGAAATGCATGCCTCGAAAGAAATACTAAGAAAAATTAAAAATGAGATTCAAATCCCAAATAACAACGAAAATGAAATGTCAATTGAAAATATAAATTGCATGAATGTAGACATAGAAACACCAAACAAACATGTTAGGATGATAGTAAAGTGTCTAAACATAATTTTCATATTCCTAATGATGTGCTAGATAATCTTGAGGGATTGGCTTCATGGAGACAAATTAAGACACATGCTAATAGATTATATAGACTCTTTGTTTATAATAAAAAAATTGGTTATCAATGTCAGTTGATGTTGCAACTAATTTAAATTTCTAAAATGTGAAAAGTAATGAGAAGGTTGGGAATGTATGAAAAACCCAAGAATAAAAATGAGTCTTTAAAATAAGTTGTATCCATTGTTGCTAGTGCCTTTGATGTTATTGGAAAGAGAAGTTAGTCTAAAGATAAGAATGCAACATGATGAGAAATAACAATAGCTTTAGTTAACAAATCAACATCTCACAAAGATTGATTAGCAACATAAGTAGATATCTTAATGTGAATCGTAATACTTTAGAAAGAGTTGTAAAGAGAAGGGTTAACTTTGAATGTGATACAACAAATATTTTATGGACTTCTAGTGGTAGACTCCTGAGATGTGATATGAAACTTACTAGTGAAGTCAAAAGTTTGATTGAAATTTTTTGGCATGATAATACAAGAGTATCACCTAATTAAGAGATGTTCTTAAATTGAGAATTGGGTCAAAAATACGTGATCCACATCCTAAACACCTTTTGGACATGACTCAAATTGAATTGTTTAGAAAATTTGTAGATGGTAAGGTATTAAATATTACCATTAGTCAAAGATCTTTTGAAAAGTGTAAACCATGGTATCTAAGGATTAACAACTAAAGAATCATTTGTTATTGTAAAACTCATATACAATTTCGTTACCATTATGATGTATTTCGATCTATACATGGTACTATACATAGTAAAGAAATGTTGCAAGAATGTGTTATAAAAATACCACCTCAAACTATAAAGAATTTCATATCAAGTTTATTTTGTAAGCTACCTAATGATCAATACTTTCTTTTCAATGCATGTATTTTTCCTACATGTGATATGTGTGGCAATCTTTCTTTCTTAGATGAATGTTTGCATAAAAATTCTTTGACTAATTTTGGACAACAATTAGTTGAGGTAAAAAGATTCAAAACTATTGAATATCCATTGAAGGATGGGAAGATTGGAAGAAGGTGTGATCTAGTTACAGATAAAGTTAGTTGTCATGCATTTATGGATGAGTTTAAGAGTGTGATCATACCAAAATATGTTAAACACTTTCAATATGCTAAATGTCTTGATGGACAATTTCGCATATGTAAGAATACATTTCCAATTGGTACTATACTTTTAGTTGTTGACTTTCCAGAGAACTACACACTTGCACCACAAGAAGAGGTACAACCATAATATTACAATTCAGTGCAAGTAACAATTTATGTTCATATAGTTTATAGACATGCACTTGAACGTATAGAGGAGGATCAAAAAATATTGAGAGAGTACCATTTTTATATGAGTGATAATAAACTCCATTCATCTGAGTTTGTCCAATATTGTTTCAAGGTCTTTTATGATAATGTAAAAGAGAGACGAATTCAAATGACACAACATTGGATATGGTTCGATAATTGTATAGGACAATTCAAGAATTCTAGAATGTTCTATTGGTTGAGTAGGACACATAGGCAAACTAACATCCAACATGTGTGGATTTTTTTTGAGGCTGAACATGGTAAAGGAGAACATGATGGTGTTGGTGCATGCGTGAAGAGAGCCCTTAGTAGAGAGCAATTGAAATTTGAGGAAAAAGCTAAATTCAAAAATGCACATGAGATTGTTAAATGGTGTAACAAATATTTATACATGGGATCAAGTGTGAACTCTATAATCAAATGTTTCTTCTACCTAGTTGAAGCAAAGAATATCCTTTCAAGATATGACTGCGATACAATTAGTGGGTTAGCTAAATGGTATTGATTTAGGAGTTCAGATTCTAACACTTGGACTATATGGACTAGGGAACTTACTTGTTTTTGTCAATTTTGTCTTGCAGGTGAATGGTAAGAATGTGAGAATACAGAATGGATTGAAGATTGGCAACAAAAATCATTAGCACCTACTAACACGCATTTTCAAGATGATATAGTAAATGAAGGCTAGAATGTTACTTTTGCATTAGAAGACTATGATCGTATTTCAAATCTCATAGAACCTAGTACACACAATTTAATTAGATTTTGTTGTGATCTCATGCTTCAATTTATATAATTTTCATATGTACTCATGTGATTAAAGTGTTTCTGTACCTTATCTTATCTTATAGGACATGGTTATGCTATTATTGTGCCTAGTAATAATGATGAATAGACTGAGTATTGGCTAGCTAGATGTGTGGAACCTAAGAAAAAATTGATATGTCATCAAGTAGACGATGATGGTTTTGAGTATTTAGTTGGGTCTGTCGTTGTAGCTACCACCTAGCTATGTAGATACTTAACAAGAAGAAATGGTTTACCAGCATTTGAAGACTACCAATCTGAAAAGAAGATTTTACACTATTCTCATTTGGTTGTGGTAACAAATATCAAATTAGAAAGATACAAAGGGAGACCCGCCAATAAGGTATTATGGACAATTTCAATGGACGAGCACAAGACAATCATAGATGCATTGCAAAAGAGAGAGGATGCAGATGGTACAGTGAGATGACTACATTTAAATCAAACACATGTAACACTAATAGATTTGGGAGTGTTTTGCGACGTCAATTTGCGACGTCAATTTGCATTTGGCTTTTTTTTTTTTCCTTATAGCTCGACGATGTCGCAATTGCGACGTCGTCGGGCTATAAGGCAAAAAAAAAAGAGGCGCATTGCTCATTATCTGGTGCCACCGAATCGAGCTCCGCTACCGCCGAGAATTATCACTGCCTCCGAATCGCCAAATCGAGCACCCAAGGTATGGAAAAGTTTCTGCTGCTTCTTTCTCCTTCTTTTTCCTTTTTATATGCTCTGGAAACAAACTCAGTAGGGACACTACAGAGATATTATCATAATGGCCCGGATTCGCTTTTCGCAAAGCCAAAATTCTTTCTTTAACATACTCGCTTACCTTGTCGCGGAGCTCCATGTCTATCATCAGGGTCGATGGGAAAATGGGTGAAAGCTGCACCATAAGCCCACCAAAGCCGCAGCCAATATCTGCAAACCAAATTTTCTTTTCTTGACTAGTTGAGGCAGAACATGTGTTTGCTGGTTTCAAATCCTTAGAGTTCGAGACTTCGTGTTCTTCTTGAGCTTCGCCATTAGGGTTAGGCGCTGGAGATTTGTTGTCTTGGAGATGTTTTTCAGAGAAATATGAAGGGAAATGGTCGGCATAATCGAATTGAGCCGGACAGAGAGGTACAGGAAAGTGCGATTCACTGAGAGGATTGCTGTGAGCTCACGCTCTGTAAAAATGCTTCCTTGGATGCTTCACGGACGCGCAATGCTCTCTAGCATGTGACATTGCTCAAATTCGAGGGTTTTTCTTCACATTTCTTGACGAGATTGGAGAGAGGCTCTGTGGTGAAGAATGGCTATTGCAGAACCTCTTGGATGAATGGCTGCCGTAACACGCCTCTCGTTGTCTTGTCATATTTCTTCAAGATCTTTGCAACCCCTGTGTAGTCATGGTCTTGCTCAACGAACAAATTTGACAAAACGGGGGTTTTGAATTTGAGAAAGGGGGAAAATTAGGGACATAGTCCATTATTAACCTTACATACCTCTGATAAACACATTCGAAAACCTTTTGTCTTTTCAGGAACCCCATATACATCTGATAAACACATTTGAAAGCATTTTATCTCTTTTGGAACTATTGGAATACTTTCAACAACATTAGTGATACTAGATGATGCTCCAATAGGTCCAAGGCAGATGTTGCAATGACTAATACAAAATGAAGGTGTTGCAATATTTAATGTAGAGAGTCCGTTTGAACTTGATACTGGTATTGTGTTTTCTATGGAACAAATGAGAAGTAATTATTAGAAAATAAATAAAATATAAAATGTTCAAATGCAGGAAAAAATTAAATGAAAATTTATTGCTTGTTAAATATACTTTCAGATGTAAAATGGAGATTTTTTAGTGTGTTGATATTTAAAAAATCACATTAAGTATTATTGCCGGCATGTTATCATTGTCTGTTTATTATGATTAGTATTATTTTTCTATCTTCTTTGTGTCATCAATCAACAATATTTTTCTTTCATGTCATTTTAAGTTAGTATTTAATGCTGAAACAATACAATTATGTACAAGTTCTTGAAGGATTGGAGAACAATGGAGTCTATTCGAACAATGTGTGAGAAGGTATATTTGAATTATTATATATTAATGTATTTGATTTAGAGCTCTACTAGAATTGATGTTTTGTTTTTAGATTATAGGCTTGTAATTGAGCTATTAACAGTTTACAATAGAGTTACAATTGGATTGAAAAAATGAATTACAAAACTGTCACATAAAATTAGATTTAAAATTTGATACATGCCCAAAAATCTTGAGGAAGATGTACCTTTAATTGTCAAAGCCAAAGGTTCTAGAGATCTTGATGAAATTTGACAATCATCATTTGATTTTAAATGAGTTGAAGATTTTCCTTCAGAAAATGACTGAAATTTCTCCACATGCTCTAATATCTTACGAGCTGCCACTCCAGATTGTTGCGACACTAGAAGTTCATATGCCAACAAAACCCCCTACTTCTCTGTTTCCATTGGTTTCTTGATAACTGCAATCAAAAGAAAGAAAGAAAACACTTCTGTTATAATCTATGATATCAAGTAATGTGTACATGGATTTATAGAAACTTACAGCAATATAAGCATATTCAGTACTTCTCAAAAGAACTATTTAACTGTGTTACAAAGAAGACATGCATACATGTTTCCTATAAGATTTCAATTTATGACCTCTCACCCATGTATTTAGCCTAAATGTATTAAATATAATAAATAAATAATTTATTTGATTGAATTGTTAAGTAGCTGATTGAAATGCACCAAAATTACCCAATGGGAAGTCAGAGCTTGTCCTTTGTCGGTTCATCCTCAACGACATATAAGAGCGTCTCCCACTTTTTAACAGCTGAGATGCAAATTGTATCATGTCAACAACCAATATTTTATCTCAAATAGTTAGAATCAAAGGCAATCATGGAGGGGAAAATGTTGTGTTGCCCACCTGTCGTCCACCTGTAATTGGAAACTGTATGGGCGACCACTTAGATTCTGTAGCGCTTACAAGCACAATAAAAATATTCATGGAATAAAGGACACTATAACTTTTTAGCAATTTTAGAAGTAAAATAGGTATTCATATGGAGAAGATATTTCTTACATATTTAGTATTCATTCTTTTATAAATATGAACAGTACATTTAGTGGTGATTGCATTTAGAAGATGTTTACAGAAAAGAACATTAGATCTTGCTAACCTCTTTAAAGTGAGAGCTACCATCATCTATATCCCTTCTTGCCCTCTTCCTCATGTGATCTTGCTCTGCATTTTGCATGTTATTTGCTTCCTCTTCAACCTCTTTAAAAGTGCGCTTCCTAGAGATATATGAGTTGAACCATTTCAGTGCATACTCTCTAAGAAGACAACTCTTTTCATTATCTCTTTTGCAACTGCCATTACCCTCTTTGAAATTCTTAACAGAGTTATTGCCTGATTTTGTTCTTTGTGCAATGTGATGCTACAGTAAATGTTTCTTCTTTGTTTGAAATCTAAATTTTATGTAGAATGAATGTATGTTTCCAAGTTTCCTCTTCTATTTCACAAAGATCGCACCTTTTCCACTGTGGGTCTGAACTTTTTAGTTGCAAATTACTCGTCTAGATAAGCTTCGTTAGGAAAAAATAATCAAACAACAGATATCCGCTGTTAAATTTTGTGGTTTCTAATTTGAACTGCCTTTTCTAATCTAGGTGATATGGCCTTTAGGAATACAGTTTTGCACCATCTATCCAGCCAAAATTAAGCATTTTTACAGAAACAATTATTGGCGAATAATTGTATTATGATTTATTCGTGGTTTTCACAGTCTATTCGGTTTTCGTCCTGTAAAATAATCACTCGTCAGCGATTGGAAAAATTGGCTTTCAAAAAAGTCATTAAATAGAATGCCAACCGAATCTTAGTCTTGAAATAATGTAGCTCAGAAATAACGGCCGACATTTGAAGACTTTAAACTTTTATTACTCTTAAATACAAAACCTTCATTTAAAATCTAAGTTTCCCTCTTTGTTTTCATCTCTCTTTTATTAATTTCGCCAATCAATTTTTTCAATCCTGAAGTTCATATATTTTCACTTTTATTTTTATTTTTATTTTTAGAGTTATTATTATTTTTAGTAATTTTATTATTCTAACTATTTATCAATAATAATAATATATATATTTTCTATTAAGACAGTTTAATAAATATCTACATCACGAGTTCAGAGTTCCAAAAAGAAAAAGAAAAAAAAAAGGACTTTTCACACCCCCTTGAATATATACAATTACAAAATTAGGGGGTGACGGTATCAGTTCTTTTTAACTAGCTATACTTTGACTACAATCCATTTTCATTACAAATATTAGCAAATTTATAATCTGAAAATTCACTATTGAAATTGACCCCATCCATCCTTGACGTTGGACACCTCTGCGTGAGCCACTTGATCAGCTTCACTCTGTCTATTATCTTGATTGGGCATTGTATTTGAACCATCATGCTACACTAGTCCCTGCTCTTCATGATTATGGACTAAACCTCCACCAGATTGCTGATCAGCTCCCCAACCAGATTGAACAACATCAACCTGATCCTCCTCTTGATTATACATATTCTCCCAACCTGTTTGAGGAAGCTCAGTTTGAGGGACATCTTGCAACTGACATTCACTAATATATTTGTTCAATTCATCCATTTCTGTTGGAGCCAAGAAGGATTGGAATCCTGAAACATAGTTTGCATCTTGAACTTGATCTTTCTTTATCATTAAGCACCCTTCACAGATTAGCCTCATAAAGTCTGATCTTTTGATTTGAAGAACCAATGATACTTGTGACATAATATTAAAATGGGTGAGTTTAAAATTAAACTCAGTAAGCTTACTCCTCTCGGCTTGAAATATTTCTTTATTCCTGTCCTTCCATAGAATCCATAACACCTCAATAGTCAGAACAAACCAAAAACTATTGAATTTAGAATCAAATCTATCCACATATCCAACAAGGATCTCTGAATAGGAAAAACTATTAATACAGTTCTACCTACATGGAGACCCCAAAAAAATAGACCATATCTTATGTGCATATAAACATTCAAAAAATAGGTACTCAAAAGACTCATGAACATTACAAATATTACAACACACAGGAGCAAGACCAATTGATGAAAGGACTTTCCCAAGAGCTAACTTCTTAAATAAGAGCAACCACTTGAAACAAAGTTTTTTTTTGGCTCTGCTTTACTTTTCGACATGTATTCAAAGAAAAAAGACCAAATAGAAAAAGGCTTAATTTTCCCCCAACACTGAGACTCCCTGGCTATGAGAGAGGAGTCATTTTTCATACAGAGATAAAAAAATTTGGTAGTACTTTCTGACAACAGATTACCATTAATCCATTTAATCTTCTTTAAGGATCCATTAGCATCTAACAATTCTTTTGGCTTACAACTAAGCATTTCTTTCTTAATAAGGGTATATGTCTTTTTCTGCAAGTCAAGAATGTTAAATCTGTATTTGATATCCTCCCACTCCCTTAGCTGCCCACCATCCATAATGTCATGTATCAACGAGATCCCCTTTAAGTTCCAAGCCTTGGCTAAAAAACTCTGTGTTAAAGCCAAAGGTTTACCATTATAGGAAAGCCCCCACCAAATAGATCTATCTTTGACCAGATAGTGTGGAGGACGTCCTACTACTCCAATTTGCAATATCCTCCTCTTCACATGCATAAAACAGAAATGAAAATGTTATAATCTATCATAACAATGGTCTTTATGTAATGCGTATACTACCATAGTCCATACACAATTTTGAAAGACTACAATCAAAATCTAGACTCATATAATTGTGATCTCTCTAGCACTATGATGTCGTTTAATATGTCTTGCTAACACTTGTAAATTTTGTTCCTTTTGCCATGTCATATAATATGTCTTGCCTTGTAGCTTGTATGATTTGATTGCTGGAGAGCTTCTACAGCTAAGCAAGAAGGCCATTGCACGAGTTATATAGCCGCACACTCATGTATGAAAAATGCATATTTTTTAATCTAATATATATTTTAACTAGACTTTTAGCTTATATGTTTTGAAATTGTTGTTAGGCCTTGTAGCTTGTATGATTTGATTGTTGGAGAGTTTCTGCAGCTAAGCAAGAAGGTCGTTGCACCAGTTATATAGCCGTGCGCTTGGGTATGAAAATTGCATATTTTTTAGTCGCTTAATGTTGTAAGGTCTCTTGAAATAAGACCTTCAGGCGGTTGGTCAAAGTTTTACAAATAATCTTATCCAGAAATTTGCCTAGAGCAATTGATTGAATGTTATAAAAGGTGATTGGATTAAATGTCTTAGGAATAAAGTCAAAGAAAGTATTTTTTAAAATATTAAAGTATTTAGCTATGTCTAAGAAGATTTGTGTACTTTTGATAGTTTTGCTTAGTTTGTGAAAGTTGTAGGCCAAAGTTTTGATAGCCCAATTTTTGCTTCTGCAAAGAATGATCATGTCAGATAATATAAGTGAAGAACAAAATAGGGAGACAATCGCTAGATTGTGGTCTAACTTGAAAAGAAAAGGTGATGGAAAATGTTATTGTCCTTGCAAAATTTGTAAGGGCTTAAATCATAGAAGACTGCTAATCAAAACAGCTAAGAGACATTGCAGGGAGAATGGTCACATTGAAGGGGGGCATGACTATCATCCACTGGTAATTCGTTCATTATATCATTTTAACAATTTATATACATATGAAATCACTTGATGATGAGTTGATGATCATGGTTTATTTATGTTAATCAATTTTATATAGGTTGATCTCCCCAGGGAAGTACATGATATGAACCACAACAATTCGAAGAATATAGTTTTTGAAGTGGAGGAACATGGAGGTGCAAATATCCAAGGTGAAGACAATGATCCCATGGAAGATGACAATCATGCGCTAGAAAACACAATTGAAGATGATGGTATAAATACATTGATCCATGACACATTTAGTCCAAGCGTATCTGATGATGATGATGATGATAGCCTCGATGTACCTCTACTTGAGAAGGCATACAAACCCCTATATAAAGACTCCCAAACAACTCTTCTCTCTGCTGTATTGTTGTTGTTGAACTTGAAGGTTATGAGTGGTTTATCCAACATAACTATGTCACGTATGTTAAGGTATGTCATATATGTCTTTATAGTTAACAAAGGGTGAATAATGTACCACTAATATTGTTTATATTAACAACTTATATTTTTTCCTGTAGATTGATAGGCGAGTTTCTGTTACCATCATCAAATATTCTACCTCGCTCATATCGAGAATTATCTACTATTATGAAATATATTGGAATGGAGTATGAAGCAATACATGCTTGTACCAATGATCATATTATATATTATAAAGAACATGAATTTGCAACACAATGCCCTGTATGTCATACGAGTAGATATCGAACAGATCGACTAACAAAAAAGGTGCCTCAAAAGGTTCTTTGTTACATCCCCATTATTCCACGGATGCGACAATTATTCAGGTGTAGTAGCTTGGCTCAATTTATGGATTATCATGCACGCAATAGAAGTCGAGATGACATTATTCGAATCCCTGCGGATGGTTTGACATTTATGCACATAGAGGAAAAGTGGCAACACTTCAAAGAAGAACCTCGTAATCTCAGGCTTTCATTGGCAGCGGATGGTGTCAATCCATTTGGAGAGATGAGATTTGTTTACTCGGTGTGGCCTATTTTTGTTATCAACAATAACATTCCTCCGTGGATGTCAATAAAGAGGGAGCACATTATGTTGGCAATGATTGTTCTAGGTATCTTATCTTTGATAGTTATTAATTTACATGTACTTACAAATCTTGCAGTAAAACGGTCACAATAGTTATGTAATGTCACTATTCATTCAAGTAGGTAAATATCAAGTTAAAGATATGAATGTATATATTGAGCCTCTTATCGATGAGTTGGTGGAGTTATGGAATGGTGTCACTATGTATGACGTGTCTAGACCAATAGGACAAAGACAATTTCAATTCCATGCAATACTTGCATGGACAATACATGATGCCCCAGGGCTAACACATTTTTGTGGTATGTTATAGTGAATTCAAGTTGCGCATGATAATTCATTAATGTATAAAAATAAACATATTTAATAATCCAATTATATCATTATCTTGTAGGTCTTCAAACAAAGGGAAAATTTGCATGTCCAGTTTGTGGTCCAAAAATGAAATCTTGTCATTCAAAAAGTTTAAGAAAGCAGGTGTTTGATGAGTGTAGACACTTCCTCCACAGGAATCATAAGTATTGAAGTACAGAAAAACATCTTTTCAATGGGAAAGAAGAGACTACATCAAAGCCACGAAGAATGACACCTCGCCTATGGAAGTTGGAATATAATAGAATTAATCGTCGAGGTAATGTCATTCCACCTAATGGTTTATGTTTGTAATTTATATATTTCTATTGTGATTTTTGTTTACTAATTGTGTAATTGATGATCGTGAAGGTCGTCAAGGCAGTACTGACAACCTTCCAAAGGGACTAAAAAGCTATCCAAGACAATTTAGCAGGTTGCCCTACTACGAGCACTTACAAATTGTGCATTTGTTTGATTCTATGCATATTGGAAAGAATATAATAGAAACATTGTGGAAAATATTGGATGGAAGGCGTGACAAAGAAAAAATTGTCAAAATTTGTAATGACATTCATGAATCCAATCATGCATTGAAGAATTTCATTCACTCAAATAGCAACAGAGATCAGATTAATATAAGTGTCCTTCCTTGGTTATTAACGGAGAAACAAAGTGATGCCATAAAAGAAGTCATATGAAAAATTTGATTTCCCACAGGATTTTCTGCGAACATAAACAATCTCATATCAAAAAAAAGTGAATTTGGGCCAGGGCTCAAAATGCATGATTGGCATACTTTCATCAAGGTAAGTTATGTTCTTCTATATTTACAATATATTCATAAACTACGTGTACTGTTCGTTATGTTATGTTAGAAAACAATGAAATGATTGGTTTATAATTACTGTAGTATGTGCTTCCTCTATCTCTCCCAGAGCCCTTCAACAATAACATCAAACAAGTGATATACGATCTTGGAAAATACATGAGGTAAGCAGTAATATCTGTTCAATTTGTTGTATATATTTATTATATTCGTGATTTGTTTTTCTTGCTATGTAATCTATTCTATATTATTTTGTAAAGTCTCGTATCTATATATTTTTTGTGACTTGAATCTCTTAATGTAGGTGGTTGTCATCTAAAGAAATCCATAAAGAAGATATAAACTATTGGAAGAGAAGAATTCCTCATTTACTGTGTGAAATGCAAAAGTGTCTACCTCCAACTTTTTTCAATGCACAGGAACACTACCTCATACACCTAGTTGAGGAGATTGAATTGTGTGGACTTGTACATAGTAGGTCAATGTGGATGGTTGAGAGGCACTTGAAATCTTTGAAGGCTTTGGTTCGACAAAGAGCACATCCTGAGGGTTCTATGGTAGAGGGATATATGGTATACCAGACTATGGTGTACATTACTGAATATCTTCCTAAGTTTGCACCAAATATCTGTGTAGATCGGATTTGGGATCTCGAGCCTTTTAAAAAATTAGAAGGGGAGTACTTGATTGGGAAAGGTACATTGAGGAAAGTGAAAGGTGCTCGAGAGTGGGATGCACTACATTTGTATATTGCAAACAATCTTAATTGGATGACGGTATGAATTGAACGATGTCAACATTCTGGTCGAGCATTAACATGGGAAGGTGTATCTTCATTGGCTAAAGAAGCTCATCGTAATGGAGATTCCAATGTTACGCAAAGGGAAATAGATTTAGCATGTGGTTTAAGAGATTTCTAGGTACGTACAAATTTATTAATCACCCATATGTTTATCAACTCATGATACAATAATTTTGACATGTTTCACATATTATTGCAGGTTAAACACCACAAGGCTATGTTCTGTAATGGTCAAAAATTTTGCGTCAAAGTGTTGGATGATACGAAGAAAACTTGTGATTCAGGAATAACTGCAGTCTTTCAAGTGACTAATATTTCATCTAGAAATGACTTACATCCTCGAGAGTCTGAAAATCGATACTATGGCATTTTGGATGATATACTAGACTGTGATTTTAGTTCCTTCAAATTAGTACTCTTCGTTGTCAAATGGTACAGGCTACGACTTAATCCAAATGATCTTGATAGAACTATTATTGAACATGATAATGGATTTACAATGGTTAATACAAGGTCGTTTGAGCTAGTTGGGGATGAGCCCTATGTTCTTCCAAGCCAATGTGAGCAGGTATTTTACTCAGAGGTTCCAGATAAATCGGGTTGGTCATTTGTTGTTAGACATGGACCGAGAGGAAGGCCAATAAAGTATAATGCGATGGAAGAAGAAGATATCGAAGAAGTAGAAGATGATGTAGATGTTGCTACTGATGATGATGATGAAGATGAAGATGATGTTGATGTTGATGATGATGATGTTGATGATGATGACGATGATGATGGTGAGGATGATGATGATGATGAGGACGATGATGATGACGAGGAGGATGATGATGATGATGATGACGAGGAGGATGATGATGATGATGAAATTTAGAGGTATGTTAATAGAAATAGAATAGAATACTGCTAATCTAAATTAACTATTAATCTAAATTAATTAAATAAAACTATTTAAAACACATATTGATGCGTGAATGTATTGAGCCTTATTTTCTTTCAGGTCAAAAGCATTTGTAAGTGTTTAGTTTAGAAAAGGGAATTCATTAAATATCTATAAAAGGGAGTTGTAACTAGAATAATATCTATAATGTGAGCCTAATTTAAGTGTTATATTGTGTACCTTTTAATGTTTTTAGTTTTTATGTGATGCTTATGATGGATGTGATTATGATTATGATGTGATTATACTCATGATAATTGAATAACATTTGTAGGAAACTGAACCCCTTTTAGGAGCATCCTGCATAGTCTCATGGATCGACAGGTATAAGTCAATACTCCTTATAGACAGTCTGTTTAATACACTTATCAATAGTAAGATTGATGTCTTCTAAGATCTCTCCCATTTGCAGGTAGCAGCGAATAGGTATTTTTCAGAAGTGTCTTCCTCGAGTGAGGGAAATATAGGAATAGAAGAGGAAAGCAAGACATGCAGTTTATCTAGAACAGGGAGATTAACTAGAGGTCAAAGGACTAGAAGGAAATTCAATAAACGCATGAAATTTTTCCTTGCTCAAGGGGGGTCATGTTCTTATGATGATGAGATGGAAGGCGACATTGACATGCCCTTGAGGTACCAACATCTACAGAAACATTGGTTACCCAAGGAACTTCCTCCAATAAACACTAATTTTTGTGTTAATGAGAGGATATATCGCATAGCACCATCATCATTACATGGTTTGGGCCTATTTTCTATGGACGGCATAAAGGTGTCTTACAACAAAGTTTCTAAATTGATGGAGTATGTTGGACCATGTTATGATTACAAAAGTTGGATGCATATTGTTCAATATAAAAAAAGTATGCGTAGGTATGCCCTCTCAGAAAATTATATACAGCAGCAAGACAATAATCAAAGTAAAAGTGTGGCTATATACATTGATGGAAGGCCAAAAGCAACAGGGAATATTGTGGGTTTTATAAATAGTACACGACCCGAGTCAACTATAAAGCAACCCAATTGCATATTTGAGGCGCGTGAGGGAGATCGTGTATTCATCTATGTGATAAAATCAATACGTGCAGGGGAAGAGCTTCTTATTGATTACAATTTGAACCGCATAGATACAAACGAGGCTACTATCATGGGGGTGGTACATACTATTAAACCAACTTCTAATCAATGATTCCAACATACCATTTAGTCAATAAATTTTTGGCTAACATTTTTATACTTGATCTTTGACACAGGGGTACAATATGGAGCAATTGCCTGGAGGGGATGCTAGCGATGTTCCCGGCTCATCTACACATGAGTAGGTAAAACTCATTGTAATTGTGCAAACTAGATAGAAGCAAAATGTTATTTTTTTAATGTTGTTTTCTTCATTGTTTTGGAGTAATTTTGATAATACTAATACTATTGTTGTCACAGAGGGCCAGTGGTCGGAGGGAGGGAAAGGAACCTGCACTCCCTCAGTAGTCCACCACTGAGGAGGACCCATTTTATATTGATTTATC
This sequence comes from Cupressus sempervirens, assembly GCA_028749045.1. Classification (NCBI taxonomy): domain Eukaryota; kingdom Viridiplantae; phylum Streptophyta; class Pinopsida; order Cupressales; family Cupressaceae; genus Cupressus; species Cupressus sempervirens. The sequence goes on along the minus strand of CM053793.1, from coordinate 591,049,039 downwards.
AGAGACCAATGACCCGATCGGTTTGATTAAAAAGTTGCTAAAGAAAATTGGTAGAGAAATTATATGTTTGGCAACCATTAAGCCTACTACTCAGGAAATAAAAAATAGGGCATCTGAATTGTTGCACACCTCTGAAACTTTAAAAGTAAGTATTAATGAAATTTTTAATTATAACAAGAGTTCAATAATAGTTTTTATGTTATGCTCTTTTATGCCATTAATTAAAATATGGATGTGTTGTCCCATTCCCATGATGAGGGTGCTGCAGGTGGTTCAGGTAGATCGCATGTTCCATTCTCCACTTGTGTTTTCCATTGAATATAGGTAGAAATTATCATAATCATTGACAATACATGCAATTAAGACTAAATTTATGCACGCGTTCTATATTTATGCATGCTCTAACAATTTTATTCTTTAGCTTCAGATCCTATGATGACACCGCCTCCATCTAGGACAACCACAAATCTCTTTCCGACTGCTAAGTTGACAACACGCAGTTTACAGGCATCGACTGTTGCACCATCTACTGGTACACAAATCCCTCTTTTTCTCTCTTTTTTCATGCACATGGTGTCAATGTATAATAAAGGAACAATTGATTTGCAATATCTTTCATTTTTACATTTAAAATATTCAAAATGTAGCAAATGAAATGATTTATCCCAAACAGAAACAAAATGAAATGACTTATCGCAAATAGAAACACAAATGAAATGACATTCCCTAACAGAAACACAAATGAGAAGCTGTGCCTGGTTTGCAAATAGCAGAATGTAATCATAAAGGAGAAACTGATATGTTTGAAAGCTTAAAATAAAAAAAAGCTTTAGAACTTAGAAACAAAATAGTCAACAAAATGTTCTGTTGATATTAGACATTAAATGCCAAGGTGAAAGGTAGGATGTATTACAGAATCTGCAGAACAGATTAGAGTTGAATCTGGGACCCAAAATTTATTTTCTCTTTGAAGATTTAGCCTCTTTAATAGGTTAGCTAAAAAATCTGTCATGTGCGCAATCTCACAAGTATGCTACAAAATAGCACAATCTCTAGCAGAAGGGTACAAAGATGAGGTAAAGTTAAACAATGGCAAGAGACAACACCTTTGCCGCAAAATATATGAAATGAAGTCCCTTTCAAAGTCACTATTGTTTTCCAACACTTGCTATTAAAATATATTTAAAAACAAAATGGCGAGTTTGATTACTTATAGCTAGAAATACAAGATTGAGCAGTGCCACAAATGTGGGCACCAATCAACAGAGACAGAAACAAACAGTGAAATACCTTTACAAATTTGATTCCATTCTTTTCATTTGAGATTAGGGTAAGCATAATTGTTGTTTTTTTTATAATTTTCTTTAATTTATTTGTAATTTATAACGTGTTTAGATGTAATTTGAAATAATAGATTTAGTCATTTAATGATGAAGAACCAAAGGGATCAGAGCTTTAAACTATCTTTGTATTGCTATCCACTTTATCGGTATGTACAAGGATACTTTCAGCATTTTAGGATATGGGCAACCCTTAATGCCCAACGAGCAAGGAGATGGTTGAATTGATGTCTCTTTTGAATTGACTTGATTAGTTAGTTGATGTTGATTGTTGGAACAACTAATAATAAAAGAGGGTGATCCTTGCAGATGTAGATAACGTAAAAAACCCATTTCTCTTTGCAATAAATATCTCCAAATTTCTCTTTACAATAATTTATCTGAAACAGGTTAATTTATCTGAACTTATGAAACTTATGAAACTTTTTGCAATAGGAGCTGTAACATCATTCCCTGGATGTTCCTATGTTCCTAGCACGAGAACGGCGAAGGATGTCATATTGATCGTCAGCGACGATGAAGGCATTCCATTAAAAGTAGCCAAAGTTCCAGGTACTTTAAAGTTATTATTCTATAGTGATATAATAGTAATTTAGTTTTTGATCACTCTTCATCGACTAATGATCCCATGATTGTTTTGTAGGGAATGATGTTTTTTGGAAAAAACTTGGTGATGAGTGTTTGCGAATATTCGGGCCCACCGTGCGTACCTGGTAGAACATCATATCCTAACTAAAACCCCAAACCACTATTTTGATTTCATATCATTGCTAGAATAGTTTTCTTTTTCATCCATTTCTTGAACTATATTAAAGGTAGCTTCACTTCAGTTATGAGTCTAACATGTTTTTTTTTACTTAAAAGGTGGAATCAACAAGACAAAAAATTGAAGGATGATCTTCTAGAGAGCATGACCCAACTCTTTGGACCTCGTGCATTCGAGAGAAACAAGCTCCTTGAAAAAGCTGGTTTATGTTTGAAGTATATTAGGGACCAATACAGAAAAAATTTATGGGATAACCCTAGGTACGAGTGTCCGCCCTATGTTCCCGAGGCTGAGTGGCAGGCTCTGATTTTGGATGGAAAGTATAAAGCTGACAAGAAAAATACAATTACACCAGTAGAGAGTACACTGCCAAGGTATGTGATACTGTTGAGAATGTAATTATGTACTAATTAACCTCTATATTTATATTATCTAACATATTTCAAACTTTTCATAGATTGCCTGACACATCAAAGGCAACAAAGGCAAGACTAGAAAAGCACAGGACACACAAGCTCGACTCTGGTGGTTTTTTGAAACTTCAAGCACGAGTTGTAAGTATTCTTGATCCTTAACTTTTGCAAATTTTGTATTTCCTTTTGATATTTTAACTACCCTCCATTGGTTGATGAAACAATGCAAGTAAAATTCACCATACCACACAAAAATGCAGGGCTCAGAATTCAAGAGATGCCTCATAGAAGAGGATAAGAGAATTGGCTTCCAACAAGGCTATAGAGCCGTGGTTGAACGGCTACGATCTGAAATTAGTGTGGAAGGTTTTAATAATGATGCATCTGAGCCACAGGTAAATAAGCTAAATGAAATTTATTTTAAATTGAATACTTTACCAATTAGTCTATTTGATGTTAAGCAAGCAATGATAACAATGCGTAGGATGTTGGAATGCAGCCTGACGATCCTTCTACACAATCTGTGAATGCTGAAGGTTCGCATGATGTGCATCCTAGTGGTGGAGGTATACATTTTCTATTAAATTTTTTATATGTAATTGCAATTGGTGTTTGGATTAACGTAACATTTTGTATAGCAGCTGTAGAGGATCGAGGCGTCGATGTTCATGAGTGTGTTGATGTTGAGTCCAGACAAAATGATGTGGTCAGATCAGGTAAAGAGTGCCACAGTTATGTTATTTAAAATAATTAAATACTTGTAACAATTATAATAAATTATTTTTAATTTAACTCTTTTATTTGTTATTGCAGAGGACCCCCCTTTGCAACAGCATATGAATTTGAGATCATCAAGAACAGAGAAAAGAACTGATGAGGGGGGAATTGATGATGACACTGATGCTCCTCTTAGAGCTTACATAGAAAAAATAAATAGAAAGAAAAAAAAGAAATGATTGTCATCTACATACCTTAATTGATAATGATTGAATTTCATGTCTCAATGAATTTAATTATGTGCTAATGAATGTTCATGAATTATGTGTTAATGCAAAATATTGATGAATGTTGCGTGTTTATGAATCTAATGTGTTAATGAATGTTATCATGTGATATTGATTGAATGTTTCTTAGGTGATAAAGTGGTGACTCTGTGCTCCCTTATTGCCTCTATTTGAGTAGTCTCTTTGTTTTTAAAATAATAGCATTGACATCTTCCTATGAGACCAAAGCCTCAACATCTTAAAATATTGAAGAGAGTTTTTGCTAGAGCAAAAGAGGCTGCATCTCCTCTTGAACTTGCAAGAGTCAATTATGGCGATGAGTTTGGACTAGGTGGACTAGGTCCATACTATCTAGGACTTTTGGACCTTGTCTAGGATGTAGGCTCACTTTATCTATGTTGTTGAATCATGGAATAAGTGGCATTGGATGACAAGGCAAAGGAAACTAGGTGGGTTGACAACCTTAGTCACAGATCATGGTCCCAACAGACATCACAAAACCCAAGAGTCCAAGAACTACTAAAATGCCAAGCTTCTAGAATTAATCTGGGTGATTAGTAAGCTACATTTCATCTTACTCTCCCCTATTTCGTCAATTGGTTTCCTATATTTTCTCTAACAATTTACTTGTAGACATGTATGTAAAAATTAGAAGCCTGCATATATGATTAAATTTGTGGGGAGCTATTTTTAATTCTTTCCTAAATCTCAAAATGAATTATTGTAAAATTTTGTTTTGAAAACAATTTGTATATCTCTCAACTCCTTTTATCAAAAATGTTAATTTTTTGTTTCTATATTCTCTTGTACTCTACAAGAGAATAGTAGAGAGCTTCCTTAGAAGCCTTGGGTAAAACAGTTGATGATGCTATCTTGGTGCCTATTGTTTTATAGGCACTACCATTCAGATACAAGGCGTTTGTGACAACATTGAATGTCACGAAACATATTCCCAGTTTTGAGGAACTAGTAAATCTCCTCCAAAAGGAAGAGTCTATAAGCCAAGATTGTGGTGGGGATGAAGAAGCCTATGAAGCAATTCGGTGGACTTCCCAACATCATTTGCAAAATCAGCTACATATCTTGATGAAGATTGGAGAATAGTTAGAATCCTTTTTCAAAAAGATTGCTGAGTTGAGAGCTTCACAAGCTTTGTTTAAAACAATTAATGATGCTATCTTAAGACCTACTGTTTCACGGGCACTGCCATCTAGATACAAAGTGTTTGTATGTCCCCTTTTTGGTATATATGAGACACTACTGAAAATATACAATTCCTACTTAAATAATTCTTTTATTGATCCAATTTTAATTAACAAGTAGTAAATAATGCAAATGATTCAAATATACAAAGGCATACACAAATATGATCAGAATGAAATGTCTTCCTGGTAAGTCCAAATGCAAATGCTGAATTTCTGTATAGTACAGAATGTAGCATACAAATAAGCGAAGGCTGTGCCAAATATAACAATGTAAAAATATGCTCAATAACATGAAGGGCTGTCTCTGATCTCTCTATTTAATCCATGCTGCAAATACACATTGGTATGGTGTTCATGGACAGAGATAGGCTATCTCCAGTATATCTTTGAATGGCTTATGCACCGATTCTCTGGATTGTGAAGCTGTCTCTGATATGGAAAATATGGTTTATGCTTCTCTAATGGATGTTTTCTCTGATATACAACTTGTACCAGTGTTTGTGGTAGTAACCTTCTATGCTCCTAAGTCGAGCACTTTTCGCAAGGGAATATATAAGTTATCAAACATCAATTCTTCACTGCCTCTTGGAGAGCTGATTGACCTGTATATATATATATGTGCATCAAACTATGAAATTGTGTGGGTGGAAAGATGCCACCCTTCATAACAACTGCTAATTATATTGTTACCTAATAATCATTCATGATTATTCATTGAACTAATCATGAGTGATTATTGCTAACAATTGCTAGCCGATTATGCTATTAATCATGAATCACTAATTGCCACGTGGATAATACTATCAGCGTATGTTATTGTACTATGGTAAACTTATAAGGCTGATATATGAATCGAAAGTGATGGCCAATCATATTTTTCTTTAGTCTAATGATGTATGGTGATTCATTAGTCTTATGATCTATGGTTATTGTTGTATTAGATCTGATGATTTTCCTTTTTTCAGAGATATGTGCATACATATATGATGCTTAATGAAATGTGGATTGGAATGCAATAATGTGACAATGATAACATGATGTGGATGATGCATTTACATCTAGATGGATGTGTCTATATATGGTGTGGGTGTCATGAATATATGTATGCATGTCATGGAACATCATAAATGGATGCATTTATGTGGATGACAATGTATGTATCATGAGTGGATGCATATCTGTGGATGGCAATGCATATGAAGTTTGATGCATATCATGATGATTATCACATAATGGTTGCTACCAGTAATCAAGTCATTTGTCCATCATGCAGCTCACTAGCGTCGACGATATAGACAAGTGATTATTCGAAGTTCACTTGTACATAGCATCAAGGTTAAGTGTCTCCATGGTGGATGGGTGCCTTGTTGATCAATTCTAACTATTATGCGAAGATGCAGATAATGTACGAGACAAGGTATGCTTCTGATCAAAGAATACATTTTTACAATATAAAAAATACATTGTACGAGACAAGATAATGTACGAGACAAGGTATATGATCAAAGAATACATTCTTACAATATAAAAAATTACTTGTTTATATTGTAAGAATGTATTCTTTGATCATATCATTTATCAACATTCAATTTTTTGGATTTGTGGTTAGATGAGTTCAAATTTTTAATGGCTTTGGTAGGCAGAAAGAGAACTTTTGGTTTAGATTTTTGTTTAAACATCTTAGTGTAATATGCTTGTTTAAAAATTTCTTATTTTTCATAAACAAAATGTCACAGTTTAGAAAGTGTATTTAATTATTTTATTTATGTTGCAATAAATTATGGATAGTAATTTAAAGGTCAAGTAATTATTTTAAAATTATTAGTTTCGAGCCAATATTTTTTTTTTGGTTTAACTTCCACATCCGTCGCAATTGCGACTCCAATTGCGATGGCTGTGGAAGTTAAACCAAAAATATATGGCTGCATAGCGACGGATGGGCATTACAAATGTGACGGAAACCCCGTCGCAATGTCGACGGAAAGAAGAGGAATTGTGACGGGGTTGGTGTGACAATAAGGTGGTTGTAGAGCGACGGATGGGCGTCGCAAATGCGACGGCAAAGGTAGATGTCGTAAATTGCGACTAAATAACTACGACATCTATGTCTATCACAGTCGCGACACATTTCTGTTGTAATTGCGACACATAGCCGTCGCAAACCAGTGCTGAATCTATTAGTGTAAGTTTTTTCGTTATTGTGTTATTTTTATATATGTACTTATATAATTTAATTACATGTATGTTTTCACTGTCAATACCAAATTAGAGAACTTATATATATTTCTCTTATTTAGGTCTCAATTACAATTTATGCAAATTTAAGTGTTAAAGTGGATTGAGCATCAACATCTTGTGCAATTCCACATAGTGAGTACATACAAATTATACATCTATTTACATAGTTCAGATACCTCATATTAATATATGTGTTTATTAACATGTCTTTTTGTTGTACAATTTTATTTTACAAGACCTCATTTGAAGAGACGTGTTGAACAAATTTTATGGTTTGAGTTCAGTTCTACATATTTATCATTGACATTGTCTTACATATATTGTGAAATATGTTGTTCAAACAAATTTAAAAATAGGAGTTTACTTCTATTTGAAAGTTAAAGGTGTGCACTTGATATTATAAATTAATTATCAATTTAAGTAATTGCCTCCTTTTTTTTCCATTACTTTTACATTCAAGCATGTTTAAATTAATGTTTGTTTGAAGTTTCAAATTACTATTGATTGTAATCAATAACCCTTCACTTGTACATGATAATTTAAAGATCATTACTCATTTTATTGATTATATGCTATTGTTATGTTGATAATTGACATGTATGTTTAACCATGTTAACCATGTTAATTGAGAGGAGGGGAGGACGAAGAGACGGAGAGAGAGGGAGGGAGGGATATGAGGAGGGTTATAAGTGCTTGTAATTTATCAGAAAGGGGTCCCATTAGGACACCTTAGGACAAATTAGCACCTCTTAGGACCCCTTACAACACATTAGCTATTGTAGTCCTAAAAGTAATATTTTCTAATGTTTCCTAGTACATTCTAATATTTCCAAGAGGTTTTGATGGGTTATATGTGGTCATAAGAAACCTTAGGACCCATTATGACTCCTTGGAACCCATTCATACCATTAACGCACTTTATGAACCCTTAGAACACATTAATCATCATAGGATACACTTTAGGGTTGTAATGTGTTCTACTCAATCCTATTTTTTGCTAAGGTGTTTTAGTGGGTCCTAAGTGGTTCTAGAAATCCTTGAGACTAATTACAACCTCCTAAGAACCATTATGACCCATTATGAGTCTTTATAGCATATTAGTCATTGTAGGACACTGTTTAGAGGTCTAATGTTCCTTAATAGGTCATATGTTCTAAGGGGACATTAGGGATTTTTAGGACCCATTAGTACACATGAGGTCTCATTAGGACACATTAGGATCCACTCGCACACATTAGGACCCATTAGACCCCATTAAAACCTCTTATAACACATTAACCATTGCAAGACATAGTATGTGTCCTAAGTGGTCCTAATATCTCACAATGGATCATGATTGGTCTTATGTAGTTTGAAAACCCATTAATACTATTTAGGATGCACATTATGACCATTTAAAATATATTAAAATCCATTAATGCCTCTTAGATAATCTTAAGGGGCATTTAAGACACACTAATGGGTTATAATATGCCCTAATGGGTCCTAATGTGTCTTAAGGGGTTCTAATGTGTTTTAAGTGATCCCATGACCTTTGAGGACCCATTAGGAACCCTTATAATCCATTAGGGGCCATTAGGACTTATAAGAACCAATTATAACCTGTCTGAACACATTCACCATCATACGATACACTACTATGTCCAAAGGCATTATAATGTTCCTAAGTGGTTGTAATTAGTCCTAATGTTTCCTCTTGGATTTTAAACCATGGTCTTAATATATCATGAAGGGTCATAATGGGTTCTTAGTGGTCCTAGGACATCTTAGGGTCTATTAGGATCCCTCAGAACACATTAACTATAATAGGACACACAAATGGGATGTTAATGATTCTAATGTATCATAAGGGGTCATAATGGATTGTAAGTGGCCCCACGACCCATTTCAAAACCTTAGAATATATTAGGAGCAATTAGGATACATTAAAACTACCTCAATTGGTTATTTAATTACTTTCAATGTAAGAAAACCTAGGTCAAAGTTACAAGGAACCATTTAGGTACATGACTTTCCTAGGTACATAATTATATGAACATACGTACATAGCCTTGATGAGAAAATGTGTGAAAGGAAGGGTATCATCCATCATTTCATAAAAAAATTCAATATTTACCTAAATTTTATAAATTTGAATTTTTAGGATGACAAGTATTTATAATAGTAGGTCAAATTTATTTGTATGAATCTCAATGAATGAATTTGATATCAGTACTAACGCTCTATAAATAGTTAAAATTATTGTTCATGTAGCATTTATACTTACAAAATGTGTCATATGTTCTTGAATAAAATATGTCACAACAAAGAAAATGGTTTGAATACTTAATACATGATGAAACATAATAATATATACTATATACACTAGCATGATAAGAAGTCATAAAAAAATAGTGCATGGTCTAACATGTCATAACATGATCTATGAAGTCAAAAAATACATATAATACAATTAGCTATCCTAATACAAAGTGTATCAAAATAAACAATATGTGTCGTAAAAACACAATCTAAAGGTGCCACCAAGACCTAATCTATCTGATCGAATGTCCTCTTTACTCCACATGAAGAGGACTCAAATGGATCATCCTATGTAATATGAGCTATCTCATCATGTGAGACACCCTATGAGGTAGATGGATCATCTTGTGTAATGGGAGGAGGTGCAGTGGGAAAGCTACCAAATGCAGCAGTGGTGAGGTCCTATAATTTACAATACACACATTTTTAAAATTTGATAAAGAGCATTTAATGAACTATGTATGTACACAAATCACAATATTGACCTCGAAGGATAATGTAGGTACCTCCATTTGGCTAAGTCACATACTCTCAGCAACACTCATGGTGACATAGTCATAAAATTATGGATCCATAAACGTTGAGTAAAAATTATAGATACATGAATAATTACAAAGTATGTAAACTAAAAGGTACATAATTTGTACACTAAATTTTTTATACATTATTAAAACATGTATATATATCATACCTGAGTAGTTTCCATTATCATAGATGTGTCAACAGGTATGCTAGCATGATGATCAAAAGATGCAGTAAAAAATAAACTATATTGAGGCCTGTATGGATGAGTACAATCCATCTCCTGTTCATAAAATCAAAACACATAAAATATATACATGAGTCAAAATTGTTTAGATTATAAGTTAATAACAATGTACATATATTAAAATAGTACAAATTATTTGTCTTCAATCAAAAGTTCATACCGTATGTATTTGAGGCTGTGCCTCAATAGTAACTGGATCAGGACCTCTACTAACATCAAACTATGTAGCACCAGACAATCCCTACAAAATTAGATAAAAAGAACATATGAGCACATGTTATTAAATTCAAGTTTGAATGAAAATTTTTATAGTGTAATTCAAAGTGTACACTCTATAAGGGATGCCAATATTTGTAGGTCTCCAAAAAAGAATATACTGCCTCCTAGGAGGAATAGTATCATCTGTCCTCTGTAATTTCAAAAGTCCAAATTAATATGGTTAATACAATTACACATGTATGTAGAAATTAAATAATTATGTAACTTATATCTAAATTTTAATTAAAATTTTACCTGCTTCTCTTGACTATCTTCGGGCTCTCCCCCCATGAGGTCAACAAGTGATGACACATCAATCTCATCACTAGCATCACCGTGGGTAGTGTATACATCATCATCAAAATTAGCACCCTTGGCATAATGGTCATCGTGTGCTGCATCAACATCACTCTCGAGGCCTCTACATATGCCTCCACAACTAGTACAAATATGTCCAAGTGGATGAGCATGTGTCGCCTACATCCACTACTGTAGTAAATTGCCCAAAAGGGCACTCAAAGAGGTAAGAGTAGATGAAACTGCTCAATGATAATGTGGAGCTAGTACAATAGGTGCAAGAAGAGGTACAAGGGTTTGAGGTCACCTATGGTTTCTCATTCTATCACTCAACTTTGCCCGAGGCCTATCCTAAGGCATCCCTCCACAACTCCCTGAAATGATATAATATCAAAATAATTGGGTTTCGAATCCAATTCAAACTTAGCCCCTAGCTTCCTAAGGAAGTACATGGGCACCTCATGATTAGCGTGTGGTGGATGGTCAGATACCATCCACCACCACTCCCAAAAGTGTGCTGCTATGCGTGGATGTGTACACCATCTAATAGAAATACAAGGCTTCCTCTCATTAATCTCCTTACCCATCTTAGGGTTTATAAAATAGCTCTTAAAATTTCCTTTACCTATTTTGAGGTTATGGATCTATCTATATGATAAGCCATCAGAATAAAATGCACACATGTTTTGCCTTGATAATCTAAATGAATCAACCTCACAATCTAGATGCTGTATGGAGTGAATGACACCTTGCATGCTATCTGCAAGGCAAAGTAGGTGAGGAGGAGGGTGTGCCTCATGTCAGATAGCCTGAATATCAAGCATGAGGTCATTAAGGTTGTGCCTCATGCTCTCTCATAGATCATCTATGGTGGGTGGTGGAGGAGGACTAGGTGGTCGTGGAGGTGGGGGTGGAGGTGGAGGTAGAGATGGAGGGGGTAGAGGCAGGGGTGGGCTAGGGGGAGGGGGTAGTTGTGGGTCCATCAAATATAATCTACATATATGTTTAAACAACATAAAAAATGACAAAATTACTATTTAATAAAATTTAAATCTAAAATATCAATTATATAAATGTGTAGATTTTTAAAACCATATCAATTAAATAAATAAAGTTAAACACTTAAGTAAACTTTAATGTTAAGGCCAATTGAACATTATACTGAATTTAAGTCTAGTCATAAAATAATACTCCAAAAGACTATATTAATGAATCAACTATATAAATCTAGTTTTAATGTTAGATATGAACTTGTTTTGTCTATGCAAGTTCAAGGGAACATGTTTTTGATGTTAAGGAAAAGGATGTGAAAGTGCCCAATAGTTTAACCATTGTTTTGTTAGATTATGATCTAGATCCTAAAAGGAATTACTTTATGAAATATATTGTAGTGATTTTATTATTAATATTTTATATTGAATGCTAGAGTAGTTATATTCCTATTCTATTTAGGTTTTAAAGTCTTGTTGAAAAAAATATTACAGTTATATATTTCTGTCCTAGACCCCTAATTGACCTTATAGAAAGGGAAAATATATTTTGATACTCCTATAAGATTTTTTATTCAACACTATTTATGCATTTATTTGGCCTACTAAACTTGTGAGGAAATTCACAAAATCATTAAGAAATATAAGGATAAGATGAGATAAAAATGAGGATAATTAAGATTATGGAAGGAAAGTATGAAGAAATTGGCAGGGGGACTAAGAATGCAACTTCTAATGTGTTGTTTGTTCTAGGGTTGTTTGCCTTAAAATTGTTTCCCTTTTCTATATTCATGTAGCTAGATCAATTTTTATGTACACTTATTTTGTGACATTGGGGGGATTGTATTCTTATTATGGATTATATGTTCATCTCAGGATCAAACAAAGTTAAGATTATGGCAAGGTTATGGTTTAGAATTTTGTTATGTTTAGGGTTTTCATGATGGCTAAGCTTAATATTATTATAATTATTATGAATAATGTTAGGGTTTACCTAAGATTATAGTTTTCTAGTTAGAATTATATTTAGGTTTTAGATATTTATTATGGTGCTATTGTTTAAAGGATATATAATAGATGGCATTATGATGAGAGTTAATGTTACAATTAGAATGAAAGCTTAGAGATAGAATTATGATTTGTTCTATATTTATGATTATAGTTCACCCTAAATATTATCCGCTACTGCAAACTATAAGTGTAGATCTTAATTCTAATATATGAACCCTATCCCTAACCATAATAATCCTAATTCTAATCATAATACTTAAACTTATAATTTATCTTCTTTCGTAATTTAAATCTTAACTTATCATTTAAAAATTGTTATGAATTTTGATCTAATAGAACTTTTCTTCCCTCTAAATCTCTATGTTGGAATTTGTTATATTAATTGCATATTCTAATTATGACCAAAGTCTTTTTATTATTAGAAAACTTTGTATTATATTAATAACATCTTTTATAATTACTTTTGGATTCTTACTTGTCTTCCACTTGTAAACTACTCTTGGCTCATCCAATCATTAGCCTCGGTAGTTTTAATGACTAAAATAAAATATGTTTTCTTAATTCTAATTTGTAGGTTGAAGCAACTTCACAAATTATCATTTTTCTTAAGGTGTTTTAATGAGTTGCTGGTAAATCATAGTTAAGGTCAAGATTAGGGTTTAACATTTAAGCTTAATATTTTTATTTAGAATTAGGAGAAGGGCTTAGCATTTATGATTATTTTTAGGATAAAGGTTTAGCATTTAGGATAACTTAGTTAGGCCAAGGGTTAAGAATTTAGCATAAAGGTTTAGGATAAGGATTAGACTTGAGATTAGAATTTAAAACTTAATTTCAAGGTTTAATATTTTGTATTAGCCACACGTTTTACCATTTAAAGTACAATTTTATCTTTTATAATTAGGGATGAGATTATAATATCATTGACACATATAGTTTAGTATTTGAAGAGTTTAGATTTTTTCATTTTAAATTATCATTTACTATAACTTAGGGTTATTGCTTAGGTATGGATCTAATATTTAGTATTTAATACTTTAGATTTATGTAAATCTTTTAGGATTAGGGTTAGTTTTTTAATAAAATTTAGAGATTGTATAAGGGTTAGGATTTAGGGATAGGGTTAGGATTAGGAATATTAATGTTTAAGATAAGGGTAAAGCATTTAGGATAATAGTTTATCATTTAAGGTTAGGATTATGGTTTGAAATTTATAATTAGTACTTGGTTCTTAGGATACTTATTTAATTATTTATATTAGGGTGTAGGTTTTAGAAAATTAAGATTATGGTTAGGATGACAGTAAGGGTTATGATTAGAGTTTTGGTTAATATTGGGATTATAGTTAATCCTAAATGTTTTCCCTTAATCAAAAACTATTAGTGTAAATCTTATGCCTGATACTTGAACCCTAACCCTAAACATAATAATAACCTTGATGTAAAGTAAGGGGGCACATTATGTAATGCCTAGCCAAGGGATACAAAGAACTAACCAAAAGTTTTACTAAGCAAGCAATAACATGTACAATAACTTACATAAAAAACATAAAAGATTACATTCCTTAATGATTCCTTAATGAGCACATTTACATTTCATTTTTAAATAATTGTAAGTACTAGAAGTAAAATAAATAACACATCCACATGAAAGAATAACTACAAGTTCAATACATTTAAATAATATACATTTGTTCTGGATGCCACTTGGCAAATTATTTCGGAATGCACAATCATCCACTGTACATGTCATAGGGTATGAAAGGCTGAAAGAATATACATTTATAAAAAAGTTTACATCATCCATTTGCAGTCCATGAAAAAACGTACAATACAATAAGTAAAATCATTAAATACTAAGTTTTGTGTTTGGATCCCTTAGCGGGGTGTTACGTGATTAAATACTTAGTTATATTTTTAGGGTTTTATTGTACAATTATATGGTTAGGTCAAGGTTAAAGACAAGTACAAATATAGTTAGTTTTATGGTTTATAAACTAATCTATAATTAATCAATAGTTATTTGAAATCAATATTTATTTGTAATTACATGTTTAAGCAATGAATTTACATCTATAATCTAATCATTCAACATTGTAATTTACATATTAAATACATTTCAAAACATCTAAAATAGTAATTTTTAAATGAACATCCAAAAAACTATTATTTAAATTAACAAATATAATAATCTAAAGATAATACTCATTAACAATGAAAATTTACAGTTTTATGTATATTAAAATTGAAAAAAAAACAATAAATTGACTATATATAAAATGTAAAACTAAAAATAATTAAGTAAAATAGTACAAAACATAATAAAATACCTAGTATGTCAGAAAATAGCAGTAGGGGGGAGGCGGTAGAGGTCAAAAATGAGCTCCCATATTGCTCTAAAATTGGGCTCTTATTTTCTAAATGCTGAAAATGACACTAAAAATGGCTAAAATGGGGGTATTTGTAACTTTTTAAAATTGGGTGCCTGATCCACTTTTCAAAAGTTGGGTACCTAATTCTTGAATTGCGGCTCAGGTACCCAAAGCGCGATTTTAGAAATGAATACCTAATTCTAAGAAAATTAGGTACCCATTTCTGAGAGGTTCAATTTCACGGATTTGACTTCCGTGGAATTGTGACCCAACTTTGTGCTTATACCCCTAAACATTTCTAACAATTGGTATCAAAGCTCAGTACTTACAGAGAAATTTTTGAAGATACTTGATGCCAAACATCATGACTCACAAAAGAAATGTACCAAATTTGAACAAGGAAAAATTTCCTTCATGGAAAACTTTAATGAGGTTACATATATCTAGTATTAGTGATCTTTCTATCAACATTTTGGATAATGAGTATGTGAAAATAATAACTACTCTACTAACAACTAAACAACTAAAGCAAAAAAAAGAACACAATCAAGCAATGTTGGAGATTGTCTTAGCCATAAGCTATGTCGAGTTTGATGACTTAAAATATTATGATGGTGCAAAGAAGATGTGGGACAAATTGAAAACCATATATGGAGGTTATGACAATGTCTTGAGAGCCAAATTAGAGAGCCTAAGTGGTAGATTTGATGACATGAGAATGATGGATGGTAGGAATATAATACAATATTGCACAAGAGTCAAAGAAGTTTTTAATGCTATTCATGGTGCAAATGGAGAAATCAAAGATGGAATTGTGATAAGAAAGGTATTGAGCACTCTACTCCCTATCTATTCCATTAGAGTGTTTGCAATTCAACAACTGAGATACACACCAGGTAATACTTTGACCTTGGAAGGTGTAATTGGTAGAAAACTTACTACTTTTGAGATGTCTAACTTTGATAACTACACACCTACTACTATTGAATCTACCTTTAATTCACAATTGATTCTTAGAAAAAGGAAAGGAAAACATGTGGAGAGTGATAGTGATAGTTTTGATGATGAGATTGATGAACTTGAAGCCCCTATTGGAAAAAAATTTAGAAGAGGAAGAGGTAAATACAAAAGTAAACTATCCTTTTTTTTTTCTCAAGCAACAAGGTTGATCATATTGCTACTTGGTGTCATGACAAAGAGGATAAGGATAAAAGGTAGAAAAGAAAGTACAAATGAAGAAGAGATGACAGAAATCACAAGATAAATAAAGATGACAAAGGTAAGAAATTTTGTTATATTTTTGAAGAAGAATCTGGAAATGAATCTAAAAATAGTGATGATGAAGTTGTCTATGTTGCTATGAAAGAAGATTCTGATGAAGATTATAAATTTACATTAATCTCATATGTAAAAAAAAGTGATAGATGGATAATTGATAGTGGATATTCAAATGATATGACTAGTGATATCCCATGTGTTGTAAAGGGTAGAGACTGAGCAATAGTAGGATAAATAGAATATTTAGTGTTATATGTTTAATTTTTCAAGTGGTACATATGGACCTTGAGTAAAAGGGTTCAACTTAATAGAATTAGGGTGGAGAAATGTCAAAATGACAGTGATGCAATTGTTACTCCATCGTCTATCACTATAACCAAAAGATGTAGCCCATATATTTCCCACCTCAATATGGGTCTATTCCACTTTTAAAATAATGAACATCTCCACCTCAATAGGAGACTTCTCTATTGGCATTAAGCCAAGTTTTTTATTAGTGACAACACTTATCTAGATTCTATATGGTTACTGAGCTCTTTGAATAGTCTTTAGGGCTTGCCGAGTAGTTCAACTATTTACCAAGAAGTTTAGGGTTTTCCATGTAATTGAGTGATTACTAAGCTTCTACAGTTTAGACTGAGCATTCTAGTGGTTACCAAGTGAATTTAGGAAGTGTAAAGACTAGCAGTTCAATGCTCGTTGAGCTTCATAGTTTCTACTAAGTCATCAATTCTTATGAAGTAAAGCTAGTGTTAACTAAGTGATGAGATGAGTAGTGTTTATCGAGTGTAGGCATGGTAAACATGGAATGTAGTTTTCACTAAGTTACATTGTATCTACCGAGTCACGAATGTACATTGAGTTTGAAACTATGTCAAAGCAATTAGTATGAACTGAGCCTCTACTTCTACTAAGTGAATGATGATGCTGAGTAATAATAGTGGATGTCATGTATCAAAAATTCACCAAGTCAGTTTTTAGAACCTAAGTTTCTACATTTGGGCCGACTCAGTAATATTGGTGTTAACTTGTGTATTGGCCAACCTTATAATTATGTGAAATGGATGGGTATACATGTAATGTATTGTATCATACCCAATAGAAGTGATTTTGAGAAGAGTGAATGCAAATGAAATAAAAAGCATGCAAAGGCGAATCAATAATAGATTAAAGTATATTGCAAGGTCATTTTAGGAGAAAAAAAGTTACATCTATAACACAAAGGTGATCAATATTTCAAGGATCTCTCAGCAATTCAGTTGTAAGTAAGAGATATATTGTTTCATCCTAATAGGTGAATCAACTTCAAATCCTTTAATAGGGTAGACTTAATAGTCTTTTCTATAAATCTCTTTACTGAGTGAATACTTCATTGTATGTTTGTAAAACCTCTAACAAAGTGGACCTAGTAGTCCTAATTGCTCCTAATAGGGCAGATCATCAGAACTGATCATTGTAAGCCTTAACAGACCAACTTTATGCTGCAATATTGAAGTTTTGTGGGTATAATCCCCACCCCAGTATTACTTTCTATTTGGAATGTTTTTGGGTCACCAAATATTGTGTTCAAAATGTGTTATGCTTTTAGTTTTTCATGCATGCAGTAGATTAGATCTATGACAATTGGATTATGTTATTAAGTGTTGAAATTGTTAAAAATTTTGAGGTTACCGATTTACCCCTCCCCTCTAAGTAACCTAACTAGTCTTGAATATTTCCAACAATTGGTATCAGAGAGTTGTGGTTCTCTTGAAAAATTTTGACAGCTTGAGCAAAGATCAAGGACAATGGTGATATTCAGACTTGACAAAGCTATTGACAATGAAAAGCTAGATCTAGAGATGGCCATAGCTCAACTCAAGAAATCAAAAGAGCATCTTACCCAATCCCTAAAAAGAAACAAGGAACTTGCAAATCAGATGAATGAGTCCCACTAGTATGTTGAAGAGAAGATTGAAGATTTTTTTCCCTCAAGTAGTTCAGATGAAGCCAATGATGCAATCAAAGAATTCCTAGAAAAGAATGGCTCCTTGCAAGAAAAGGTAACAAAATTGAAAAGAGAACAAGAAATTCAGTCAATAAGATTGTGTGAAATCTTAGAATAGAGAAAAAAGGTAAAATAAGTCTTAGAGCTAAGGAACAATGAAATTCAAAATCAATCCCTTCAGCAAGAAAGTCTTATCAATCAGCTCTCCAATGCAAATGAAGAAATCACGAGTTTGAGATCTGAAAATGAAAGATTAAGGAATGATTTAAACACTGAAAAGAAAATCAATGAAAGGATGAAAGGTGATCTAAATTCTAAAAAGAAACTCAATGAAAGATTAATGAAATCCCAAGTAGACATGGATCAATTGAATCAGCAAAATGAGCATAATCTTTATATGCAAAAGGGTAAAGTGAGACTTGGATACACAGAAGAAGGTGAATCCTCCAAACAAGGTACTAAAAGGAATCAAAGACCCTCTTGCAATTACTATGGTAAGATAGGTCATACATCAAATAAATGTTGGAGTAATGGAAAGGCAAAATTCAATGAAAAATGCTACAATTGTAGTCAGCATGGTCATAAGGCTAATGAATGCAAAGAGAAACCAAAGTTTGAAGGCAAGTGTCACAAATGCAAAAAAAAAGGTCACAAGGCATTTAAATGCAAATTTAAACCATTCAATCTAGCTAAACAATTTGTAAAGGAAATATTTGGTTGGGACTACAATACTTGGTGTAGACATCATTACTATGGATAATATGGACACATTGGTATGAATTGTACTAGACATCACATGAGAAGAAAGGATACTAAACTTGGTCATATAGCTAAGAATTGGATGAATATAGGAAGAGTTGAAGATGAAAAGAAAGAAAAAGCTAATAGCATCAAGAAGTAGATGAGACAGCAGTGGATTCCTAAATCTACCAAGCAAGCTAGTTCAAGTGATGATAGTCAAGTCACTCAAGAAGTTGGTGACTCCACCATTTCCAATTAAGTTCTTAAGGAAGAGATGGAACTGTGTTTTCAAGGACACATCTTAAATAGTTCCAGAATTGGAAGGAAAGAAAAGATCCAAATTAGTATTCTAGATACAAGTGGATCACAAAAGAACAATATCAATAATCATCGAGTAAGGTTGGGTCATGGACTTTATCGAGCAAAGTTAGGAGTAACAAGGTTATGTTTGGTTGTTAAGTTACAAGCTTTCACCGAGTGATTTGAAAAGATAGTGGATGATAGGATGTCATGTACTATGCCATTATGGCTCTCATCATACAAAGCATTAATGGGTAGTTTTTATCAAAAGGTAGGAATTCAACTTCATTTCCATCATGAATTTAGTATATTGAGAACAGAGTGATTTATAGAGCATCCCAATAATCTTGAGCAAAATTTGCAGCAAATTTTTTGAAGACTTTTCTCAGTTTATTAAGTGATCATGGCATCAGCAAGGAAAAAAAAAGATCTAAAATGTTGGTGCAAGGCATTGAATGGAAAGCCCCAGATTTCAAATTAGTGCCAGGGATCACTAAATCCCTTGACTTGAATGGAGCTCAATCACAGATACCGCCCAAGGTACTTCTTATCAATGACATTATAACTCATTTTAAATGTGTAGTTCAGGAGATAGGAGCCCTAGAAATGAATAGTGCCCTAAGTGAACTCTATGTGGATGGAACTCTCAAACTCGAGCACAAACACTTGGAAGAAAGAGGCTTAACCCATATACCTCACCTGCCACAAAACTTTCAGATTAAATGGATTAGGTATATTTTGAGCCAAGTTCATAATGGTCAATTGTGGTTAGAGTATCTAGTTTTAATAACAAAGAAAATGATTCATCATATTACTGGTCTCCTTATGCTTACCAAGGCTAAAGTCACTAAAACCCTAGGTCGAGATGAGTTACGAAAGAAAACCCTAGTCAAGTGAGATGAAAGAGGAATGAAAATTAGTAGTGTATCTGATTCAGAGCTCAAATTTTGCATTCATGTGATAGCTCATAAGATTTACAGCTCAAGTTGACTCAATAGTGTGTCAAGTGAAGCACTTGACCTAGCTTAGAAGGTTGTCAAGAAGAATTTGTCATATGACATAGCAGATTTGATGTTGAAATAGCTAAGAAAAAATATGGAAAGCATAAGAAGCTCAAAGAATAACCCATGCAAGTTTGGTTCACTATTGACATGTTTGTTTTTCTATGTTCAAAAGTTTTTCCCCTCAAAAGGCACAGTTCTATGGAGAAAAGACACACCAGTTTTATACAAGGTCAATGAGTTTATAGTTGAAATGGGTGAAAATTTTGATAGTATCATGGATAATTATTTTTGAATCCTTTAAATAAAAGATGAACAATAGATTTAGGATACCACAAAAGTTGGTTGAAGACTGTAAGAATGATGTTTGTTTTATGGTTGATAGTGATAGAGTATACATTTAGGCAATAAGGCCTAGAATAGTGTGGGTAAAACCTCTTCCTTATGAGGTTAATATTGATGAGACAAAAGAAATCATTGAATCCCTGGTAAATAAGCTTGTAGATCCAAAGGCACCTCTCTTTAGAACCTATGAAGAAGCTAAAGCTAGAATTGAGGTTGAAATTAAGCTTCCATAGGTGGAAAATAAGGGAAAGAGGAGGATAGCAAAGTTGAAAGTA
This sequence comes from Cupressus sempervirens, assembly GCA_028749045.1. NCBI lineage: Eukaryota > Viridiplantae > Streptophyta > Pinopsida > Cupressales > Cupressaceae > Cupressus > Cupressus sempervirens. The sequence goes on along the minus strand of CM053793.1, from coordinate 591,028,150 downwards.
GCAAATGATCCTCTTGTGCTTACCGAGGGAAAAGGTGAAGATGTGGAGGAATCTAAGAATGAAGAGGAATCTAAAAATTAAGAAGATCCTACAAGGAAGAAAGGCAAGGTGATTATCACCAAGCCACCCAAGCCCTCCACTGCATATTCTCAAGAAGATCCAAGAAGAAAGGTGGCAGTGAAGTTGTGTTCAGGAAGCCCCCTCTCACCTTCCAAGAAAGATTGAAACAAATGGAAGAAGGTGAAAGTATAACCAATTTCAAAGCCTTAAAGTATGAAACCAAAATAGAGGTTGAGAAGATGTAGATTAAAGAGTTGGTATTAACCAAGATGGGAAAATGGAAGTATTCCCCTAATTAGATAGGACCTCAAATCTCTAATGAGATATTATAAAGATTAAAGCCAAGATGGGAATCAACCATGCAAATAGAAAAATACATATATGAGCAAACTCTGAGATAATTGTTACCGAGCATTACCAATGCTGAGGTAAAAGAATCTATGAAGAAAAATGAAGAAAAGATGACTCTAAGATTTCATAATTGTTTAATTTTGGTAAAAGACATAAAGCATGTAGTCAAGGATGCAACAAATATGTGGAAGAATGTTTATCATTTGCACAAGCCAAGTGAAAATCCTATTGAGATCAAAGATGATGATGATGAGAGTGACAAGGATGAAGAAAATGATGAAGACAATACTCCTTTTGTCACCGTTGATGCTGAAGATTATCAAGAGTTGATGAAGGATGATGAAGAAGAAAAAGAGGAAGAAGTTGAAGAGGAAGCCAAGAAAGAAGAAGAAGAAGAAAAGAGTGATCTAGTTAAGTTAGCATCGACTGTCATAGCCTCCCTTCCTCACTCTCCAACAAAAACAACAACATCATCAAGCATGGAGACAACTTCAATAGTTTTGATTGTGACAACCATTGATACATCAAACGTCCAATCACTCCCTACTACCTCTCAACTCATCACATCAAAAATAGAAGTGTCTACCACTTCATCCACTGAGCTATAAAATATTTCAACTATTGAGCCACTCTCTACAATTGATATAGGGTGTTCCAAAATTTTAACTTCTTTAGCAATAAGTACAATTTTGGCTACTTTAGTTGTGCATGCTTTAGTAAGTTCTTTAGTTGTGCATACTTCTATTAGTACTACACCTATAAATACTTCAATTTTGGGAAATCTGGAAAGTACATCAATTTTGGGTTCTTTAAGTATTCTAGTATGTATTCCTCTAGTAGGCACTATACAAGTTTTCACTACTAGCCCTACTATTTCTACTATTGTTTCTATTCCAAAATCTAAAGCATTCATTTCAGAAGTTGAACCAAAGATTCAACCAAGATTTTTGATTAGTGGAAAGGAAATAGGGGAAGATATAGATCTGGATAAGGATATTAAAATTCCCAAGTTGGATTTTGACAATGCCACTATAGAACAAATTAGATTAGTCAATCAGCTTCTTGAACAAAAAGCCAAGCAGAAGCAATTAAGAGAAGAGAGAGATAGAGAATTCAAGATCATTGAAAGTGCTAAAAATATTTTGACAGAGGCTATAAGTGTTAATATTGATTCATCCCAACACATTTCATTGCAATTAGAAGAGGTACTTAACAAATTCAATGAAGATTCTAGTAGTTAGGATAAGCTAATGGAGAAATTAGAGAAGAAGTTTGATAATAAAGTGCTTGAACACATTGCTTAGCAAAGAGCTATTCAACAAGTAGAACTTTCTTCAATTTTTTCAAATCTTGAAACCTCCTTCACTAATGTGACATCTCTTTTTGCAAAGCTATGTGATGTTACTGAGTATACAAAGGAAATTAAGGGCAAATTGAATAAGATTGATGAAGATATGAAGGCTAGTGCACAGAAGTTGCAACTTGCCCCCAGTTCAAGCTCTGCACACGAAATGAAGATCAAATTTTTATCAGATATGTAGGTAGAATTATTGAGAGAGGAAGCAAGGATCTAGTCTACACTCATAAACATCAAAAATATGATCCTTCCTATTATGGATATAATGCAGAAGCATATTCTTTATTCCAAAACATTGATCCATGACAATAATTTTTCAATTGCAGATCACATGATTGAAATCTTTTCAAAAGTACAAGTTGCTCTTCAAATGTGCAAAGTTTTCCAAGAAAACTGGGACAAGACCTTAAATCTTATTCTCAAGGTAAATTCTAAATTTCTCTCACTTTTTGTTGTCTCTATATAAGTAGATTGTGTATAAATCTTTGGCATTATTGTTAAAAAGGAGGAGAGAGACATGTATATATTTAAGGAGGAGAGATATTTGTATTTATCATGATAGAAAGATTCCATACTAGGAGATACACTCAATATGTTATTATTGCCTAATATGATATGTATATTGTATTGGGGAGATATATGCAAAAGGAATGTATATATAGTAGAGTTACAAAGACAAATTTTGAAAAATCAAAAAATTCAGCATGTCATACCAAGTCAGTATCACACTATGTTGTACATAAGTTTTTGCTAATAAATGGTTTTTCCACTAATGCCAAAAGGGGAGATTGTTGGCATTAAGCCAAGTTTGTTATTAGTGACAACACTTATTTAGATTTTGTATGGTTACTGAGCTCTTTGAATAGTCTTTAGTGCTTTCCGAGCAGTTCAAGTGTTTACCAAGCAATTTAGGGTTTACCATGTAATTCGGTGGTTACCAAGCTTCTATGGTTTAGACCAAGCATTCTAGTGGTTACCAAGTGAATTTAGGTAGTGTGAACACTAGTAGTTCTTACCAAGCAGTTCAGTGTTCACCAAGCTTCATAGAGTCTACCAAGTCATTAATTCTTGTTATTAGAGTATTTTTCACTGATGCTTATTAATTAAATCATATTGATTTAATTATATAAGCTTATATTACTCTAGTTACCTAAGCTACATTTAGGTGCATTATTAATTAATAATGCACAACCTAGTTTTTAGTTTAGGGTTTCTATCTCACCTTTATAAGGTTGAGCCTTGTACTTTTCCCATCATCTCTTATGCATTTTTCACATTTGAGAGCAAATTTTCTTCTATCTCCATTTTTCAGAGCAAAACCCTTGCCTCTTCTCATCTTTTTCTTCTATGATAGGTTTTTTCAGGCTTTGTGGATTTGTTTTGATCAAATCCTACACTTGTGAAGCAAAGCTAGTGTTAACCGAGTGATGAGATGAGTAGTGTTTACTGAGTGTAGACATGGTAAACGTGGAATGCAATTTTCACCAAGTTACATTGTATCTACCGAGTCACCAATATACAACAATTTTGAAACTACATTGAAGTGATTAGTATGGACCGAGCCTCTACTTCTACCAAGTGCATGATGATGCCAAGTAATGACAATGGATGCTGTGTATCAGAAATTCACCAAGTCAATTTTTAGAACTCAAGTTTCTACATTTGGGCCAGCTCAGTAATATTGGTGTTAACTTGTGTATTGGCTGACCTTGTAACTATGTGAAATGGATGGGTATATACGTAATGTATTGTATCATACCCAATAGAAGTGATTTTGATAAGAGTGAATGCAAATGAAATAAAAAGCATGCAATGGTGAATCAACAACAGATTAACGTATATTGCAAGGTCATTTTAGGAGTAGAAAAGTTACATCTATCACACAAAGGTGATCAGTATTTCAAGGATCTCAATCAACAATTCAATTGTAAGTAAGAGATATACTATTTGTTCCTAATAGGTGAATTATCTTCAAATCTTTTAACAAGGTAGACTTAACAATATTTTCTTTAAATTTCTTTACCGAGTGCATACTTCATTGTATGTTTGTAAAACCTCTAACAAGGTGGACCTAGTAGTCCTAATTGCTTCTAATAGGGTAGATCATTAGAAGTGATCATTGTAAGCCTTAATAGGCCAACTTTATGTTGTAGTATTGAAGTTTTGCGAGTATCATCCCAACCCCAATTTTACTTTCTATTTAGAAGGTTTCTGGGTCACCAAATATTGTGTTCAAAATGTGTTATGCTTTTAGTTTTTCATGCATGTAGTAGATTAGATCTATGATAATTGGATTATGTTATTAAGTTCTAAAATTGTTAAAGGTTTTGAGGTTACTGATTCACCCCTCCCCTCTCAATAACCTAACTAATCATGAATATTTCCAATGTTCTCTTCCTCCATAGAATTTGTGAAAGGACAAGAAGACACTAATACTTCTCAAGAAATCTCTAGGGTAACAATTTTTTTCTCAACAAGAAAGGGTTTTAGAAAGCTCCCAAGCTAGTAAGCTATGGAGTCATCCCTTCATGACCAAACAAAGTTATTTGGGGTTGAGACCAAAAGCCCCTATTACTATCACTAGACTTAATTCTGTCTCTCCAAAAAAAATGATAACCTAACACCATTTTTCCCATCAAGGTCATGGAATGCAACAACTCCAAGCTCCATAGAGGACATTCAAATGTAAATAAATCCCTAGAAAACAAAGGTCTTCCACCATTCTTTTAGAAGAAGTGTACTAACACCCAATATCTACATAGGAAGGGGAAAGCCCCTACTATGAGTGAAGGAATAACTAAAAGTGGAATCAGCAAGAACTGAGACAACATAACCCATATGAATTGCAATAATCAATAGAGCTAAGTCAAGAAAACTTGTTATGCCCTCAAAAAATATGAATGAAGACATAAAACTAACCAAAAATGTCTCCAAATTTGAAACCTATCCATAGAAAGAAATCCATAAACATATCAAAACCAACTCTTCCCCAAAAAGATCATGTAACCAAAGAGAAATTTTTTTTGTTAAAGAGAGCACATATTCAAGGACAACCTCCCATAACAAAAATGTAGGTGTATAAAAAATCACTAGCTACAAATACAACTAAGAAGGTACTTGACCAAAGAAAGGGCCAAAGAACTGCAAAAAGTATAAGCTCCAAATATGCTCACCAAAAAAGACCTAGGAGACAAATGAAATAAGAAGAAACAAGAATAGATACACTCGAACAAAATAAGACAAGGGATAGACAAGAAGATTGAGAAGACTAGATAAAAGAATTCATTTCCGAACTATGACCTTCAAAAACATTGACATAAAAGATTGAAAAGTACTCATCAATAAAGGGACAATACCCGTGGCCATGTTGTAAAGACCAAAAGACCCCAAAAGAAGACAAAAGATACCCTTTACATTGTCATCTTCATCCTCAACATTGTTGGCATTGTTTGTTGTAGCAGATTCATGTAAGTTATAAACCCTAGAGCCTGATTTTGAATAGGACAGAAGGCATACTCTCCCACTCATTTAGTAGTTTTAGGATTTCTTATAGGTCAAGGTTTGTTTATTTATTATATTACATAGGAGTATTATTTACTTCTTATCAAAGGTTAGAATTGTAGACATCTTATGTGATTATATTTTCTTAAGAAGTTAATTAGTGTAAAGTATTATGGAATGTGTCGTTAAAGTTATCTATATGTTTATATGATCTTAGTAAGTAGGTTTAATATTTTAGGGAAAGTGTTACTCCTTAAATAATTTTATATTCAATGGGTGGGCATTGAAAAGGGAAAAAAACATCAAATGAATGTTGTGATAATTTTTTTAAGATAGAATTTGATATTCTCAATTTTGTAGTTTATTTTGGATAGATTAAGGGGGATATTGCAAACAAATACTCATATCCAATCATGCAAATGAAGAAATTATAATTCTTTGAACTCTAAATTTCTAGAAAATATTTATCTCATGATTTCAAGTTGATAAAAAGGTTGTTATAGATTCTTCTAGATGAACTTAGGAACAAATGATTTCTAATTTAGGTCTAATTGATTTCTTAAATGATAGCACTATTCACATTCCTTTGGATCTCTTAACATCCTTGAAAAAACTCTTGAGGAAATATTGAAGGATGAAAAACTCTCAAGTCCTTCAGAACATATGACTAGTGTTACATACTCCTAATACACTAAAAAACTAAAAATAGATTCCTTTTGTCAGGTTTTGTATAAGATTCATATCAAAGATGGTATCATAGATTTTTAAAAAGAATTCCTATTAAATCTCTTGTGGAGGATTTTTTCTCAACCTATTTTAATATTTTGAGGAGGAATAAAATACTAAGTCTCATTTTGAGGAGGGATAAAATAAACTCATTATTTGAGAATCTTGTCACAAAGATATATCTAAGATGATTAACAAAATTATAAATCAATTGTCAGAAGAAACATCTATAGCACAATCAAAACAAGAAGGTAAAGGGGGATCACTCAACCCCCAATGTAGAGAGGGAGGAAACAAAATATTAAAATAGTTTGAGAGGACACATAAGCAATTCTTCAAATTGCTCCTCACAAAAAAACAATTACTATGGGAAGCATGTCAATCTACTCATTGTAAGTAGAATATTTTTCTTACAATATTAGGGAAATTATTATCCCTTTTAGACACTTAGAACTACCTCTTTGATCTAACACAATAAATCTACTAAAATTATTCTTAAATTAATAAATAATCTATATTATTTGATTAGTTTTTACCTTTTCCTATATTCCAAATTTGAACTCATCATTTCTCTTTGATTTTATAATTAAGTTATTTCAAATAATTACTCTACTATCAATTATTCTTCTATAAAGTAATTTACCAATTAATGGTATTCAATTATTTCATTTATCTACATTTAAATTAGCTAATTATATTATTTAATTAATATATCATCTTTATTTTTTATTAATTCAACATGTTGAGCGATGTTATCCCATAAAAGCTAGAAAACAACTAGGAAACAACAAAGAGATCCCTACTCATGACCATTACAACAACATGAAACAAATATTATTGAAAAAAATTCCAACAACACAAAATTATAAAAAAATACATCTTCAGATACTTTATGGGACTATTATTAACCTTAAAATAGTCAAAGTTAACACTACTAAACTAGTTTGAAATACTAAAAGAAATACTATTGTAGTTTATAGAAGAAAATAATAATATAAAATTTGTGGATCTTATGAAATTGAATAAATGTTTTTGATTAGATAAATAGGTTTTCCAGGGACCCTGAAACCCAAGAGTTAAAACAATAACAAGGTTGATAATAAGCATGAAAAGCCTAGCCAAAAGAGTTCAAGTTCAAAGGCTGATAATAAGCCCAAGGCCCAGCCTAAATACAAAGATCAAAGAAAAGACTAGGAACAAAAACAACTTAGAAATGAAAAAAGTAAAAGCCCTGACAAAAAGCCAAAAGACAGATTGAGAAAAAAGAACAGGTAGTGGATTAGTTCTCATTCTTTCTCTCCAGGTCTTGCATGGCCTGAGCAGCCTCATAGGCCATCTGATTCTCCTCAGCCTCTTGCTGGTGCACCCTTTGATCCTCCTGGTCATGACCATTGTTGATGTTGTCCTTTGCACTGTCGACCTCTAGTCTAGCTTTTTCCCTATCGTTTCCTTCCTCTTCTTCCTTCATAGCTCTATCTTTTATCTAACCAGTTAAAGACATAATGTTGTTGTTAATGGAGCTTAGCAGTGAAATCATCTAGTTCAAGAGATTATGATTGTAGATTTTGAGGTTGTTAATCCTTCTCTCCACTAGGTTGAGCCTATCACCATTGCCATCTCTATTATTAGATTCTGATCCATTCATGTTATCCTCCATATGACCCACCTGCTCTTTTACCTCCTCCAGCTCATGGAAAAGCCACTTGATTGATCTGAAGTTATCAATCAAACTATTGCAGACATTGTTCAAGAGGTTCAGCCCAGATTCCCTTGCATTATCCGAAATAGTCACAATCATCAGGTCAATAAGTTCTTCAAGCCACTCCTCTTCTTGGTTTTCCATAAGGACATATGCGTTCATGGCCTCTCTAAAAATGCCCATTTTGGAGGTCCTAACATTAAAGTTTTTCCAAGCTTTCCCCCTATCTTTAACCTGCACCTCCCCACCCTCAATCTTAGAACCCATTTTTTGGTCCTCTGGTTGGGTTTGAGTATGGATAGGAGAAAGAGGTAGCGAAGACATATCCCGTTCTTGCTGCAATCTCTCATCCTCTAGACCCTCCCTCTTGCATTTCTTCCCTCCTCAGTCTTCCTTATTTTCCTCCTACATCTCCTTTTCCTCCTCTTTCATCTCCAAATCCTCCTCATCATTTCTATCAACCTTCACATCCTTCATAGGTTGGTTCTGCCCATGAGCCCTAGGGCTTTTCCTACTTGGGGTAATGGAAGAAGGTGAATTCTTGACTTGAAGGGTGACAATTTTATCAGTGAAAGAAATCTTGCCATCCTCAGAGCTAAAGCTCTAAATATCATCAGAGTCTGAAGAGAAGTTGGAGCTTCCAGAGGGCAATTCTCTATCTGAGGGGAGGCATTGTTTATAGTCTAAGCCTTAAAGTGCTCATAAATGAGTAGCATGAGCCCCTCATGTAGAGCAAGGTTATCAGTGGGCTTCTTTTTGAAGCTAACCACCACCTTGCTCATGGAAGTTAACAAGTAAAAAGTAAAAGAAATTTTACAACTGTGCCGAAAATGATTCAAAAGAACAAAATGGTGGGTACAAGCCCAATCAAACCTAGGGTCCAGAGCAATGTACTCAATTACAGCTCTTAGAACATACCTCCATAGTTTCTTCATGGAATCAGGAACATAGTACATGTTAATCTTCTTTAGGGCTTTTAGTTCCTCTGTATCCTTCACAAAATCCCACACAACATTAGCTGAGAGCTTCTTGTCCCTAAAAAACTTAAAACCCTCAATCGAGATTTCAAAGACAATTGATATCACCTCCTCAGTGATCATGAAAGAAACCCATTCACCTTAACTCTACCATCCTTCCATGAACCTACCATACTATTAGTCACCTCTTGATCAAAACCATGCAGTTTTGCAATGTATCTAGTAATCTCGCCCTGATCTAGCTGCTCCCAAACTTTTTCCCTACTCCTCGATTTCTCCAATTCACCAACTGACTCCTTTCTACACCTTTTTCCAACCATATTTGCACTTTGCGTACCCTTAATTCTCATATGCATCTCGCACTGAGGCTGAAAGGAACCACTTTGGTTGAGTAGAATATAGAAAGAAATAACCTTTCTGTTGCACCTATTGCAAATGCAAAAAGAGACCTAGAAAGCATGTCAAAAAGTTTGTAATAAATTACAGCTATTACAATTTTCCATGCTACCATTTTGGGAAGTACCGTTTCCCCTTGATCCATTCATACTCATAATTGCACATTGATCTTCTCTGTACTTCCTTGGATCTTGTCCAGTTTGATCATGCTTTTGACATCTGCCAGCAAAATATTTTTGGGATGCCATGTCATAATTTGGTTTGCATCGACCCCTATATTTGCAAACCTATCAGCAAATGGGTTAGTTTCCTAGAAAATATGTGTGACATGGACTCTACCAAATTTGGCAAGAGTCTCACGAGTCTCATCAATAAGATTTGTAATCGACCATGATGGCTAGGAATTAACATTAATACAATTTATAATGTTGTTTGAATCCCCTTGAAGACAAAGGTTAGTAACTCCAATTTCAAATGCTAGTTTGATAGCATTACACACAGCATTTGCTTCTACAAAATGGTTGGTTTGAAATCCTAGCGGTAGGGAAAAAGCTGCAATACCATGGCCATTTTCATTCCTTATTATGCCTCCACTTCTCGAGGCATGCAAATTTCCCTTGGATGCTCCATCGAAGTTGACTTTATGCCATCCTTCTAGGGGGAGAAGCCATTTGGCTTCCTATCTTTTCATCTTTCTGTCTTTTACCTTCTCCTTTTTTCTGCCACCTAATTCTATACCTCCCCCTTTCCTTATGGAATAGTTTTTCTTAATATTTGCAAATATTTTCTTTCCTATCACTATAGCCAGCTCCTCTTTATCTCTGAAGATTCTATTATTTCTCTCCTTCCAAATGCTCCAACAGAAATGCGACAGGATCCAGGAACTTAATTCCTACAAATCAGACCTATTGAACATGCATTTCCATTGACAGAAGAATTTCAGAAGGTTAAAAGGCACACACCAGCTAAAGCCCAAGTCCTGAGTTAGGAAAACCCAAACCTTCCTAGAGAAAGAGCAATGAATGAACAAATGATTGCTAGTCTCTATCTAATCTTTACATAACTCACATCTACTAAGCATAATATGACCTCTTGTAATGAGGTTATCCTAGGTGAGGATTTTTTCTTGAAGAGGCAACCAATAGAACATATTAATTTTTGGAATGAGATCAAGAAGCCAAGCCCTCAACCAAGGAGGAATCTCATTTAATCTCCAAAGGGTCAAATACCCAGAGGCAGTAGTATATAGCCCATTGGCATTATCTCCCTAGACTAATTCATCCCTGTTGTTATTTAGGGCCATAGAGTTTAGCATTATCATGATAGGATTAAGATCTTCAGAGATGATAGAAAGGTCTATCCATCCCTGGTTGTTCCTATAATTACTAACTTTCTGCCCAAAATGGTTGATGCAATCATTCACCCAAACCTCATAGCTAGGGAACTGTTCATAAGAGGGCCATGAATAAGCCAGTTATCAGACCAGAATTGGATATCCTCCCCATTTCCCAATTTCCAAGAGACTCTATAATTTTTTTGGTCCCTAGCTTTTAAAAAACCATTCCAAATAGTAGAACCTCTTGGGATATCTTCGCTGAAGAGGGTAAACTATTTAGAGGGCCTCTTTATATACTTGTTTTCCATATTGTCTCTCCATTCCCCTATGCTACTAAAGATATGCCATATTTTCTTAGCCAAAAGAGCCTTGTTGAGGTGAGTAAGCTTCCTGATGCCTAGACCTCCATATTTCTTGGGGAGGTAGAATTTTTCCCAAGAAATGAGAGGATACCTTTTATTCTTTTCAACCCCCATCCATAAGAAGTCTCTCTAAATTTTTTCCATCCTCTCAAAAAATTTCACAGGGATCACAAAAAGGCTCAAAGCATAAATAGGCAAGTTGGAAAGGTGGATTTAACCAGTGGGCATTTTCCATCTTGGCTAAGAGAGGCCCCTTTCCAACCAAATAGCTTCTTACTAACTCTATCCATAATGCCATTCTAGAAAGAATTAGGAGGATTCATGCCCAAAGGAAGCCCAAGATAGGTAGAGGGAAGCTTCCCCACACTACAACCTAGAATTCTTGAGATTTTCTTTTGTTTGTCCTCAGGAGTGTTGATAAAGAAAACATAACTTTTTTCCTAGTTGATGGACTATCTTGACCCTCTAGAGTAGATATCCAAGATTTCCTTCATTGCTTTTGCCTCATTAATAGAAGCCTCCCCTCCCATTATAGTATCATCAACAAATTGTTGATGCAAAAAAGGGGCACTTTTAGAGGAAGGTTTAAAACCTTTAATTCTCCCTTTCTTCTTATTCTTCTTTATAATTCTACCTAAGCATTCTACCAAGATTATGAATAGAATAGGTGAGAGAGGATCCCCCTGACAAAGACCACGAGAAGGTTTGAAAAAATTGGAGGGGGATCCATTGACTAAGATAGCAAGAGAGGAAGTAGTAACCAGCTGAGAAATTAGCTTACAAGTTTTGTCATCAAACCCAAAAGCCTTAAGCACCATATCTAGGAAAGACCAATCAACCTTGTCATAGGCTTTTGAGAGGTCTACTTTAAGTAACATCCCTTCCCTTTTTCTAGCTTCCATAGAGTGAATCACTTCATGCATCATCATTATGGAATCTAAAATTTGTCTGCTCGGGACAAAACTAGTTGCTATTGAGAAATAATCAAAGGGAGGAGTTTGACAACCTGGAGGTAAGAACCTTTGAAATGATCTTGTAAAAAGGATTGCAAAGACTAATAGGTCTAAACTTTTCCAAGGAATTAGCTCCAAGAACTTTAGGAATGAGAACTAAAAAAGTAGAGTTAATCTCCTTGAGAATACTTCTAGCCCCAAAGAATTCTTGAATAGCCTTCACCACATCCTACATCAAAACAAACCAGAATAATTGGAAAAAGAAAGTAGGGAAACAATCAAGGTTAGGAGATTTATCTGCTGGTAGAGAGAAGAGAGCTTCTTCAACTTTTGAAGTAGAGGGAATGGCTTGAGGAAGTTTATTATGGTGAGGGAGGATGATCTGAGGATGAATAAATGTTATAAAAACCACATAAACTATTTTGAAATTATAATAGTTCTTATAAAACAAAAATTAGTTGACCAAGTAAATCACGAGAAACATAAAATACCTAGCTATCATAAAACTAAAAATCTTGGACAAGGCAATTATAAAAATCTTAAGAGAGGATTTCATGTCAATAATTCCCTTCTCATAATGCTTGTCTTATATGTCTAGGTATTCATGATGCTTCCCTACCACTTTTTGTGTTGATCTCATTGTGGATTTGATAAAGTTAGTGACACAACAGTTACTCATTATATAGTAGAGTTAGTCGGTCGTCACTGTGACTAAGCTACTACTTGGGCCGAGTGAATAGAGAAATTTGAGTGAACACAAAAAGTTGACTGAACATAGGAAGTAAAGTTAACAGAGCAAGTCGAGTGAATAGAGCATGTCAAGCATAAGAATTTGGACAATACATGCCTAGCTAATATGACTAGTTAGTGTATGCTGACAAAATAGTATGTGCCAAGTCATTCAAGAGCTACACAATAGTATATACCAAGCCATTCAGAGGCTAGGTGACATAAGAGAGCATACTTAAGGTAGAGCATTAATCGAGAAACTAATCGTGGACATATAAGATTGTAATTGCACAAAATTGTATGTAAACCATTTTTGACTGACATAATCTTGAATTTTCAATATTAAGAGATAAGGAAAAAGTTATATCACACATCCCAAGGTAACCCATGAAACTAATAAGAAAAAAAAATAGAAAATAAAGTGACAATAAGAATAAACCAGAGTCATTGATTATTTCCTAAGATCATCTTCAAATGCCTATTTAAATAGACAAACCATAAGGGCGAGAAGAGAGATATGAAGGAGTATCCTATGTGAAGAAGAGAGAATTCTAAGAGGATAGTAGGCATTAATGATGTATAAGATGCTTAACTAAAGGATCAAAGATGCATAACAAGTTGATCAAGAACAAATTCATTTGAGAAGATAAACATTGAAGGGTCAGAGAAGAGAAATTTGATCAGAAGGATCAAGACATAACCAACAAAGAGGAGATCTAACATCTACTATAAAGGTGCTAATTGAAGGATTAGGTACTAAATCATTTTGACAGGTGATACATGGTAACTCTCCTAATAGAGTAGCCATAAAAGACTTGTGTAAATCTTGTAACAAAGTGCTTACTTAGTTGTGAGTTTAAATCCTTTCATCAAGGTAAGACCTAATAGTCTTGTAATCTTTAACATGGTAGACCTTTCCAAGGGTACAATCATAGATTATGATCAAAAATTTGTAGCCATAATTGGCCACACTTTCTTGCTGCAATAGTGAAGATTTGTGTGTGTCATCCCCACCCCATTTTTACCTTTACCTTAGAGGTTTTATGGGTAACAAAAATATTTTGTGTTATGTGTTGATTTACATTATGATATGGATTTGATGCATGGTTTGATATTTCAGTTTATTTGTTAAGTTATGAGATGGATGAATGGTGAAATTTTTTTATGGTAAAAGTTTGAACTACTGATTCAACCCCCTTCCCCCTCCCAGAAACTATTTTCCCATTTATATTTCCAAGAATTGGTATACGGGTTGTGTTCTCTAGAAAGTAAAGTTTGATATCTTGAGAGGAAAGATCTTGAAGATGGAAATCTATAAATTGGGAAATACTATTGAGAACCAGAAGCTTAAAATACAACTTTCCCTACTTCAACTAAAGGAGGAAAGAGATGAAGCATGTACAAAAATCATTAAAGAGAAGAAAGCATATTGTCATTCAACAAAATGACATTCAATATCAAGAAGAAGACACTACAGGATTGTTTGAGGACAAGAACTCTAGACAATTTGATACAACAATTACAAATTTGATGGAAAAGAATAATTCCCTAAATGAAGAAGTCAAGAATCTGAAAAGGGAACGATAAATTCAACCAGTAATGTTGTATGAGATACCTGAACTGAAAAAGAAGGCCAAGGAAGATAAATAAATGATTGAAGAAGATAAAATATTTCTTGAAAACATACTTGAGGAGAAGTCATCAGATGTGCAAAAACTTACAAATAGTCAACTAGTTTAATGACTCAACTGATGATTGCAAATCAAGAACTAAACACAAAAGACATTAAGTTTGCAACTTTGAAATCATAGAATGACCTACTGTAGAATGAACTGAAAGTACAAAAGGAATTCATTGAAAGGTTTAATAAGCCTAGTGAAGTAATAAAGTTCTTTGAAGAAATGATAAGGAAAATAAGAACAAAAGGTGATAATATTGGATTTAGATATTCTACTATCCAGAAAGGAGAATCATCAACAACTGGTGAACAAAGGAGTGATAAGGGAAAGAAAAAAAAAACCCACTTGTCATCGTTGTGGAAAAATAGGTCACACAACAAATGTCTGTACAAGTAATACTGGTAATCAAAACCCTAATAAAGAATACAATGGACATTACCATAACTACAACAAGCAAGAACATTAAGCACATGAATGCATAACATAGACCATCAACACTCAAAAATTTGAAGAATATTATTACAACTATGAGAAGTATAGACACAATGCATCTGAATGCAGATCCAAACCTAAGTGGACATCAAACAAACAAACAAAGATACACCATCATGTAAATTCTTACTATTGGGATTGCAATACAAGGTATAGTTGTCACTATTGTGGAGAATATGGTCATTCTGTTGAAAATTACATAAGGATGCACTTTATAGACAATTACAAAAGGTGGTTTAATGAGATTGCATACTTTAGTTGTCTTAATGTTGGTCATATAAGAAGAAACTACCCAACTCAATCACCTGCACTAAGCAATGAATCTAACAAAGGCAAAGGAAGGGTAGATGATGAAAAGGTAAAGATCCAAATGAACAAAACATGAAGAAAGAAATAATTTGCAATACATCAAGCCAAGATGAGGTCACTTTATCCAATGGATCAGGTGATTACATCACCTCCAACTAAGAATTTAAAGGTATTTATGTAACTAACACTTTGAATGATATATTTTGCATTAGTTCCAAGCATTTAAGGTATGAAAAGGATTTATCAACATAAAACAAGATGAAATTCAGTGATTAGAAGGATGAGATATTTTATCATTATGATATTTTTTATGTTACTGTGGATATTGGAAGGAATTTTCATGATAGCTAAGTAAGCTATATTGACTGAGCACAATGCAAGACCTATGGTGACCGAGCTAACAAATGTGTAGGTTTGAAGCATTAAATGTAAAGGTTTTTCAATTCTATATAGTCAATTTTCAAATCATTTTCACCTACCAGATGATCAAGAGCAACAAGGAGATTTGAGCAAAGAGAATTCAAGTGACTCTAAAGGTGATTCAATTGTTACATGACAATTTTCATCAAATTGTGAGGTATTTTTCTTATGTTGAGTTAGATTGTTTTTGTGAACTTTAAGCCCTAGTAAGTTAAAATGATAGCAAGTTCTTCAATAGTTGAGAGGAAGGAAGGTAAAGAGGTTACTAATATTCAACAAATCATTAATGATGTACATGAACCTCCTAAGTTTTGAACAATACCTTAGATAACATACAAGGCAGATCTGTAAGGTACATTATCTAAGATTCCATCGAAAGTTTTAATGATACACGATGTGAGATTTTGGGTAAGTGTGAGAAGTTGGGTGTCACTTTTGGCGAAAAAGTGGAAGTGTTTTTCCTATTTTTAAAATTTCTTGTTAATTGATGTCAAAATTTAAAGCATTTAGAGATTGAAAAAAAAATCATAAATAAAAACTGTAGTGTTGAGAATATAAATTTTGAATATTTAATTTATTTGTGTACCTGTTGAGCTATTGTTATGCACGATGTTAAATGGTAGGAATTCTTGCAAACTCCTTTCTTGAAAAGCTAATCTTGTGAATTGACTCCAAGGTTCTAGGTGATCTCATGACCTGCTAGAATCTATCCAGTTGAAGATAAATGTGATTGTTCACAAGGAGGCCTTTGCTAGTTTGTTTTGATTTTGGATGAGATGAATAATTTTTTTGCTACTTCAAAATAAACACACAAAAGAATTATATTTTTGTATTTTTTATTTTTTTATGAATGTAATCTAATGATGCAACTATATGAATTCCTAATTCAACTAGGCATTAGTAAAGCAAATAAAAAGAACTTTAAAGAAAACAATGTGAAAGTAAAATCCTAATGGACATAAGCTACAGAAAACAACACGTCTACAAGTTAAGCTTTCAAAGAAATTGGTAGGTAACCAATGAAAGAAGGAGAAACACTTCCTTGATTCCACTAATGCAATTGTCAGTGAGTAATTTAGTAATTGTATGATATTTCACTCTTCATCAAATCACAAGGCCATGGAAAGTGCGTTCATGTGAGACAAAGAGTTATGTAGGTACAATTTGGTGATTTCTTCTAGAGCTAGATATGTCAATAAAATTCGTCAAACCATAGCAAACACCAGGAATAAAAGATTGTACAACAAGAAACAAAGCAATAAACCTTTGGCTTAATCACAATTCCATGAACACAAATTCACAAAACAATGACACATTTAGGCAAGAATAACTACACTCCAAATGTGAGCACCAAAAGAATAATTTTATTGCAAAATAATGGCAACCCCAATTACATATTAAAATGGGGTATTTATAAGAAATCATCTCCTCAATTTGTGTTAAGAGTGAGAGATATCTCCATGCAATAAAATGCTTTTAAATTAATAAAACAAACTAATTATATACAAACTAACAATTTAACTGGTACCTAGTAGGACTCCATCCATTTTTTATTCATTAATTGAATGCATGAGCCTTTACATGTCAAAAAAAAAGAATTCATGAGAGAAGAAAGAATAAGAAAGCCTTTTTTTGAATTGTAAGTGTCTAGAAGTGCCAAAAATGGAAGTTGATCCTTCACTAGGCATCTATTGGAGTTAAACTTTCATTAGAATGTGTTTCGGATGCATGGAAAGCACTATTTTAAGAACTAATAGTTAACTGTTGGTGTACCTCTGGAAAAACACATCTATGGACCTACGGACCTGCACACCTATGGAACTGTGGACCTTTGCACCTCAAAAGGGCCCAAAATCTCAAAATTTTACTAAGTGTCAAAATTGAAATTCTGGCATCTGGGTTTTGTTGCCCTTCATCCCAAAGCTATGCGTGGATGTTTTCCTTTGAATTTCTCTATAATCTTAGTGATCTTTGCAACATCCAGTAAATCTAAAGCCTCATATTTTTCATTAACCTTTTATCTATCGTTGTCTACCTCAATTCAAGTCTCAGCAAAATCTTTGAGTTTGGTATTCAACTCTAATAAGGCTTCCTCTATTCTAAAGGCTTGCTAAATATCCTAATCATTAGATGCTTCCTCAAAAATCTTCCTAACTTTCTCCACTACTACCTCTATGGGCATTAACTTCTACCATTCCTCATCTTCAAAAATCTCTAGACACACATCACTATAATGTCTCTCTGCCTCCAAAATGGTGGATCTCCATGTGTAATGTTTCCATTACTTTATTACTATCTGATATCTTCTCAATCCAATCATCAATCAAATCTAACTATTTTGTTGTATACGCATCTAACAAAATCCTATATCTCTACCCTTTTATGGCTTGCAAAATGTTAGTGTAGTTTTTTTATTTTTCCTATTTTGCTAGATTTTTCCTACACTTTTTAATAATCTCGCTTAGGTTAATAAAGCATGTCTTATTAGGTGAATGGTTGTGAGGTGTCACATTCCTACATGTGAGCATCCATTAGCTATCTTGGGAAGATACTTTGCTATCTTTAGTCTGATAGATGGTTGCTCCTCATTGGTTGGTGTTGACACCTCCTCCCTCTTCCTAGCCTATATAAGCATGCTACCTGGCTTGTATTTGCATCTCTTGTTTTTGCATCATCTTAATGCTATTTTTCTTCCAGCATTTGCATTACTCTCTTGGAGACTAATTCTATGATGCTATTTTGATTTTGTATCATTTGCATTCATAGTTTAGATATTCACTCTTTGCACTAGTTTTCTGGGTTATTAATCTTTTCAGATTCTAACATGGTATCAGAGCTTTTCTATGTGCAAGAGTAGAATTTAGTTTCCTTATTTGAGAGATTCGGGGGGGTGGGGGGGGGGAGCAAATAAACTTTATTGTAGTTTTTTGAAAAATGAAGTATGCTCTTCTCTTGCATCTTTGGATGATCCTGAGAATCAGAAAAGTTTTGACAAAAACAGTTTTTCTCTAGGGTTTCAATCTCAAATCTGACAACCAACTTGCATATTTGGAGTTTTCAATCAGTTTTGCAGGTTCCAGCATGCCATTGGTGGACTTAAGAAGCTGATCCAGCATTTGCATGTCATATTTTGGTTGCTGGGGTCATTTTCTGATTTTTGGAGCCATTTTTTACTGTTAAAGGCGTCTGATTTACACTATAGCAACATCTTGTGTTCATCAGCAAGAAAAATGCTTTCTGAGTTTTGTTCACAGCCCCGAAAAACCATCTGGGTATCTTTTAAATTTTTCATGCAAGTTGTATATTTTTCAGAATCGAGCATGCAAAGCTACAGCCATACCCCTCTCCGTTGGCAGTCGCAGATTTGAATGCAGTTTTCAAATGTCTCGTTCTTTCTCATACAGATTTTGATTTTGATGATTCTTGTTATGAACTTGGCTACTTTTTTGTGCCCTATCCACTAGTGGAGTTTTTTTTTGATTTTCATGCATGAATTCTTCAAAAATTACAGATTTTTAGCCGTGACTGTGCACAGTTCTCATTTTGGAAACTTCAGAGGATCATAACTTTCTTATACGACCTCGTATCAAGGCGATTCTTTTTTTGAAAGTGCATAATTTTTCGAGTAGATCGCAGCAGTGCTATTTGTTTCCTTGATTATTATGCCCAAGTTTCACTTTTAGCATATGCTCTTCATGAGGGTTTATAATGAATTGAAATCAAGACCACTAAGTATCTCTTTCTAGTGGTAGTTGTAAATGCACTAAAATAAAGTTCCAAATCATATTTCTTTTGGGAGGGGGGGGGGGGGTTCTTTGATTGAGTAAAAAGGGGGGGGCATTGTCGTGGCTGGGTTCTCTTCTTTTTAGCATTTCTTTGCATTCCTTAATCATGGATCAAACAAATATGCCCATCCTAACTCCATACAATTACTTTGAGTGGAAATCACGCATGGTAATTCACTTAAGGAAAGCTGGATTAAATAGGATAACTATGGGACTTGAAACTAAACCTGCTAAAGATGAAGACAAGCCTAAGTGGTTTAAAAAATGTGATGAGGCATATGGAACATTGTGTTTGTCTATTTCTCCTGACTTGCTATTTCACATTGAGTCTTTGGATACACCAAATGAAGTATGGACAAAGCTAGAAACATTATTTGGCACACAAGATTCAATGAGGGGTCATATGTTGGAAAATGAATTAATTAGTTTGAATCCAAGCAATTTCAACACAATCCAAGATTTCTTCACCAACTTGAAATCACTAAGGCTGTAGTTAAAAAAATGTGGAATTGAAAAGAAAGATGAACAACTGATTCTCAGTATTCTCTTTAAGCTAAGTTTAGAATATTATGTGTTTGTTTCTACCTTCTATGCTACTAAGGGTGCACTTGGTACTCAATTCACCATGCCATCTCTAGATGATTTTGCTGTCAATCTCACTCGAGAACAGGACAAGCTAATCCAGATGGGCACTCTTAAGTCCTCTAAGTCACATGCCTTAGCAACCAACCAAGGCACAAAAGAACAAAAAGGACAAAGTAGTAACAACAATAGTAAGGAGGAGAAATAAAATAATAGTGAGGAAAAGAAGGATCAGATACCAATTGCTTCAAAAACAACTATTGATACCTCATCCTCTAAGGGTGATAAGACTAAGAAAGAAAAGGTTAAATGTGCCTATTGTAAAAGACCCGGTCATGATGAACATAAATGTTTGAAGAAACAAATTGATCACTTGACATACATTCTTGAGAAGAATAATATTAGTGTTCTTGAGTCTATCAAACAAAGTTCTAATGAAGAGTCTAACAAGGCAAAAGAAAACAACAATGGGAAAGGAAAGGGAAAAGCTCTTGTTGCAGTTGCTTCCTCACCATCCACTTGGGTTCTTGATTCGGGTGCTTCACACCACATGGCTTCATCTAAGGAAGAACTTGCATCCTTGGAGCCATGTACTATGCCTTCTATTTTGATGGGTGATGACACTCCTATTGAGGTGTGTGGGAGAGGGTCTGTTGATGTGGGGGATGGCACATTCCATGATGTTCTTTGTGTACCCTCATTATCAACTACTCACACAGGTTTAGGCAAGCAGGTTGAGTTCACTCCTAATTTAGTGGAGATACGTGAGTTGCATAGTGATTCTGTAGTTGCAGTTGGGAGAGTAGATCATCAGTCATGACTCTATCTATTTTCTCACTTTGTTCCTAATCCTCCTTCATCTATTTTGCTCACTCACTCTAATGACGTGAGTAAATTATGGCATGAGCGGTTTGGACATCTTAACTTCTGCTATTTGCATCAGCTCAACCAGCAGAGCATGGTCACAGGGTTGCCTTCGATTCAATTCTCAGGAGGTGTTTGCCAAGGTTGCATTCTTGGTAAGCATCCTAAGGAAAAGTTTGACAAAAGTAAGGCATGGAGAGCTTCACAGATACTAGAGTTAGTTCAGAGTGATTTGGCTGGTCCATTTCAACATCCTTCTTTCAGCAGGGCCCGAGATGTCCTCACATTCATTGATGACCTTTCTCGATATACATGGGTGTACTTTCTCAAATAGAAGTTAGAGGTATTTGATCATTTTCAAGACTTCAAAAATTTTGTAGAAAAGCAATCTGGGAAAGCCATCAAGGTTTTGCGCACAGACAATGGTGGTGAGTATGTCAACCATCGGTTTGAAAGATTTTGCACTTTAGAGGGGATTGATCTACAACATTCAGTTCCATACAATCCTCAGCAAAATGGTGTTGCAGAACGGAAGAATAGATCCTTGAAGGAAATGGCAAACTATATGATTCACTCTAGATCTCTTGCACCACAGTATTGGGCAGAAGCCATTAACTGTGCTTGTTATATCCAGAACTGTGTTCCTCACCGAGCCTTGAAGGGAATTACTCCTTTTGAAGCTTGGAGCGGTCGAAAACCATCAGTTAAGCACTTTCAAGTTTTTGGCTCACCTGCATGGGCCCACATTCCTACAGAGAAACATAAGGCCTTGGATCTGCAAAGCAGACCTTGCATATTTGTAGGTTATCTTGATGGTGTGAAGGGTTATCGGTTGCTCCACCCTACTACACATGAGTTATTCATTGAGAGGAGTGTTTAGTTTGAGGAGGGATCTTCAAGATCACTTTCTATCACTTCTCCAACTCCTTCTACCTTGACATTAGAGTCACTTGGAATACATGACAGATCTTCTAATGAGTCAGATTGACCTGAACAGTCTTCTACCTCTACTTCTGATGCAGAAAGTGATTCAGAGAACTCAACTCCTTCCTCTCCTAGTCATCATTCAGAGGTTAATGATTCCCCTCCAGATTCTCCATCTTCTTGCCCACTTTGGGCTAGACAGACCTTGCAGTCTACAGGTGATTGGATTGGGGATCCATCAGACACCAGGCAAACTCGTTCACAATTCCAGGATGCTCCACATGTCTTCATTGCTACTGCCTTAGATCCATAGTCCTTTCATGAGGCTTCTGGTATTTTTGAGTGGGATACAGCTATGCAGGAAGAGTATAGTTCCTTGATGAGGAACCACACTTGGGATCTTGTCCCTCTTCCTAAAGGAAGAAAACTTGTTCGATGTAAGTTGATCTATCAAACAAAATTTGCAGCAGATGGGTCAGTTGACAAACACAAGGCTTGCTTGGTCGCCAAAGGATTCTCCCAGGTTCCTGGGATTGACTACTCTGAGACTTTTGTGCCAGTTGCCCGAATGAATTCCATTCAAATTGTTCTTGCCATTGCTGCAGCTAATTGTTGGGAAGTACATCAGATGGATGTGAAGAGTGCTTTTCTTCATGGTGACCTTCATGAGGAGATCTAGATGGAGCAGCCACAGGGCTTCCTTCAGGATTCTTCACTTGTGTGTCATCTTCGAAAGTCTCTCTATGGCCTCAAATAGGCTCCTCGGGCCTGGTATGCCAAGATGGACTCCTTCCTTCTATCAGTTGGGTTCACTCGGTGCCATTCTGATCCTAATGTGTACATTTTGCAACAGGGTGATTCACTTCTATTTTTGGTTTTGTATGTTGATGACTTGCTGATCACAAGAAGTTCTTCACCCACCATTAAGGCTGTCAAAGTGGCCCTTCAGGTCAATTTTTTGATGACTGACTTGGGCTTGTTGCATTACTTTCTTGGGATTGAGATCCTTCAGTCTCCTTCTGGGATCACCATCACACAATCCAAGTATGCTCTAGATTTACTCTCGAGGTTTCATATGGCTGACTGTAAGCCTACTCCGACTCCCTTCCTTTCTAGAGTCAAACTTGAGGTTCAATGTTCTTCTGCACTTGTTGATGGCACTTTGTACCGCCAACTTGTTGGGAGTCTCATTTATTTGACTTATACGAGACCTGACATCTCCTATGCTGTAGGCATGGTCTCTCGATTCATGCAGGAGCCCCATGAGTTACATTGGAAAGCAGCCAAGCGGATCCTTCACTACATTCAAGGTTCTCATAGTTGTGGGATTCACTATGCAGCAGGTATTGAGCTTGATTTGGTGGGCTACACAGATTCAGATTGGGCAGGTGATTCTGAGGATCGCAAGTCTACTTCAGGGTATAGCTTCTCACTTCGGTTAGGTCCTATTTTTTGGTCGAGCAAAAAGCAGTTTGCTATTGCTTTGTCTTCTACTGAGGTTGAGTATCAGGGGGATGTAAATGCCGCCACTGAGGCCATTTGGATTCAACATCTTCTCACTGAGTTTGGTATCCAGATCAGACGGCCATCAGTCATGTTTTGTGACAACCAGAGTTCCATTCAGATCTCACGGAATCCAGTTCATCATCAATGGACCAAACACATAGAGGTCCACATGCACTACATCCGGGAGCTCATCCATGATCATGTCATTGACCTTCACTATTGTCCAACTTCCGAGCAAGTTGCTGATATCTTCACCAAACCCTTCACTGAGAGCAAGTTCCTTCATTTGCGAGCTTTGCTGGGGGTGCAGGATGCTTCCTCTTTTGGGGGGGCCTCTTCCTCTCACTCGGAGTCCTGACTTTTTTGTGGGGGGGTCTCTTTTCTCTCTCTTTTGAGAAATCTTATGTACATGGGTACCTCATCAGGCTTGACTTTCCGGGACCCATTTCTACATCCACCTAAGCTTCGCTTATGGGGGGGTGTTAGTGTAGTTTTTTAATTTTTCCTATTTTGCTAGGTTTTTCCTACACTTTTATATAATCTCGCTTAGGTTAATAAAGAATGTCTTATTAGGTGAATGGTTGTGAGGTGTCACCTTCCTATATGTGAGCATCCATTAGCTATCTTGGGAAGATACTTTGCTATCTTTAGTCTGATAGATGGTTGTTCCTCATTGGTTGGTGTTGACACCTCCTCCCTCTTCCTAGCCTATATAAGCATGCTACCTGGCTTGTATTTGCATCTCTTGTTTTTGCATCCTCTTAACGCTATTTTGCTTCCAGCATTTGCATTACTCTCATGGAGACTAATTCTATGATGCTATTTTGATTTTGTATCATTTGCATTCATAGTTTAGATATTTACTCTTTGCACTAGTTTTCTGGGTTATTAATCTTTTCAGATTCTAACACAAAATATATAAATATTTGCTCCAAGCATACACTTCATCCATTATGCTAAAATCCTATTTCAAAATCGTTACCATCTTATATACATTCTCTTGCATAGCATGCAATAAATTTAGATTCCCTTGGATGATCAAGATACCCTTTTGTTCAAAACTTTCCCACCATTTCTAATAGGCTTTCAAAAATGGGTCCAAATGTACACCCCTCCCTTCTCTGAGTACATCATTTAGAGTCTCCTCAGGGTGATCAAGATCTAGGGGACCGACAACTTCAGCTAGATATCCTCTCAAGATTTCATTTTTCCTTTGAAGTGTTCTAAGTTTGGCCCCTTCCTAGTCCATGCTTCTGAAAACTTCTTTTATTCCCATTGTCACCATCAATCTAGTCATATCCAATGTGGGCCTCCCAAGCATGACCTATTTGATTTGATAATCTTGTGGGCTTAAGCTTTCTACATTTTCATCAAGAGGAGGGATAGCCACTTAAACGAATAGATCTTGATCTTGAGTGATGTTGATAAATGCCAACGGTCTCACTTCCTATGATGAGGACTTAGGTTTATTTAGGACCTCAGCCAATTCAATGATATCCTCCTCATCTGCATGGAATTGTGGTTTCATGTTTCTCATCATTTCTTTCCTAAGCTACCTTGGAATCCATTCAACTAAAGGCCCACCTCTCGAGGATGAAGGAGTATGTTCAACCACCTTCTTTCCCATATTACTCCTCCTTAGAGTTCTTTCTCTTTGTGATGGCTCTTCTTCTGTGGTCTCCATTTTTGTGGAACTTGTGGTTTGCACCTCATTATCTTGGGAGGCTTGTTGAGAATATTCAACCATTTGTCCCTCTTTCAACACTTCATTAGTTGCCATTTTCTGTGGTTGCTCCTCTTGTGAAGGTTCCTTTTGAACCTATTCTTCTTCATAACTTGGAGGTGGAGGAGTAATAGAGCCTTTATCCACTACCAAAACTTATATTGGGGATGACGGAGTAAGATTAGGACCCTAAAATTTGGTGGCATTTGCGTCGAACCCTCTTGTTGGGGTATCCTTGATCTTATCCCCAATCAACTCTATCCATATGGGAATAAAATAAAAATCTAACATCTTGAATATGTCATCGCCCTCTTTACTCTTCTCATCCACCCATTGTTCTACTTCATCTTTTGAAGAAGTTACTTCCAAAGGTTCCTTTGGGGTAGATGGAAGTGTCATAGTGGAACTTCTTCTCCTCTCTTGTTTCATGGATTTAACTAGCCAGGTTCTTCTTTGTATGGGCACATCCTCCTCCTCACCTTCCTCTTCTTCTTCTTCTTCTTCTCCCTATAGAATAGGTTCCAAGATAGATGGGAAAAGAACCATCCTTCTAATCACCCTTTGCCTCTTCTTCATTGTGATCTTGATCTTCTTCTATTTCTTAGAGGTGGAAGGGGATGCTAGTTCTACCTGTGGAGGAGAAGAGACTTGTTGAATTTCATCCTCTGTCTAGCTGGGTGCAACTGGTGGAAATTGAGGGTTTGGCTGGTCTTGAGAAGCTCTAGTGTCTTCTGATCCCTGCACATCTTCTTCTTGCTACTAAGGAGGTGCCTGTACTTCACCCTCTTCTATTTTGGCCCTTTGAGGAGAACTCCTCTTTCTTTTTCCCTTTCCTTTCCTCCTTAGAGGGTGATAGTATCCAACTAGCCTATCTAGTTGGTATACTATTTCAGGCCTTATTAGTGACTAGGCTGCAAAGGTAAGAATAGTAACCTTCTTTCCTCTACCTTTGTCTAGGTAGGCTTGTGCATGAAAAACCACTGTGTCAGGTATTGGATCAATTTGGAATGGTTTCCTTATCCAATCCTACATCATCTTAATGACATGCATCACCCTATGATTTATATGATCATTCTCCTCTCTATCAACCCTAGTATTTATTATGGGTCTCTATCCAATTTTTTCCATGTTGAACAGAGGGTCCAACAGCTCCCTAGAAACTTGATGCAATATCTCCTTAGGAATGCTTATTTTTAGAGCCTTCTTAGCCAAATAAAAAGTCATCCTATAGTAGTCCTTAATACAAACATTGTAGTCATTTTTTGCATTCATCCAATGATCTTCAATAGCTTCTTCATGTTGAAATTCCCTGCCTACCAGACTCTGAACTTTCCCAATATTGGTGAAATATGGCTTGGGAGAATTGTACTCCTCTAGAGGATATTTCTCCCACTCACATTCAAAAGATGGAATCTCTTGTTTCCAATTCACTTGATATGGTCCTATGACTAGGGGCCATGTCCAAGATGGTCTTCATTGTCTCTTGACCCTGTCATATGTAGATTCAATCTGTCATGCAATCTCCAACAAAGCCAATCTATCACTGGGATATCTAGGGAGCTTCTTTGGATTGACAGTGGCACCAGCTACCCTTATGTATGTGAATTATTTAAACTAAATAAAATAGGCCCTGAGAGTAGTTATCTATGCTATTGCATCATCAGATAATCTTTTTGCATAATCTCCCTCTATGAATTGAATGATAGCAAATATAAATGCATCATTCACGATTCTATATTCTTTGCTCTATCCTAAGAGCTTCTTCTTCACCAACTGAGGGTAGAAGATATACAACCAAGCATTTGGATCCTACATGCTGCCCTTCCTATATAATTTGGGATAGTTTTTCACCCTAGCAACTAACAGATATACCAAATATGAAGTCATGTAGAACTTCTTCTTGTGCTTGACTGCCTCCAATTGTTCACATAAGTTTTCATTCAATGTGGTGGCCCAGTCAAGTTGCATCCTTACCATCTTGATTGTCTCAATAAAATTTAACATGAAAACATTTTAAGTGCCCAGCTACTTGTGGACCCATTACCCTACTTAGAATAATGATAGAGTATCCAATATCTTCCTTCATATAGCCCCTTGTCATATCCACCTTCCCAGTTACCTTTCCTAGAGGAGACTTCTCAATGATATAAGAGGATTGAATGATATCTATAGCCTCTTTTAGGTGTTCCCTTTACCACCTTTTTGGTACCTCATAAGTGAGTTCTTAAAGATTTGCAACAAGCCCAATGAGAGATTGGCTATGGTATTTGCATTAATCCAATCAGAGTTGGTGAATGCAGCTTCACGCTTGACATCAATACAATCCTCAAAACTTATAATGACACTTGCACAACATTTTTCTCCTAAGGAAAGGGTAGTGAAGAGTGTGACTTGAGAAGTAAGGTTGGCTCACTTATTGTTTTTATATTCTTCTATGAGCAAAACACATTTCCCACATTTGGTAAATTGGTATGGAAGACAAGTTGGTCCATTATGCAACAATTGCACAATTACATTGATCAATTAGGAGAAAACTTTGACTCCGTAATGACTAGTTATTTTGAAGACATCAAGAAGTCAATGAAGCAAATATCAAGAATACATGTATCTCTAGAAAAGCAGCATTACAATGATGTTTTTTTCCTAGTAGATGTCGACTCTACCTATGTACATACAATTATTCCTAGGGTAAGATGCTGAAACATCTATCTTATGAGGTGAATGTAGATGAAGCATCTACAGTCATCATTACATTACTAGTAGAGGATATAGAAAAGAATGCTAAGTCATTTGGCAATTATGAAGAAGCAAAGACAAGGATAACTATCAACTTGCAAACTGCTATCATTGATAAGAAGAAAAAACAAACTGATGAAGAAACTGGAAGAGAAATATGGTGAAGAAGAGTAGGAAGAAGGTCAAGGATATTTATAATTAACTCAAGGGTTAGGTGAAGACTATGATGTTGATGATGAATAAGCTAAGGAAGAGGATAAAAAAATAGGAAAGAAAATAAAGTGACAAATTGAAATTAGGAAACTCATGAAGACCCCAAAGAAGATTGATTAAAAGCCTATTACACCTTTAACAAGGTCAACCACTAGGGCAGCCATTGCACTAGCAAAAGAATCAAAATCTAAAGGAAAGAGGAGGAATGATTGATGTAGCTTAAACCCCTTTCAAGATAATACTCAAAAAATAATAACACAACACAGATTTTCAAAACACCAGATTCTTCATTCAACTTCTCCAACTCTATTCTACCTTCCAATGAAAGAAAATGCCTACTGATTACAATTCTGAAAATTACCATATTTGGATTTTTTTTGGAAAAAATATAATTTTCTCTAATTTTTTCCCAAGAAAAGCCCCCAAATAAGGCAAGATGAATTGGAAACTAATCTACGAAATTAAGAGTATGATTTTGGATTTATTAAAAAACCAACTTTCTAAAAAATTGGAAAACAATACAAAAACTCAATTCCGGAGGTCAAGATGAAATTTTAGGCTCCTGAAAAAATGTTGAAACAACCACCTATCAAGCTAAGCTCAATTAGGAATCAAAATAACTCCTTCTCACATGAATTCCTATAAAATTTTAGCCAAAACCCATATCCGAGTCAAAAGTTATGACTCCCAAAAATTGATACATCATTCTCCCCTTCTTGAGAGAAATACAGCTCCTGCAAGTGACTATCTATGAACTACTACAATTTTACTAGATCCAATTGTATTACTTCCCACTCAAATAACCATGTACTCTCTATTTTAGGTAACCCATCCCATTGTATGAGGTATCTATTATGATGACCATGCCTTGGTTAGGTAGTCTGCTTGTTAAGAATTTTGGCAATCTTTTCCTTCTTCTTATTGGGGAGGTGATGTTTTCGATCCACTCCCTTTCCCTCATTTGTTTTGGGAACATCTCCATGTACTGTGTATAAATTAGAAACATTAAAAATAGAGGAAATATCAAAATTTTCTGGTAAGCTGACCTCATAAGCATTATCATTAATCTTTTTGGTGATTTTACAAGGCCCAATCTTTTAATACTTCAATTTATGATAGGTGCATGTAGGAAACCATTCACACCTCAACTAAACTACCACCAAGTTACCAACATCAAGTTTTTTTTGTCTCTAAGTAGCATCTACAACAATTTTGTAATTGCATTACTATCCTGCAACTTTTGTCTGACATCTTGTTGGAGCTAGTGAAGGTGTTCAGCAAAAACAACTCCATCATCACTAATTCTATCTCCTAAGGAAAGTAACACAAGATCTAGAACACCTTGAGGGTTTCAACCATAGACAATTTCAAATGGAGATTTTCTAATGAATCTATTAATAGAATTTCTATAGGAAAATTCTACCTAGGGCAAAAAAGTCCCACTATTTAGGCTTCTCTCCCACAATGTAGTATAGCAGATTTCTCAAACTTTGATTGACTACTTCTATTTTTTCATTTGTTTCAGGATGATAAACACTACTAAACTGTAACTGTGTTCCCAATTTCCTCTAGAGAGTCCTCCAAAAATGGCTTGAGAACTTAATGTCTCTATTAGAGGTAATGGTCTTTGGAAGGCCATGTAAATAAATAACTTTTGAGAAGAAAAGTTATGCTACTCTAGTTGTGTCATTAGTCTTTTTACAAGCAATAAAGTGGACCATTTTTGAAAATTGATCAATAACCACAAAAATAGAATCATTACCTCACTGAGTTTGTGGGAGACCCAATACAAAATCCATACTCACATTAGTCCATGGTTCAGTGTGTTGGTGTTTGAAAATGCTGGAGGGTTTTCAATTACCTTGATGAGAACAAAACACATCTAAGGGCAGCTAACTCCCATTTTCAACATGCCCATTTAGACATCAGGCCAACTATAAGGCTAGACCCTTCTTCTTCTTTAGGCTCTACAAAACCTAGGTGGGTAGACCTATAGATTCTTTATATGGTACTAGTTATCAAAGAATACACAAAATCTAATATGAAGCAGATAAAACCCTTATTTCTCCTGATAACTCATGAAATAATCATCAATCTACAATAGCTAAATGCAGATCTAGGAATCTCACAAGTTGAGTGAGGGTTCAACTTGTATAGCTCTTTTGACATAAAAGGGAAATACAATTGAATAATAATTTTGATGTTCAAAAAATCCTCAAACATGCATAAGTATAACAAGTGATCCTATAACTGATCAGTGCCTAATCCATTGGGCAATTTTACGAATTCAAAACATACATCTGTGACATCAAGATAATATTACATATACCCAGATATCAGATCTATCTAATCACCTTGTGATTTAGACATCGGTGTTCATTAAGACCTCATTCTTATGAAATATCCTTCTCAAGATAACCAACAACCTTGTCAAACACATCAAGCATTTACTTGGCACTTTGTTCCAATAGCAAGATATATTAGACATACAACCTAAAGGGGAAGCAAATGGATCTCATCTCTTTGTTCCAAGACTACATAAGACTACAGATCACTGAGACAGGAGACGAGAACCAGAATGAAACTAATGAAATGCTTGCTCATATGTATTCATTTCCTTGAAACAATACAATCAAATGCATGGAATTAAAACATGAAACAACCTAACATATCAGAACTATCTGTATTATCTGCACTACTATTGTTCACATGAGAGAAATTTGCTGAAGAATGTATGGTATCACAGTATGGGAACACATCAAAACTGGATTCAAAACCTGGTAACTTAGTAGTAATTGGTTTTCTCTAAAAGATAGGAACTCTTACAATAGAAGAAAGAAAGAATAATATAGGAGAAGATGAATTCCTAGATCTGATCCTTGCTTGACAGGTGTCCACTTGAAATTCAATCTTCTGCAACTAAACAACTTCTCTCTTCTCTCTTCCCATCTAAATCTAATCTTGTTTCATCATTTCTTTTATTGACTTGCAAAATATCTCTGTTGAAATGATGAAACCTTTTTGAGTCACCAAAATATTTGATCTGCCTTAAAAAATGCTAGTGAAATTGGGTTTTTTACTAAATGAATTCTGAACAGATTTTTACCCAAACTGAATTTTTACTACTTTTTAACCACATTCAGGTTATTTCTATGCTAGGAATCAGTTCAGAGCTTTGATACGTAAATTTAGTTGCACAATAGGAATCTGAAAGAAAACCTCTTGTAGCTCAAAAAAACTACTACCTGTGCAAAAACTAACCTCAGAATTGAAAAATTCAGACTTCCACAATTCCAATGTTATATGATAAGGCATATCCAGCTTATCAAAAATGCCCAGAATCTCAAATTGAAAAATGCTCTCCTGGTAGAACACTCAAGTTTGCACATCTTTTGAATTTAAAAATTCAAAAGTTTTAAAACAATCTAATGTTTTAACATTATATTTAAAGCCCTGTATGATTTTAAAAATTGATGTGCATCCTTAAAAATAATAATAATATTATTATTATTTTTCATTCTTCAATATTGCCCTGACCCTTTTAATTTGGGGTCAACCTTTAGTTGACCAAATGCCACGTGACATTATTTGATTTGTTGAGCCCTCTGCATCAACTGACACATCAATGCCACTGGGACCTGCACCACATGTCACAATCTCACTTTCTCACATTATTTATCTCGGGCACAACTTAGAAATGCGAGATTGTGGGCATCGTCAGATCGGGACACTTGTCGCAATATGCATCTTTGGCACCATGTCATCATCACATGTTGACGAGTGTGCTACATCATCTTCAGACCCGGGCCCCATTGCCACTTGACAACTACCCGCATTCTCGCATTATTTAATGTCCTCGCACTTTTTTTTTGTGGGAATACAGACACCATTTGATCCACCACGTGGTGCGATCGTGTTCATCCTCCATTCTGGGCACCATGTCAGCTTTATTGCATTTTTGTTTAAAATTTTGCCTTATTTGCCTTCAGCTGATGTCATCCACGACTGGCTGGGGCCTGTGCACTCAAGCCTAGCCTTCAAAAGGCTCATACTTCAATTCATAATGAAATGTGTGATGGTTTATTTTTAAAGGTTATAAAAATCATTTCCCCAGCGAATGTGGGATTAGGAGTTTTAATGAAAAAAAAGCCTGCACTGCTCCAATTCTTCCTGCAAATCTACCTGTTTGATGGCTTATGTGGATCTCTTTTTTGCACATTGGGCAGCTTCTTAGTGGCTCCCTTCAATTCTTAAAAACGTAGCCTCTATACTTAAACTGGTGGATTCTTCAAGTTCCCTCATGCCTTCTTTTATATACTGGTGCACTTCATTGTTATAGCTTCCCACGAGCTTAAACAAGGGCTCTGTTCTTTTCATTTGTAGCTTTAATGGCCTTCCCTGTTTTGTTGCATTCACTTCCTTTTAATAGGCATTTTTTGATGGCTTTCACTCTTCACGTGGGTCACTTTCCTTCTCCAGTAGGTATACTGCTTGTGTTCATGAGGCTTAGTTCATTGATCTGATCCAGTTGGCTAGAAGAATTTATGGAGTTCTTTCCTTTAGAAATTGGGGATTTCTCATTTCTACCGAATGCAAGATTTTGAAGAATGAACTGTTGTCTCACAACTTCTTCTATGTCTTGTGTAAGGCAAGTAATAACATCAGATAATTTATTAGCCCTCTCTTGTTTTTGCTTCTGCACCTGTAGCAGGAAAACTAGCAACAATTTTGTGTCAGCAATTTTCCCTTTCAACTTCACTGCAGCTTGTCGTTCTTGCAAAGCCTCTTTGGCTTCACTTATTATTTCACTCTAAAGAATTTCACTTATCTTCATATGAGAATCTATGACAGGGTGAAGCAACAACACACAAAATGAAGCTTCTTTAGGCCACTTGCATAGCAACTAAGGAAAAAGGACACGTTGTCAAAGATTTGACATAATTGCTTGCTGCTCCGCTTCTGAGCTAAAAGTGCGGAATAACTCGAAAAAGAGAACACCCAAACAATAAATATCCAAAGAGAATGAAATTGATCCCCCAGATAGCTCCTTGTTTTAACAATTTTTGCCTTGTTCTCCTCCTTAAATTTGCAATCTTCTCATTCTTCCTCTATAACTTTACACTCCTCTATTGCACTGTCGACCCTTTCTTCATTATTATTTATGCCAAATTGAATTAGCCAGCATTTGATGACTTTTTGAATACCTTAAATCATTTGATTTAATGGCTTCTCAAAACATAATAATTCTTTTTGCTTCTGCATTATAGATGAAGTCCCATTTTTTATTTGCTTGGTTAACTTACAAGTAACTCGTACGGGAATTTAAAATATCCCTTCCCTTCTAAATGATGGAATCTCTTGAAGGAAATCTTGTGCATTTTTAAAATAAAAAGGGGGAATGATATCTGACTCAATCAACACTTATTCTTTGTCTGATCTAATTTGATCACGAAGAGAGCATTAAAAGACTACACCCTATCATTGGGCCTCTTTTATGCATAATAGTATCATATCACTTTAGATTGATTGTCTAATAACCTATACATTCATCAATGTATAAAATTTATCATTCTCAAATGAATGCTATCTTATCCATATTTCCCCTTTTAACATTTTTTAATACGTTTGATTCCATTTTACTTTCACCTTCCAAATCTTGCTTGCTCAATGAAATTAGCCGGCCCGCCAAGTAGGTCCGGCTAAAAAAAAATTCATTTTGAAACACATGAGCTTTGTGAAGTAATCCATTGATCAATCTGATACTTTTTGGAATTAATTTCAAGCACTAATTGATAATTAAGACTCATTTCACTTCTTACCTGCAAACCATGAATCTATGTCTGGAGGCTTGCCAACTGGCCTTAAAAATTGATTCA
This sequence comes from Cupressus sempervirens, assembly GCA_028749045.1. NCBI lineage: Eukaryota > Viridiplantae > Streptophyta > Pinopsida > Cupressales > Cupressaceae > Cupressus > Cupressus sempervirens. Next base: position 590,994,594 of record CM053793.1, on the reverse strand, counting down.
ACCAAGTAACCAGGCCACAAAAATCAGCATTAGTGTTCAATCCTACACACTCTATCATACTACAAATTTTCAGCCCATGAGGAATTCCTAGTCAAAAGATTTTAATTGCTGAACATCCATACTTCAATTACCCTGGAGGCAAAGAGTGTTAAAAAACATAAAACTAGGCTCAGGTTTGGCATTATAAAACTGGGTTATTGATCACGAGGGGTTCTGAAAACCAAGATATAGGTTCTTTGCCATGAGGAGAATATAATTTTGTGGTTTGGGCTCATGAAGAATCACAGGACACATTTGGCAAATTTCCAAAAATAGGCACTTAGTAATTTTAAACTAGCAAATATGTCAAAAAGTAGTTTTTGGTAAATGGACGGACATAAGAAAGTATGCAGATGGATTTGTCATGACTTGAGAATTGGCATACTTGAAGGATTTTTAGGACACAAAACAATGGTACAATCAGTTTAGGCTTACCAATCATGGGATCAAAGTTATAATGTGCCGAATAGGGGTACAAATCAATTTGGATACCTTAGCCATAACAAAACAATGCAAACTAGGTTTTTAATCATGTTAGCAAATTGATCAAATGGATTGGTCACGACCTCAAAATTGGAACATATGAAGTGTTTGACCCCTAGAACATAATGCAAAAATAAATTCTTCATTTGGGTCAATTAGTCAAAATTTCTAGCACGTCAAACAGGGCTTGCTAGAATTATGTGCAATGTGCATCAGCATGAAAACAGTAAACTGCAAACTTTGAGGGGTTCAAAACCTAGTCAAATGGACTCAAAATGACTTGAAATCTTAAACATAGGTTCTCTGGTATGGGCACTAAATATTCTCAAAGCAACGAGTCATGACACATTCCTGGGTGTGAGATATTCATATGCAAACATGGCCTCCTGTCGTTGTTTGGCACTAGGGTAAAATGCAGATTTGGAATTTGCTCAAAACGAGACTTTACAGAATGGTTTGGAATGACAAATTATCATCATGGAACAAGTAGGCATACTGAATGAAAGGTGCTAGAAGCATTAAACACATCTTAGGCTTCAAATTGATAGTTGAGTACAAACTCATTTAAAAGCGTTTATAGGGCTCAAATTTCTCAAAGGTGCTCAAAATTGACCATGCAATTTTTAGCACCAACACAGTGGGTATTGGTAAAGGCATGTATAATCCTATATTCTTTGAATTTCCCTTAGCCACTTGATAGATTTTGCACCTTGCCACATATTTAGTGACTTCCCTCTTTATCTTGGGCCAATAATATTTATCTTCAACCAAGTGTATTGTTTTCTCCTTTCCAAAGTGTCCAGCTAGTCCACTACTATGAAATTCCATGATAATATTTTCCCACATGGATTCGCTTGGAATACATAGTTGTTTACCCTTAAAGAGGTAGCCATCTTGCATAAAATAATCACCTTTCACATGATCCAACTTACTAGAAGATGAAGCCTTTAGCTATTCTACAATTTCCCAGAAATCATCATCAGTTTCATACAAGGTCTTAGTAGCATCAAAACTAGTAACCTTAGTTTCCATTGTTATTAATAGTGTAGTGTGCTCACTCAAGGCATCAACAACCTGATTTTGTTTTCCAAGTTTATGCTTCAAGACAAAAGTGTATCCCTGTAAGAAAGATACCCACTTGGCATGTTGACTATTCAACTTCTTTTGAGTGTTGAGATATTTCAGAGCAATATGATGAATAAACAAGAAAAACTCATGTGGGACCAGATAGTGCCTCCAATGTCTTTATGCTTGAACAATTGCATAAAACTCTAGATCATAAGTAGAATAATTGTTTCTTACTTCATTTAATTTCTCACAAAAGAAGGCCATGGGCTTACTTGCTTAGCTAAGAACAACACCTATCCCAACATGTGAAGCATCACACTCTACTTGAAAAACTTTGTCAAAATTTGGAAGTGTCAATATAGGAGCTTTAGTTACCTTTTTTTTTCAAGAACTTAAAACTCTCTTTAGCATCTAGTGTCCATGTAAACTCCCTTCCTTTGGTACAGTCTATTATGGGTGCTATAATACTACTAAAATTTTAGATAAACTTTCAGTAGAATGTTTCCAATCCATGAAAACTTTGTATTCCTATTATGCTGGAAGGATTGGGCCATTCTAAGATTGCTCTTACCTTTTTTGGATCCATCTAAACACTAGCTTGAGAAATGAAAAGGCCTAGAAAGGTTAAACTAGTTTTCATGAACCTATACTTCTTCAAGTTCACAAAGAGCTTCTCCTTCCTTAAGACACTCAAGATTTTCCTCAGATGTTGTAACTGGTCTTCCTTGCTTCTACTATAGATCATAATATCATCAAAGTAAAATACAACAAACTTATCAATGTAAAGTCACAACACTATATTCATCAGTTGCATGAATGTGCTAGGTGCATTCAAAATCCCAAAAGGCATAACCATCCATTCATACAAATCATGTCTTGTCTTAAATACTGTCTTCCATTCATCTCCCTCTCGAATGTGGATCTAGTGGTAGCTACTTCAGAGACCAATCTTGTTGAAGTACTTAGTCCTCACTAATTCATCAATCATGTCCTCTATCCAAGGAATAGGAAACTGGTACTTAATGGTAATCTTATTGATTTCTCTGCTATTAGTGCACATCATCCATGTGCCATCCTTCTTTGGAGTCAACAATGTGGGTACTACACATAGACTCATGCTTTCTCTAACCAGAAATTTTTGCATTAGTTCTATCACTTGTTTATTAAACTCTGCATGTTGTGTTGGATTCAACCAATAAGTTTCTTGATTAGGAAAAGTTTCTCTAGGAATAAGACCAAGATGATGCTAAATATCTCTTTTCAATGGGAGACCATTAGGTAGTTCCTCAGGAGCCACATCAGAAAACTCTTCCAGCACCTTCATTGCCTCAAGTGGCACCATTTTTTCTTGTTCTTCTCCTCTTTTTTAGTACTAGTGCGTAACAACAGCCTATTGCTTTCATTTCTTTGACAACTTCTCTTGAAGACAATATAGTTTCATTCTTTTTTTCATCCTTAAGAGGCAACCAGACCACTTTAGATCCATCCTTCCAAAACATGTAAGTATTTTTCTCCCCATCATGCATGACCTTCCTATCACACTACCATGGTCTTCCCAATAACATATGGAAAGCACCCAGAGGGATAATATCACACCATACCTCATCCTTATAAAAATTTCATATGGTAAATCTGACTAAACATATGTTATCAACTATTACTCCATTTCTTTTCTTAAACCACACAATATGATAAGGGCAAGGGTGCTTCTCACATTGTAAATTTAATTTCTCTACCATTTATCGAGACACAATATTCTCACAACTACCCCATTCAACAATAACTTGACATACCTTTCCACCAGAAGTGCATCTAGTTCTGAAAATGTTAGCCCGAAGCCACAAATCATCAGAGTTCTTTGTAGGAACTTCATCTCTTTCTAGGGTGATCATTGATCTCATCATCATGAGGGTTCCTCTCACATATGGTGAGACTTCTTGCTCCTTCTCTTCTGGTAGAGCTAGGTTCACTCTATCCTATCTTCCTTGATTTAATTGTAGCATGTTATAATTTGAACACTCAAAAGCTCTACATCCTTCTTCTCCATGTCAAAAATAGGTAATGGGCCTCCATTGGGTTTCCCATCCTATTTTTCTACCATAATCTCATCCTCGTTGAAATCCCCTTCCTCTTTCCTATTTTATGAGATCTTGTATAGAGTCTATATTTCTTTTGAATCCTTGGGAGGATTCTCCTAGACAGTAGTTAGAACCTCCTTGAAATGGTGTTGAGAGACCCCTTCTTCCTCCTCTATTCTTCTGATTGTATTGTTGATTCTACTTCTATTAAGCCTTTCAAGCTAATTGGTAGGGTTCCTCCATACTGTTAACATAATGCATGCTTAGTTCATCTTGGATAGAAAATTTAAGGCCATTCATATATCTAGTAGCTACCTACTCATCATCTTCTTGATGCTCTATTCTCATGGATAACTTATAGAATTCATTTGTGTACTCTTGTACAAAAGACAAATTTTTCTTCAAATTCTGGAACTTATGAAATAGGGTTTGTAAGTAGTTTGACAGTAAGAACTTTTCCCAAAGCTTTTTCTCCATCTTGCTCCATGTTTTGATCTTTTCCTTTATTTTTTGGTTCATTCCTTTTGGAGGTGATCCCACCATATCATTGCATGTCCCTTTAATTTTGTCCAAGAAAACTTCATCTTCTTTCCCTCTATGATAGGCTTTGATTCAAAAAAATTACCCATCTCATTTAGCTAGTCTATCAACTCTTCTGGCTTAAGACTACCAACATAGTCTGAGACTTCGATCTTGATCCCTTCATTTTTCCCTTCAAAAGCTCAAGGCACTCTATCTTCATAACTCAACTCTTCCAAGTGTTCTTCTTCATTTTCTTTATTTTAATTAACACCTCTTCAATTTCCCTCTTCTTCTGATTCGTCCTCTCCTTGTGCTACTAGTATTCCTTGATTATCCATTCTCTCATTTAGCCATTCAATCTACCTTTGCATATCCAACATAAATATTTGCATTGGAGTGACACTTCCTCTTTCTCTTCCTCTCCTAGCCATCTTCCCACTCTAATACTAAATGATGTAGCCCAAACCCCTTTCATGATAATACTCAAAAAATAATAACACAACATAGATTTTCAAAACACCTGATTCTTCATTCAACTTCTCCAACTCTATTCTATCTTCCAATGAAAGAAAACACCTACTTATTACAATTCTACAAATTACCATATTTGGAAAATTTTTAGAAAAAAATAGTATTTTCCATTTTTGGTAATTTCCAAAATCCATCTTATGAATCTTGACTTTTCCCAAGAAAAGTCCCCAACTAAGGCAAGATGAATCACCAACTAATCTGTGAAATCAAGTATATGATTTCAGATTTATTAAAAAAGAAACTTTCTAAAAAACTAGAGAAAAAAAACAAGAACTCAATTCCAGAGGTCAAGATGAAATTTTAGGCTCCTAAAAAAATGTCTAAATGGCCACCTATTGAGCTGATCTTGACTGGCAATTTGAATAAATCCTTCTCACATGAGTGTCTATAAAATTTCAGCCAAAACCCATATCCGAGTCAAAAGTTATGATTCACAGAAGTTGATACATCAATGATACTGTAGAGTTGAGCTAGCTTGCAAAGAAACTAGACGAGGAGAAAAAAAAATTAGATAACATGAGTTAATTCAAAGTGGCAAGTCACAATCCCTCATCTGATATAGATAATTTTTGTGACAATGGAAGGAAAAATGCAAATCTGTCAGAGTTTCAACATATTGATTTTGATAATCTAGATATTGGAGACAAAATCAATATTGAAGAGGCTATATATGATATGATGGCTACATTCAAGACTACTACATTAGAAATTGCCAATTCAATACCTAAAAGCTTATATGAGATAGTAGAGAAAAAATGGAAATTCAGTATGATAACTAAAAGGTAGATAAGAGATGCTACTTTAGCACAAGTTATGCCTGCTCTAGATAAGAGGATGATTGCAAAATCCATAGAAAAGTATAGTGGGAGATTTTCTCCAAAATAGAGGGCTTTTCACATTTTAAGGAATCAATTGGAAGAGGAGAGTAGATTACTTTAGAAATAAATCTATGGTTTGACCACAAAAATAGTGGAAGAGAAGAAAGAAACAATAAGGGAAGGCACACAAGAGGACACATATGTTAATAGGCCAGACATCATCCTTCTATAGGAAGAGAAAGAGAGTCAATAGGACTCTGTAACTATTGAAGACATCCCTGAAAACACTACATAGAATGTCAATCCACTCATTGATGAAGACATCAAAAAATCACAAAAAAAATCCACTAATGTAGTATTCCATGTATAAATCATATATTGATAAGGGTTGATGATTCTCCTAATGCTAAAATTTCTGTGAGGCCTCATCCCTACCCATCGTAGCATAGTTGATACATTACTATTTTGATACTCATGACTCGATATGTTGGGACATTATTTGATGCACTGAACATTATTATGCTATGTTATGATGTGTGATGCTTTACTTTCAGATATTTGATTTTTTCATTTAATGCTTTATGAACATGTATAATGATGAAGTAAATGAATGCATAACTAAGACTTTGATTATGCAATTTTAATGGTCGAAAATATGAGTAGAATGAGATAAACAATTGATTATTAGAAAGATGGATGTTTTAAATTTACATGATTTTCCTGATACATAATTTACATGTATGCATGTGATTTCTTGAACTACTGATGTGTGCAATTAGTGTGTAGGATATTTAACTGGTAAATCTAATGGTAAGATGAAATTGAACCCCTTACTATTTCTTCTATTTTTGCATTGTCTTTCTTTGAAGGTTGTTATATAGTCTTAAAATTCTCCTAACTTTTTTTTTGGGTTTTATTAAGTCTTTAAGGCCTAAAAACATTAAATTTAAGTATCCTAGGGGTAAGGGTATGGGTTGGGAGTAGTTTCCACCCCCTTAGCATCTTAGGTTGACTTTTAGGGTCACTCAAAAACCCTATTTTTGGTTGATTGCAAAAATTGATTTGTCTCTCTCCTAAAGCCTAATTGAGTTAGGATCATATGTAGATGCTTTTTGGAGAAGTTTTGTTGTTGTTACCCATTCTCTGGTTTTTGGAGAGAAGTTTGAATATTGAATGAAGGAAAAAGCTCTTCTCAACTTGTCATTTTACCATAACTTTTTGTGAAGGTAGGGTTCTTCACTCTTTTGATCATGTTTCTTCTTATTGTTCATGCTTGATTCATGTATAAGGCATTGTGATGATCTTTGTATTGCTTGTATGTGTGTTGAGGGTGTTTTGGGAGGGATCTTAACTTGTTCTTGGATGTCATTCTTATGCCTTGCTTTGAAATTTTGAGGGGATTTCATGGGGATTGTTTTGGCATTACTCACCCTTGGATAGGGAAGAAGTGGCCAAGTATGGGGGAAGGGCCTTAGCTTGACCTCAATAGTGTAGAGTCTCCTCTTATGGTGAGAAGAGGGAAAGAGGGTAGGGTGTATGGGCCCCTAATTGTCATCACATACCTTGTATGAAAATTTGAATTCTTGTAGAAGGGAAGGAATGAAAATCCTTGTTGTATTGGCCTCGAAAGGGCATTTGTAGAAGAATAGAAGTTTTTGAATTTTAGCCCCGAAAGGGCTATGTTATGGTATGGTGAATGACGTCTCCTATTGAGAAAATCCACCTCCCCCCTATTTTGGTTCAATGTTGAACCTATTGTGCAAAACCAAGTTGGAAATGCATGCTTGAATTGTTTATCATATATGTTGTTTTACCTCTGGGTCAGTTCTTATCTTTCCCATCATTCCATTGGTGCATTGAAGATATTAGAAAAGACCTATTGTGAAAGACCTAGAAGAGAATTCAATTGAATTGTAACATTATGTAAAACAAAATGTATCTAAATTTTGACGTATTTGGCAAAGATGTTAGGTTTTCTTACTGGTTCTTTCTCGATGGAGCCTTGAACCAAGTTGATTGATAAAGAGAAAAGATTGACAAACTTTCTTGCATTATAGTTTATGTTATTTCAGTTCTTGCATATGTGCATTGATAAATAGATTAAATGATGATGTTTTTGAATTATGAATTCTTCAAAGTTCAATTATGTTAAGGAAAAGAAATTGGATATGTTAAAGTTTTCAATCCAATGTAATATGTTTTAGGAGAAAGAAACAATCCTACTTTTTGGATGAACAAATTTATCATCTTTCCTTGTTAAACTAAGTAAGTAGCAAATTAAATTTTATCAAAAAAAAAACTTGCATCCTGGTTATAAGACCAAATGAGAAACATAAATAAATAAATTAAATTTTTTTATATATATTTATCCTTGCATTAAGATGCATGACCAGGGAAAAACAAGTCCTAAAACAAGCAAAGTTTATGCAAGATTATAAGAAATCAATCAAACACTAGATTTCACATGGATAGATAAACATGTTTTAAAAATAAAATGTTCACCTCTAGGAGAAAAATGCTCTCTAGAGTTTGTATGGAGGAAAGATTTAGTCCATTTGACCATAGAGAATATACCTCCTTTGATTCCTTTTTAAAATCTATTATCAATTTTTGAATGTAAATATATAAATAGAACAATTTGAATTTTAAAGGTAATGTAATTACTTTCCTATACCTCTTTTCTATGAACTCACCCAATAAACTTTAAATCATTAATGCTCTCCACTCACCAATTCCCTAACATCGGTTTAAGAGGGAGGGCAGACTAGGGTTTGATTATCTAGTCAATGAATTCATGTCAATATGGCCTTATATTCTCCTAAGATCTTGCATGTACATAGACCCCCATGGGTAACATCAAAAGGTGGTTGAGTGGGCATTTAAGCCCATGCAAAAATCTTACATTTTAGAAAAAACTTTTAAATCTTTCCATTTTAGCACTCACATTTTGGAGGCTTTTCTTGCACATTAAGGGGACCATGCGAATGGAAACCTACACCCACTTTCCCTTTGTACATGCAGTGTAGGTCCTGTCAAATCAAAAAAAGGGTTTAGCAACTTTTACCCCACCTTTTACTCACTCACTCCTCCATTTATGCGCTTATTTTTTGGGGATCCTCAAATAGCAGGAAGGGGAGACAAGTTTGTGCCTAGCAGACTTGGGACAGCACTAGGCTACCTTAGGATCTACCCAAGATCTCCTTAGGGCATGGGACAAGGGGAAGTCTAGTGGCCAAGTGGCCAAGGGATTTTAGGGAGTTAGGTTTGGGGTGGGTTTGAACTAGGTTAGTTTGTAGGTTAATGTTAGTTAGATTGTGGTCTATGCTTTTCATTGTGTAAATGTGTTTTAAAATTATATTAGTTGTTATTAATTAGAATGTTTAGTTAGCAAATTAGTAGTTTAGGTGTTTAAATAATATTAATTAGTTTTAGATCTAAGTAATGTTAGTAATTAGTTAGGATTTGGTTAGTTTATATGTATTGTTTTTTTTAAAAATATGTGTTATTATTTTATATTAGTATTATGTAGTTAATTAGTTAAGGAAAGTTAGTATTAATAAAGGATTGTTATTTTGATTGTTAGAAGTTTAATTAATGTGTCTTTAGCATTGAAGAATTTTCTTTTGATTTTAGTATAAGTAGAGTTATCCATTTAAATTAGATTTTTTTTTATTAAATGATAATATCATTGTAATTTAATGTCAAGGGGTAGAGATTATTATTTTTAAAGACAATTAGTAGGAATGCTATTTTTGTCTACTTAATTAGTGTTTCAACATTATTGCTTTTAGACTAATATGAAGAGAAAGGAATTGATTTAAATAAAGAAAGAAATTGTTGATGATGCTATAAATTGACTAAATCAATTATTTAATACTAGCCATAATTTAAAAACATTGTTAGATTAGAGTTTCTATTATTTACAAGGGCATCCAAATCATTAAATCATATAGGTTAATTGATATTTGGCTTAATCAAAGTTATAATGAATAATGCGGATAGAATTTAAATTAATCGTAACTGATGTTTTAATATTGTTCTAGGGAGGTAAGTTTTTAAGGTTAATTAAAGGTAAATTTGTGCTTGATCCTTCAATTAACTTAATTTTGGTTTGTTTTCATTAATTAGTCAATCAAGCAATAAGAGTTTTAGTTTTCATTTTAAGAGTGATGATGTAAAATCATGGGAGATGTCTTTAAATTAATTGAATTTAGTTTTTTTAAAAACATTTAAGTTTAACAACTTAATCCTTCAAGTGTTTTTATCTGAGTAGTAGTCTCACAGTATTGTTAGGAGATCTTATATCCATCTTGTAATGCACCCTAGTCTTATCTAAATTTTAAATATATCAAACTTTAGCAAATTAATTTTAAAAAAAAAATTGGTGTGTTTTGTCCTATATTTTGGGCATGACAATTTCATCCACTAAGTAACAAGAACAACATACATCTAGTATGCCACCACATGTTGTGGAAGTAAAGGATAAAGAGACACATGAGAAAACAATATGTGAGGACAAGACTTTGGAGAAGAAACATGACCTTAATAAGGATCCATCTTCAATTCCTACATTTTTTGTTGAGATAAAAGAGAAAAAAACATCTACACCAGACATATCACTGCCTACTCTAAAAATATCAAGTATATTGATAGTAGTGGTAATTGATAAAGAGGGAAGTGCAAAAAATAAGGGTAAGCAAAAATATTCCTACAACCACGTTACCAAATATCTTGAAGATCATAAGGAGGATGAACAAGGAGAATAGCTTACTTGATGACTACTAAGACTAAGGAATAGGTGGTCATATAGACATTAGCTACCTTGCTAGTTACTACATCACCTCTCAGTAGCTAAAAGTTCTTAATAGATCAAGTACTCAAGCAAGACCTTTACAAATATCAGTACTAAGTACCAGCAAACCAAAGAGATCTAACAATACATCATTTGAGGATGTTAGATTGGATGAAGTGATTATGCTGCCATAGTTCAATCTTGCAATGATCACACTTCAAGAGATGAAAGATCTTCAGGAGGCTCTACAATGCAAATCAAGGTAGGGAAAGTTTAGGAGAGAGCATAAATATAAATAGGTTTTGGATCACATTAAAGATATTTTTGTAGATGCTTTTAAGATTTTAGATTCATTAACTAGTAAGCCTATCATTGAACAACTTGTACATATAGTTGATAGGATAAAAGATGAGGACATAGAGACTAATGTCAAGTTATTAGAATGGTCTAAAAAGAGGTTTCACACTAAGGTCATGGATATAATCTCCAATTCCATAGAAATTAGATAGGTTGACTTGTCAACAAAGATGGAGAGTATGAAGAAAACATTGGAAAATATATATTCTCTATATGCTAAACTTTATAATGTTGATCTATTTACTCAAGAAACTCAAAAAACTATTGATAGGCTACAAGGAGAAGTGTGAATAGATAAATTTGAGTGAATAGATCAAGCCAAGTAAATAGAGCATGTTGAGCATAAGTATTTAGATAATACATGTTGAGATGATTTGACTAGTTAGTTTATGTTGAGAAAATAGAAAGTACTAACTCATTCAGTAATTGAGCCAGACTATATACCAAGCCATTCAGAGGTTGAGTGAAATCAGAGAGCATAGTTAAGGTTAAGCATCAGAATCCTATTGATGTCAACCAACCATTCATGGGCATACAAGTTTGTAATGGCATAGAATCATATGTAAACCATTTTTGGCCAACATAGTCTTGAATTTTTGATATTAAGAGATAAGGTCAAAGTCATATCACATATCTAAAGGTAATCCATGCAAACAATAATAAAAGGGGAAGAATTAGGTGGCAATAAGAATCAACCAAAGTCATTGATTATTACCTAAGGTTATCTTCAAATGCCTATTTAAATAGGCAAACCCTTAGGGAGAGAAGAGAGATGTGAAGAGGATTATCCTATGTGAAGAAGAGAAAATGCTAATAGGATAGAAGTCATTCATGATGGAGAAGATTATTAAGTGAAGGATCAGAGATGTAGAAGTAGTTGATAAGAACAAAGTCATTTGAGAAGACAAGAAGTGAAGGGTTAGAGAAGAGAAATTTGATTAGAAGGATCAAGATATAACCAGCAAATAGGAGATCTGAAATCTAGCAAAAAGGTTCTAACTAATGGATTAGGTACTAAATCATTTTGACAGGTGATACAGGGTAAAACTCCTAATAGAGTAGTCCTAATAAACATGTCTAAATCTTGTAATTGAGTGCTTTCTTAGTTGTGAGTTTAAATACATTCATTAAGGCAAGACCTAACAGTCTTGTAAGCCTTTAACTGGGTAGACCTTTCATAGGGTATGTTCAATGATTGTGATAAAAAAATTGTAGCCATAATTGGACACACTTTATTGCTGTAGTAGTGAAGCTTTGTGGGTATCATCCCCACCCCAATTTTACCTTCACCTTGGATGGTTTTTGGGTAACCAAAATATTTTGTGTTATGTGTTAATTTATATTATGCTATGGATGTGATGCATGGTTAGATATATTAGTTTATTTGTTATGTTAGAGATGGATGAATGGTGAAATTGTTTTATGCTAAAAGTTTTAAGCACTAATTCAACAACCCCCCCCCCCCTCTCAGCCCTGTTCTCTCAGTTTTAACTTTTCCATTTATATTTCCAAAATATTGTTATAATGTAAGGTGCACCAACACAAATGGGGGCTGTAGGTGGTGGGAGAGTGAATCAATTGTGTACTCAAACAAATTAAATAAACTTTACCAAATATGAAACATATAATTGATAGATGCAAAAGCCATGCATACTAACACTAGATTTATTAAATATAGAAACCCTTTATTAGAGGGAAAACCCTAGTGGTAATGCTTATGAATAGATGATGTACTAGTATAAAATTTCATTTAAGAAGGACAGGACTCTGTTAGGAGCTAATTACATACAATCAGTAGATGTAATCCTTATTAGGAGACTTAGAATCCCTACTAGAAGATTACAACCCTCTCAGGAAATACTTCAAACATGTTAAGAGATGATAGTTAGTCAAAAATAGTTCACACCTAATATTTCATCACCTTTACATCCTAACTTGTCTTTTTTTCTCAATTCATTAACTTTAATATTTTCCCAAACTTGATCATCATTCAAACTTGTTTCCCAATATTCTCGTAATGTCTTTTAGAATGTTTTTCATCATTTGTAGTAGTTTTCAATCAAATATAGATAATCTCCAAATCAATTCATATCTAATTTAAACATTTTAAAACCAATCTAGAATTATTTTGATGTCCTAATAATCACTTGCAATCAACCTTAATTAATCATCATCATCATTGAAAAAAAATTCAACCACCCAAATTTAATAAAATAAACAAGAATATATCTTTAGATACTTTATGCAACTATTATTAACTTTAAAATAGTCAAAGTTAGCACTACTAAACTAGATTAAAATACTAAAATAAATAGTATTGTAGTTTCTAGAAGAAAACAATAATATAAAATTTTTGGATCTTATCAAATTGAAGAAATGTTATAAGAACCACATAAACTATTTTGAAATTATAAACGTTCTCTTTACACAAAAATGAGTTGACCAAGTAAAACACGAGAAACATAAAATACCTAGCTATCATAAAAACTACCAATCTTGGATAAGACTAATGACATACTCTTAAGAGAGGATTTTAAGTCTTCAATTCCCTCCTCACAATGCTCATATTAAATTTCTAGTTGTTCATAATGCTTCCCCACAACCTTTTTTAATAATGTAAAGTGTGCCAACACAACGAGGGGGTGTGGGTGATGTGAGAGTGAATCAGTTGTGTACTCAAACAAATTAAATAAAATTTAACAAATTTGAAACATATAACTGATAGATGCAAAATCCATAAGATAAAACCATGCATACTAACACCAGATTTGTTAAATATAGAAACCGTTGATTAGAGGGAAAACCCTATTGGGAATGATGCCCACAAGATGATGAACTAGTATAAAAGTTCATTGTAAAGTGGGAAGACTATGTTTAGGAGCTAATTATATACAATCAATAAATGTAATCCTTGTTAGGAGAATTAGAATCCCTATTAGAAAATTCCAACCCTCTTTGCAGCTACTTCAAGCATGTTAGGAGATGATAGGTAGTCAAAAATAGTTCACACCTACTATTTTATCACTTTTACATCCTAACTTGTCTCTTTTTCTCAATTTAGTAACTTTAGTCTTTTTGCCAACTTGATCATCATTCAAACTTGTTTCACAATATTCTCATAATATCTTTTCAAAATATTTTTCAACATTTGTAGCCCTTTCAGTCAAATATAGACCATCTTTGAATTGATTCATATCTAATTTAAAGTTTTTAAAACAAATTTAGAATCATTTTAGTGTCATCAAAATCACTTGCAATAAACCCTAATCAATAATCATCATCTAATCCTAGGCATTTCCATGTCTCTAAGTGCCTAGTTGACAATTAGAAGCCTCAATAAATTCAATATTTTCATCAAACCGTTAGGCATTGTTACATCCTCCAATCTCTTATGGAAACTCGTTAATCTATGTCATTTGTCCTTAACATCTCATCAATTTTATCAATCAATTTCAATCTTCCCATGGCATTTACCAAGTTCATAAAATACCATACATCATCAATCCTTGTTGCATGTTCTTGACATGTCATCAATTTGTCTTTTGTCTAGCATCATTTATTTCATCAATTTGATCATTTCTTTGACCTGATCCAATTTCATCACAATTGATTAGCATTTTCATCCTGATTCTTCAATAGCGTTATCTTGCACCAATGTCATCATTTTGGCTAATCAATTTATTGATGTTTTTATAGGAATAAATAACCCATGCTTTATTCTTTTGTCTTTAATCATTTATTTCATCATGTTTTATTAATTCATCCTCTTTTATTAATTATTATCTATTAATGAATACTAATTAATTAATTAATCAATTTTCATGAATTTGGAGATTATTCTAGTTTCCTAATTCTAATTTATTTTTGTGAGGTAATTATGAGTAATTTAAATTAGAAAATGCCAACTCTTACTTATTTACACTAATTGTGCTTCCACTTCTTATTTTCTAGCATCCACTCTTACACCTACCTTTTTCCAACTCTTACAATTTCCATTCATTTTCTTACACCTTCCATTTTATTTTCCACTTCTTTTACCAAATATTTTTACACATCACTTACAATTTTTCATAATATATCATTTTATGAAACATTTTATAATTTTTATATCTTGATCATACCAATTTTCCAATTTGTGCAATTTAACTGACACATTCCAATTAGCTCACTTTCTTTCCAATTTTGTATTTTGGCTCTCAAATTCTATAAATTGAGCTTTGCACTTCATTTTCTACCCACATTCTCCTAGTATTCTCATCTTTTAATTTTGTATTTGTTACATCACTATCATGTTTCTATTAGGTTGTAGGTACATCATTTTAGGATCAAAAGCTACAACAACTTCAATATTGTAAAGAAGAAAGGAGGTCATATGAGCTCATCTTGAAAGGTGATTTCTTGTGTTTAATCTCTTTTTTTTAAAGATGATTTCATGGTAGAATGGATTGGTTTGTATATATTGTATGATATTTTTCATTCTCTCATATTAATCATTCTCACCTTTTTTCTAGTCCTACATTTGGTGAACCTGATGTGAACATCAAATACTAATATTCTCTTTTCTTCAAGTATATGTTTATAGGTGTGAGGAAGAAGCTAACATTACTCTTGGAGAATAAATTTTTTGTTACATATTTTGTTCTTTTAGAGAATCCAAAAAGAATTAAAAATTCGCAAAGATCTAATTAGGATGTTAATGAGCATCACATCACCTGATCTAGCTTAACTAGGAAGGAAAAAGAATAATAATTTTCTTTATGTATGCAAAATTTTGTTTCTTATT
The DNA here is from genome assembly GCA_028749045.1 of Cupressus sempervirens. Taxonomy (NCBI): domain Eukaryota; kingdom Viridiplantae; phylum Streptophyta; class Pinopsida; order Cupressales; family Cupressaceae; genus Cupressus; species Cupressus sempervirens. The sequence goes on along the minus strand of CM053793.1, from coordinate 590,979,123 downwards.
AGGTTAGTGAACATCAAATTTGTTATTGTCTAATTAAGATGATCAAATAACTCTAAAATTATCACTTAGATTTAATTAGGTAGGAAAAGAACAAGAATTGATGTTTTCTATCTCATTCCCTTTATAATTGGATGAAGAAACATGAAATACTTTTTCTCTTAAGTGTTTTATTTGTCCAATCATTTTTTATCCCAAAGGGCTATATAGACATATCCTCTCCCCTCACCTTTGTGGAACTTGGTTGAAAATAAATCTATGGAGTTCTTTTAGAGTCACAATTTTATATTACTAATGATATCTTTGTAGCTTGTGACAATCGTGGATGAAGACCATCTCATGCAAGCTACAAATGTATTTGATGTAGGAAATTTCTTGAAGACCTTGTTTTTTTTCTTTAAAACTAGTGCACCTTTGATTTCTAGATTAAAGAAAACACTTTTTTTTTGGTGCCTAAAGTCAAATTTTTATATTCTTCTTGGCATGTATTTATCATCTAAATCGCAAAGGTTTATATGGGTGTATCCTTTCCATCATCTTTATGGATCTTAGGTGTAAGATAAATGTATGTGATTCCTTTACAAAAGTGATGTAGGAGCATCCTGGGTTGCCTTTTTATCCTGCTTATTTTTGCTCATTCTGCAAGTTGGTGCCTAGCAGTTCCTTCATGTGCCGAGTTACTATAGCAATTCCTTCATGTGCCAAGTTATTGTAGCAATTCCTTCATGTCCCAAGTTACCTAGTGTATGTTGAGTGACTCTTCATGTGTCAAGTTACCCAATGTATGCCAAGTGTCTCTTCAAGTGTTGAGTTACCCAATGTATGCCAAGTGTCAACATTTGGATGTGATTTCTATGAGCTGACTTGCGAGATTTATTTTGATCGTGACATATATGTTAAGATCTTTTCTTGGGATGTTTCCAGACCATTGTTGGGTCAACCTACCTCTTATGTGAATGTTCTGTAAGTCATTTTTGCAAGTATATATAGAGTGTTTAGGCTTAGAGTTACAAAATTTTTTGGAAAGAGGAATTTTGGAGAGCAGAACTAGAAAGAGAGAATTTGTTGGATCTTTGAATGTGAATGTATTTGGCCATAACCCAGAAGGCCTTACAGCTGGGCATGTCTGGAGATATTTTGATTAATCAATAAAAGTATTTCACTCTTCTTCCTCCTTTGGTTTTTGTTCTTTGTGTTTGCTTCCATTATGTTAACTCGTGTAGGGTGGTTTGGATAGCTGGGTGAAACCCTAATTCAAATTTGGTTGTAGGTTTGCAGATATACAGATTTGACCTATAACTTGTAGAGGGTTATGATCTTGTAGGAACCTAATTCGTAAAGATGGTTCATGGTAGAGGAAATAATGTTGATAATGCTATATTGGATCAATAGAGACAAATTGTAGCCAAATTAGATGTTGTGGAGATAGCCCAGAGGAGAGGAGCGCATCTTGAGGATATAAGTGATGATGGAAAATTCAAAGCCTATTGTAGAAGTTGTTCCTTATGATGGAAAATTCAAAGGTTGTTGTAGAAGTTGTTCCTTATGATGGAAAATTGGATACCAATGTTGTGTTGGATTGGATCTCTTATATGAAGTTCTTTGAGTATGAAAATACTCTTGATAATAGAAAGGTGAAGATTGTAGTCACTAGGTTGAAAGGTCATGCATCACTATGGTGGGAGCACTTGCAAGCTGATAGACAAAGAAGACGAAAGGAGAAGATCAGAACTTGGCCAAAGATGGTGAACAAGGTAAAGAATAAATTCCTCCCTACTCATTACCAAGTTAGCTTGTTGAGAAAGATGCAAAATTTGAAACAAAAGGACATGACTATGGAAGAATATAATGAGAAATTATATAGATTGGACATCAGATCTAGACATGTGGATGATGATGTTGAGAAAATTGCAAGGTACATTAATGGATTGAGATTTGGAATACAAGATGAAATAAGTTTTATGAAGTTGGAAAGTGTAGAAGAAGCATATCAACATGCCTTGAAAGTTGAGGAGATCTTGACAAAGAAGCATGAACAAAGATAAAGAGGCAGAGATAGACCTTATGGTGAAGGTGGTAGATTTGAGATTTTTGTGCAAGATATAATTTAATTTAAGAAAAAACATTAAAAAAATAATTTATTAAAGTTTTAGTGAACTTCACTATTTTACATTTAAATATCATCTTTGATTAGAAGATAAAGAAAAAATACTAAATACAATTATAATAATATATAATTTACTTTTTTATAATCAGAATAGTGAGAACTATACTGGATTTTTGTTTAATCAAAAAAATTGATTAGGAAGACCCTTTGAAAATGATGGGAAGGGCTAAATTTTTCAATTCAATGCCTTAGCCAAATCTTGAGAGATCAAGGCATAGGCTTGGTCCCACCAAGCCTATCCCAAACAAGAATCCAAGGCAAGAGAAAAATGTTTCACCCCATGTTGTACGAAGCAAGCACCCATTATTTAAAATTTATTAAAAGGGGGCCCATTTTGAAAAAGTAAACTTGATGTTTAAAACATGTTTTTAATCTTGAAAGAAATGTTTTTTTAAAAAAGGGGACCCATTTTTCGAAAATTAAAAGCAAGCACCCATTTTTAAAAATTTGCATCTAGAAACTAAACCTAATATGGGTGCTCATTTTTAAAAAATGAATGCTCGTGTCTAAAAGAGTGTGATCTCAATCTGTGGACTTTCATGGTTTTGAGACCCAACTTCTTGCTTCTGCCCCACTATATAAATGATTTCTTTTTCATAATGCCCAATTGGTACTATGGTTGGGTGATATCTCTCCTCTAGTACCCTTAGAGGTGTGTAAAATTGTAGTCCTCAAGGCTAGGAGACCTCTTGCAGTAGTTTATTATTCACCTACTAAAAATAGTGTTGCATACTAAACACCAAGTCTTACTCGCAAAAATACTTTTATCAACTGTCTGAGGTTGTCACCCATATACATGAAGACATCCCAACACGTGGTCCTTATTTGAGACAACAGTCCCTTGGGAAGAAGATCTTGGTATGTCCACAAAGTAAGTGCGGTGTAAGGGGGAGGCTATGATACCAATATTCTAGGTGTCCATTATTGATAAACTTGGTTAAACTTTACTTCATGTGAAAATTTAGTAAATAGAGTCCTTTCAACTTAGGTTGTGGTGGTTTTGCTACCTTTAACAAGTAGTTTTTTTATGATGTGTCTTGCATCAGTGCTTTCACTAATCAATATAATTGTCAAAATCCTTAAAAAAAATTGTAAAACAATACACTTTTCAAACTTGTCCAAGACATTCAAAACATACACTTTTCAAAAAACATTGCAAAAACATCAAAACATAAACTTGTTTCCTGAGGATCTCATGGCATGTCTCTTAGCTTTCATTTTGCATTATCATATCCCTTACTTAGTCATTTCATATTTGTCATTTCTCACTTAGGATCCTTTTTACACAACATAATCCTCATTTTGATCCCACCATTATCCTCATTTTGTACTCAAGTCTTTGCATTTTGCATATCCTAATCCTCATTTTAATTGTCATAATTTTCATTTCTGATCCCATCATTATCTTCAATTTTCATATAGGTCTTTACATAACCCACATTTTGATCCTATCATAGCCATTATTTTCAACCTCTAGCCTTTGAGTTTAGTTGAAAATCCAAATAAAACATAAGTTTTGGAGAATTTCATTATATGGATGAATAAAGCATCCTGACTTTTATCTTTTTCTTATATTTTCTTTGTCAGTTGATTATTTTCTTGGGGTAAAATCTCATCTATGTCCTGATGGGTTTAACTTTGTTCTTTTATCAACTTATCATTTTGATTTTGTCATTTTTCCTGCTCAGTAAAGATTGAATTTTCATCCTTGTAAGGTTATACTCTTATCCTTGTGTTTCCAAAAGATCTTCCTCAAAATTAAAAATCTCAATTTGTATTTCCTTAGTGATCATCTTAATTTTCATAATGTTAGTTTACATAAACCTTGGGTTTCATATCCTTTATTCTTTATATCATTCCCTTATCTCAAAAATCCAAAAACAAGTATAATTTTTATTATTATTTTCAAACATTTCCATATCATGTCCAAAAACATTTTCCAAACATCAAAAGCCTCCAAAGTCCAAGGAGAACTATCAAAAACCAACTTTTTCCAAGTTCAATATAATTTCAAACCCAACATTTCTTTGCATAAGTCAAATATTGCATACCCTTACACTACACTTTAAGTGTAAATCTCATAAATACCCAACCCCTAGCATATATTGGCATCATAGAGCCTTAGTCTCATTTTCATAATCCAAAGTCCAAAAATTGTCAAAACACCTTTCGTGCACATGCCAATAGTTTCATTTTCAGAATCCAAAGTTCAAAATCCAAAGAAGATTTTGCATGCATACCCTTAGTGTACATTTTTCATACTTATATTCCAAAAAATCCAAAAAAATGTTCATTTTCATTTACCTTAATCAAATATACACTAAAAACTTGAATTCACATTGTATACCCTTGGAACCTTTCTATTATGATAACTTAGTTTCATTGGAACACATTAATATAAAAAAATCCAAAAAAAATCTTACATTCCTTAGTTTCATTTTTATTTGAAAGTCCAAAGATTGAAATATAAATTGTATTTTACATACACCCTCCTACTGAGGTACACTTGTATACATCCTTAGACATTGGGCTAATCATTTCAAGAGCACAAAATATAACAAGGAAAAAATATTGTTAATCTTAGATTGGATTTAATAAGGTAGTGACAAAACACTTTGTCATTTTCTATTAGTATTACAGTGCAAGCTGAGATATTAGAGTGAGCCAAGCAATTAGTGTAGGCTAAGTGATCAAAGCGTGCTGAGCATCAGTTGCCAGACAATACATGTTGAGTAATATACTTGGTTAGTATCGGACACCAGTATGTGCCAATCCACTCATGAGATGAGAATTCTATACATGTCGAGTGATTTAGGAGCTGAGTAAATAGTATATGCCAAACCATTCAAAAGCTGAGTTAGAACATTGAGAATGTAGTGATGGCTAAGCATCAGAGTCTTCAAATCCTGAGTGAATAATTTTGGACATAGTTGTTTGTAATGGCACAAAATTCTACGTAAACAATTTTTGGGCTGACATTATGATTGTTTTATGATTCTAGAAGTATGGAGGTATATTATGAATCCCTATGTAGTACATGGGTATGTGCACAATCATGGTGTGCCAAAAAGTGGCAATCTAAAAAATATGTAGTTCTGGAATGCCTCAAAGCATTTCAAAATGTAATATGAATTTTTTCCCACCCATCCTAATACCAAACCAAAATATTAATACCTTTATAAGGCCTACTATTTCTTTGCATACCAACCCTACATAGTCAACTTAAAAAATATCCTGAAAACATGTTTTTAGCCTTTTTTTTTTAATGTTTTTTACTTCAAACATGTGTCTACTGACTCTTGTTTCACCCAAATTTGATGAAATGAAAAGAGTTTCTTAAGAATGTTCTTATTATTCCATAAATTTAATAACTATAAAATTACAAGTTCTGTTTGTAATTATTATTCATTTTCTAGTGGATTTATGCATAAAGTGTTGATTGACACACTCATTGAAAATCAAATATAACTTTCGAACCATGTAAAATTTTTTATATCGAAAAGTTGCATCACATTATATAGTTCTTCTACTATAAGGAAAATAAAAGAAAAATTAAATTTCGTAAAGTTTTGAATTAGTTAAGGTGGTCAAAAATGAGAGTCTTTTTTTTTTTTTTTTCCAAAAATACCATGGTAGAAAATTCAAAATTAATTATTTAAATAGAATATAAATACCAAAAAATATGTGTCACATTCGAGCATGACTCTAATTCTTATATCTAGTATCTTGATAAAAGATATTATCGTTTGATTTTGATTGAGGTGGTTAGACATACACCTACTTATTTTTGTCCTAAAGTTTTTGTATTATTCCATTCAAATTCAAAATTTTGACCAATCAATTTTCTCTTTCTTCAAATAAGGCCTTGTAGTTCAAATACTAAATTAAATTTCCTACAAATTCTTCTGTGACAAGTTTTTGATTGAAAATTTGTAATATGTTTAAATTGCATGTCATGTTGACATAACCCTAATTTGTTGATTTGTCTTTGCCACTGAAGGGAATAGTTTGGTTGACCATGATCCTATACTTACCCACATGCAACCAATCAAATTGAGTGATGAATTAAGTGGCAATATGGATTAACCTCATCCCTTTCTTACCCAACCTATTCCACCTATGTTTATTTAACAAGGAAAACCCTAAAGAGTCTGTATGAGTGGAAGGAGATGAATCTTAAGTGTAGAGAGAGAATTCATGGTGAATATGGAGGTTGTGAAAGTGGTTTGAATTGGAGAATCAATTAAAGAGAACAAAGGAAATTAGAGATAAAAAAGAGGAGACATATCTGATTAGTTTGATCAAGGATTTATCAATAAAGAGAAGATCTGACATCTAGCAATAGAGTGCTAATTGAAGGATCATGGTGTTGAATCATTCTAATAGGTGATACAGAGAAAATCTCATAACTGAGTAGTCATAATAGACTTGTGTAAATCTCTTAACCTAGTGGTATCTTTATTGTACGTTTAAGTCCTCTAACAAGGCATATTTTTAACAAGGTATTTCAATCATTTAACAGGGTGAGACCTAATAGTCTTTGTCAACCTTTAATAGGGAAAACCCCTAACACAATAGATCATAGTTTATGGTCAAACTCTTTGTAACCATAATTAGCTACACTTTATAGTGGTACTAGTGAAGATTTGTGGGTGTCACCCCCACCCTAGTTTTACCTTCTCATTGGAGGGTTTCTAGGTAATAAATTTATTGTGTCATGTGTTATTTCTTTCATGCTATGCATGAATATTTGTAGTTAGCTATTTCAACTTATATATGCTAAATTATGAGATGGTAGTGTGGTGAATGTTCTATGGTTAAAGTTTTGAAGTGTTGATTCACCCCCCACCCCCCCACCCCCTCCCCCACCCTCTCTTAGCATTTACTTTCCCATTTTTATTTTCAACAATATTTATACCAAACCATGTCCATACAAAAATTATTCAATCCAAGACAAGGCATCCATTCACAGCAACCAAAAGATTGAAAGAAAAATTTCCCTATACCAACTCAATGAAGCAAGAGATGAACTACATCATTCATTGAAAGGAAGAAAGGAACTGGCTATTCAACAAAATGACAGTCATTACGAATAATAAGACACTATGGAGTTGTTTGAGAATTGAAAATCAAGTGAGTTTGATGCATAAGTTGCAGATCTTATGGAAAAGAACAATGCCCTAATTGAAGAAGTCAGAAATCTTAAGATAGAACAAGAAGTCTAATCAATATTATTATGTGAGGTGACCTAATAGAAAAAAAAAAGTTGAGGAAGACAAGTTCATGATTGAAGATGACAAAAGAACACTAACCAATAGACTAGAAGAGAAGACATCAGATGTGCAAAAGCTTGCTAAGGGACTGTTGGACACAATGAATCAATTGATAATTGTAATCCATGAATTGAATGGAAAAGACATTGAGATCACAAACTAAAGTTACACAATGATCAACTGAGCAATGAAATGAGATAAGAAAAGGAATTCAATGAGAGTTTCAACAAATTTAGTGAAGCCATCACATACTTTGAGAAAATCAATAAAATCTCCAAGATCCAACAATGATACTGCTAGATTGGGATACACTAGTATTGAGGAAGGAGAATCATCAAAAAGTGGTGATACAAGAAACAAAAAAGGTAAGAACTACAAACACACTTTTCATAATTGTAGAAAGCTAGGTCATACAAAAAATGTTTGTAGGAGAAACAATGTAAATCAAAATGCTAGGCATAAATTCAAGCATTACTATCATAAGTGCAACAAGAAAGGACATAAGGAACATGAATGTTGGTCCAAGAACATTAGCATAGAGATATTTGAAGGATACTAACACAATTGTTAGAATTATGGAAACAAACCATATGAATGGAGAACTAATGCCAACCGGAACAAACAAGTAGACAAAGGTACAACAAAATGGAAAATCATAACAACACAAGGTACAATTGTCACTATTGTCAAAAATATGGATATTTTCCTAAGAATTGAATTAGAACACATTTTAGAGGCAACTACAATAGATGGTTGAGTGAGAATACATACTTTAGTTGTCTCAAGACTGGTCATGTTAGCTAAAATTGTCGAACTAGGTCACCAACACCAAGTAGTGGAAATAGTAAAGCCAAAGAAAAGGTCAATGTAGAGAAGCCAAAGTTATTGATGAACAAAACATGGAAGAAGAAGGAATATTTTAGAACATCAAGCTTAGATGAGGTCATTTCATCCAATGGATCAGGCCATTACATCACCCCCAACTAGGCAATCAAGAGGTATTTATGGGACTGATATTTCAAAAGTTATATTATGCATCAATTCTAAGAATATGAGATTTGAAAAGATTATATATGCATGAATTAAGATGCAATGTATTGATTATAACCTGGATGAAATCTTTACTTTTGTTATTTTCTATGGTTTTGTTGAGCATGGAAAGTGTCACAATTATTTCCAAGTGGAAGTGATATTATAGTTACAACTGAGCATATTGAAAATCATGTGTTAGCCAAGTGTGTTTAAAGTCCTATGATAATCGAGCATAAAAATATGTAAGAACTATGCATTTATTGTTGAATATGAAGGTTTATATAGTCAATTTTTTACTTATTTCCACTTACAAGAGTTTATAGAGTGCATAAAGAGGATGAAATAAAATTGAGAAAGAAGATTCAAGTTGTTGTGAAATACATGATAACTATATTTTGTTGGAATGTGGACCAGTTAAGATCACTAAGAGGATCATTAACTGAGTATCAGAGTTCTCTACCCTTGATTGACATAAGAGCATGTGAAGTGATCTGAAGGAAACTATTGAAAATAATATAGGTGCAATATGGAGCAAAAGAGGGATGTCTACTGACACAATTTTTTTTTTTTTTAAAGGTCAAAGTGGCAAGCCACTATAATATTTTAATAATTTTGATTGAACGAGGTCAACTGGGAAAGAATCAGTGAAGAGAACCTAGCATTGTCCCTAATATATACATAGATTTATATAGTTTAAGAAAATAATTACAAGGGGTGTATCAACTACCACCCAATGGTGAACTAGAGAATGCCTTGACATTGATTTCTTTCAACTTTTCCAAGCACTATCTTCATGACAAGCTTATCCTAACAATTAGCACTTATCTTTCAAATCTTCCTAATCAGACACAAGACTACATTCAATTGACCCAAGCCCACCAGGAATAGGTCCCCAATCATAACATAACTTTGAAATGCCATGAATCCAATCCAAATCCTAGTTAATCTCATCAATTAAATCCCAAAAATTTTGTTCAATCAGCTACACAGAAGCTACATTCATACCCCTAGAGTTTGAAACATTAGGTTGCTTTTGCAAATCAATCATAGCTTGACCCACTATCTTATGAGCTAGAGCTTGAAGCATTTCAGGAGACTACAAGAGATCCATAACATTGAAAAGGAAAAATTGAAATGAACTGAGATAGATAGAAAAATAGAAGTATACTTATGACCTTGCCTCAACATCTAAAAACCTACAAACCTTCTAAACTCGACACCTAAATGTAGGCATCTGGTACTTAAAAGCATTACTTCACTTCAATTACCTTCTTGTTAAACTTGGCAACCAACTACACTGCTCGGCACCTGAAACAATCTTGCTAAACTCAACACCTTAACTCGGCACCTAAAGGATATCAAATTTTCTCGACACCTATTATTTTTCACTCGGAATATATCACATTCAAACTAGAATAGGATCAGCTACATTTTCTAAACAATTCAGCACCTAATACAAATCTACTTCACTCGGCACCTAAACATAAGCATCTGATACTTATCAGCATTACTCCACTTCAATTACCTTCTTGTTGAACCCCTAGACTTGGCATCTGAAAACCTACTCTGCTCGGCACCTGAAACCATCCTTCTAAACTCGGCACCTAATACCATTTTGCTTCACTTGGCACTAGAATGTAGGCATCTAGAACTTAACAGTATTACTCCACTTCAATTACCTTCTTGTTGAACTCAGCAACCAACTACACTACTCAACACCTAAAAAAATCCTACTAAATTCAACACCTTAACTTAGCACCTAAAGGATATCAAATATTCTTGACACCTGTAATTTTTCACTCGGCATATATCACATTCAAACTAGAATAGGATCAGCTATGTTTTCTAAACAATTTGGCACCTAATACAGTTCTGCTTCACTTGGCACCTGTTTCCTAGACAACTTGGTACCTGTTGCCTAAATAACTTGGCACCAAAAGTATTTTTTCTCAAACCAACAATTAGAATTTTCCTTCTTTGACTGAGTACCAGTCCAAACACCCTCCAAAGCAACTACTGAGCCTCCTCCAATGAACTGTAAAGTAGTCACCAAGTAAATCCAAGATGCTCCTGCATCATAGAATGATATAAATAACTTTCACCAAAGAATCCTCTTGTCTCTATAGGACCACTGAGGTTTGTGTGTACAATCTCCAATTTTATTGTAGTAGTAAACTTCTTGGTAAGAAAAGAAGTTATGTTATGCTTTTCCAAAACACTCTCCTAACAAATTGTGTTAGTAGGTTTTATAATCTTAGGCAAATATCTAACTACAAACATATTGCTAGTCTTCACAATAATTTCAAAGTTTATATGAAAAAATCTCTTATGCCATAACCAACTGTCATCTATCTTTGCAACCAAACATGTCATTTTAGTAGGATTCAACTAAAATACATTACCTCTAGATCTGGTTCATGTTCCAATTACCTTTCCATCTTTCTTCTCTAATCATTCGTGTCTATTCTGTGAACTGCAACTGATCACCTTTGTCCACTAGTTGTCCAACACTCAAAAGATTGTGCTTCAAACCATCAACAAAATATAGATCCTTAGTGTTAGTTTTACCATCAAGAGTTATAGATCCAATACCTTTAACTTGGCATGCTACATTGTTTCCAATTTTGAGAATGCCTCCATCCTGACTTTTGAAGTCAAAAAACTTGTTCATATCACTAGTCATATGATGTAAACAACCACTATCAGTTATCCAATCAAATTTCTTTTCAACTTGTGACAGCAAAGCTACTTTCTCTAGACTTTCTTCTTCAATAGCTACAAATCCTATTTCATCATCACTAGTACTTACTACTTGTTCATCAGAATCATCTTCTTCATTTACATAAAATATTCTCTACCTCTTCTAGGTTTGTAATTTCCCTTATACTTTTTTTCTCTTTTAGGACACTTAGATGCATAATGACCAAATTCATTACAAGTCCAACATTTAAAGATGTTTTAACCATCTTTTTCTCTTCTTTCTATAAGGGCTACTCCTTCAATCTTTTTGTCCTCATTAGATCTAGTATTGCTAGAAAAATCTCCTCTAGCAATTGTTCTACTTGATAAACTAGGTCAAATTTTCAAGGAAATGAAAGTTATTTCTACTTTGGTTAATTCTCTAAACTATCTAAGCTCATTCTCAACTACTTTAAGTCTTCCAAGAAATGTCTCCTTTGTGAAATATTTGGTACAAGATATCAACAGTTGCATCATATGAAATGTTGGCTTAAATGGTTGTGATAAGTTCTTTAATATCTTCTATATATCCTCATCATCTTCTTTCATTCATCCTTGAGATCTAATACCTGTAGTAATTTTTGATATCCTACCCACATGTGTTTTTACAAATTCATATTCCATCATTTTAGCATCTTGAAATGCACAAATCCAACTTTGTAACTTCAAAACTAGTTTCCAAAGCTTTCCAAATCAAATGTGAAGTAACAAGTGATTTTACCTGATTGTATTCAATTTTAGGAAGTATAATCAATAGTGCTCCTCTAGCTCTCATGTCACACATAGAAAGATCTCTTTGTTCCTTGGTACAAGTTTCCAAATATTTTTCAGCAATGATTGTCTTTGCTGATTTTTTCAAGATCCAATATCCTAGACCCATACATAGTAGATGTTTCTTCATCTTTTCTTTATAGCTATCATAATTTTCTCTATTGAACTTCAGACTATCTTTCCTAAACATGCTTGCCATGGATCTCCCAAAGTTGTTAAAAATTTTCTTCAAGGACCTAATTCTCTAATACCAATTGTTAGAAATAATAGTCCACCAAGATAAATAAGAGGGGGGAGGGGGGTGAATTAGTTATCCAAAAACTAAAATATTTTTCTTCCTTAAATAACCTTAACCACCTAACCATAGTAAATATAAACCATAATAAGATGCACATAGACAATTACACCAAATATGTTAACTAGGGAAACCCTTGATCAAAGGGAAAGCCTTAGTGGAATGATGCCCACAAGATGATGTACTAATATAAATATTCCTTATTAGAGGATGCACTCTATTAGGAGTCTATTAAAAAATTTAATATATATGAGTCCTTGGTAGGAGACTTTGAATCCCTATTAGGAGATTCAAACCCTATTAGGAGTTGTGCCAACCCTATTAGTAGTTGTAGTACAATGTATGCATGAGGCGCCCACTGCCCAAACATGCAATTTCAACTACAAGAAGAGTTTACTGCTCAAACATGCAATTTACTATTATGTTCCTCTTCCCTTTGTTCTATCAACTAAACTAATCAATGTTAGACCTTTTAGACTAGGTCACAAACCTCAGATCCAAATATCAAACCTTGGATCAAACAATAGAACCTTGACAATGAAGTTTCCTTCACTTCCGCTCTACTCTGCTCAAGTTCACATTCCACTCTCTCTACTTCTTATAATCAATTTTCCATGTCAAATATCCACTCTACATGATAAAGGAAAATGTCCTTCCTTACATCGAGTCCATAAAACAATTCCTTGAGTTATTTGTTAGAACTTCTAAGTTAATCATTATAGGACCACATTAAGAACATGTTACACTTAGCAATAATATTAGTCTTTTGCCTTACAATTTGAATATCTTTATATACACATAATATTATGAAAAGTGAACTTAACCATGTCATCACCAACACATTTTATTCATATCATCAACCTTAATTCTTAGAATAACAACTCTGCTAAGAGATATAACAAGTTTACTAGGACATGCCTCTATAAACTCTATCTCAAAATAGACATCACCAAAACTTACAAAACTTATTCTAGACTCGTCATTTCTTCATTTGACATTAACTACATATATTAGATACTTAGAAGTGTCTTCCATAACCTCAGATAATGAGAATACTCAACTAGGCATCTATACCAACTTGATCTTTTTATTGTTCTTCTGTCAGATACCACAAAAGATTGCTATGTTGACATCAATGAGAAACTCAATCATGAATGTAACATATCATCATAGCAACATATCTACAATACTCCCCCATAGGAATATTATCATCATCCATCCTTCCAATAGAAGGTTGAAGTTTTTGGTTTTGATGAAATGAAGGAGTTGAGGCGTGGAGAGAGTGTCGATAACCAAATCTATCAAAAAAACTAAGTATCATGGGTATTTCATTCATGAAGGTATGTTGTTAAAAGGAATTGTGCTATGTATACCAATAAGTTCTATGAGAGTTAATTTGATTAAGAAAAAATATTGTGGTGGCTTGTTTGGACATTTTTGAATTGATAAGACATTGAGTTTTCTTAACGATGAGTATTATTGGCCATATATATATATATATATATATATATATATATATATATATATATATATATATATATATATATATGGATGTCCAAAAGTGTGTAAGGAGTTGTGAAATTAATCAAGTTGCAAAAGGTGTAAGTCAAAATAAATGATTCTATATACCTATTTATGTTCTTGAGAAACGTTAGAGTGACATTAGTATGGATTTTTTTCTTGGATTACCTAAGACAACAAAAGGGTATGATTCTATATATTTTTGTTGTGGATATATTTTGTAAGATAACACATTTCACACCATGTAAGAAGACATTAGATGTTGTGCATATTGCTAGGATTTTCTTCAAAGACATTGTTAGATTGCATGGATTACCAAGAAGAATTATTTCTTACAAAGACAGTAAGTTTGTTGGTTATATTTGGAGGACTTTATGGAAGATGATGGATACTAAGTTGAACTTTAGTTTTACATTAAATCCACAAACAAATGGATAGATAGAAGCTTGGGTAATTTTTTGAGATGTTTAGTTGGAGATAAGCCGAGTAATTGGGATCTGATATTGGCACAGAGTTATTTTTCATTTACTAATTCTCTAAATAGGAGTATAGGAAAGAAAATCTATAGAGATTATTACTAGAGTATTTCCTACATAAATATTAGATTTAAGGGATATTTCCAGTGAATAAAAGACAAGTGTTGAAGGGAAAGAATCTTTTGATTTTATGAAGTCTTTGCATAAGGAAGTGAAGTTGACGTTGGAAAAAAGTAATTAAAAATTATAAGGAGAATGATGATAAGTCTAGTAGATATAAGGTTTTTGAGGTTGGTGATGAGGTGATGGTTCATTTGAAGAGAGGAAAATTCCCTATTGGATCATACAGTAAGCTAAAAATAAGTTTTGAACTTGTAATATCTTGAGGAAGTTTGAGAGTGGTATTATTTATGAAAAATTTTGGACCTTTTTAAGATCTTGAGGAACTATGACAGTAGTAAAACTTATAATGTTGCTAATTTTTATAAGTATCATGAGTCAAATAATTAATTTTTCTTACCAGATGATTATCCTAAGAAGAAGATTTAAGAGGTTGAACAAATATTAGATCAAAGAATTTGTAAAACAAAAAGAGGAAAAGATTCCTCTGTATATTTGGTGAAGTGGAAGAATAGACTAGTGGAAGACACTACATGGATTTCTTGATCTGAGTTGGATTTAGCTCAAGTTGTGACACTTGAAAGATTTAGCGGATTCATTTTGTTCAAACCTGATTGTCTAATATAGGAGAATCCTAGGTTGCCTTGTAATCCTTCTTATTTTTTTTTCATTCTTCTAGTTACTCTAAAGTGTCAATTACTATTGAGTTCAAGTTGGTCCTAAGTTCCAATCACTACCAACTTTGAGTTGCTACCGAGTTTTAGTTACTACTGAGCTCTAGTAGGTGCCAAGTGTTCCTTAATGTGTTTAGTGAACTCTACATTTTCTAATGCTTGGGTCTTCTTTGACTGATTTTTTCTATGATTGGTTCTTAGTTTGATCCAACTTATGTAATTATTTTTTATCATGAATTTAATTTTAGGATCTTGTCTTGGGATATGTGCAGATCATTGTTAAGGTCATCCTTCTATTATGTAAAAGATCTAGAATCTTCTGTAAGCTATTTTGGCATGAATTAATAGGGCTGTTTAGGTTTATGTTAGTTGTCACTTAGAGAGATTTTATGAGAGAACAAATTAGAAGAGCACAGAGTTTGAATTAAGGATTTGAGAAAATTCTAAGTTTGGGATTTTGGAAAATTGTGTTCATCATAAGCTAAAAGGCCTTATAGCTAGGCATGTATGTGGATAATTGGATGAATCAATAAAATTATTTGATGTTATTTTATTTTATTGTGTTTACTCAATAAAGCTTCCAGATAGTTAGGTGTGCCTCTTGCCCAAGTTGTTTGATCCCACCTTGCATCATAACCATTCTCTCTTTAACTCCAAAATTCTCATCCACTTTCATATTTCAACTCTCATCAATAGTCTTAGTCCTTTGATTAAAAGATCTAAAATATTTTATTTTCAATGAATAACAAAGGAACATACCTTCATCACTTCTTACATCAAACTTACCAATATCATCATCTCTCTTGATATAACATTTACTTCCAAAGATTCTAAAATATTTCATTGATGGTGCATCTCCAAAGAATAGTTCATAAGGTGTCAACTATTTGTACCTTTTATAACCTACACTTATTCATTATATATATTGTTGTATTGACTGCTTCTCTCCTAAAACTCATTGATACATTATTATCCAACATAATAGATCTAATTGCTTTTTTATAGGGCTATTTCTTCTCTCTATAATTTCATTTAGCTTAGGAGTCTTGGGTTTTGATAGTTTTATTTTAATATGATTCACTTTGCAAAAGGTGCTAAACTCATTCAGGGTAAATTATCCACCCCTATTTGATTGTAAACATTTAATCTTCAATCTAGACTCATTCTCTACTTTATTCTTAAACAATTTAAACTTCTCAAATGCTTTAGATTTTTTTTAAGGAACACTACCCACATCATCCTAGTAAAGTTATCAATAATAATCATGAATTACCTTTCACCATAAAGTCCTTTTGTCTTAGTGGAACCACTTAGATCTATATGAAAAATCTACAATTTTGTTGTTGTAGTAAAATTCTTTTTAGGAAATGAGTTTTTCTTCTGGTGAGATATAACACATTTCTTGCACACAACATTAATAGGCTTCACCATTTTTGGTGAATCTCTAACAAAAAATGTACTAATTTCCTTCACAATATTATCAAAATTTATATGAAAAAACCTTTTATGTCACAACCAATTATTTTAAATTTTTGCAAGTAAACATGTTATCTCTATTTTAAATTTTATGTCCAGTGCCAATCAACTTACATCTTTGTCCTTAATAATGCACATATTTTTTATAAATTATAACTAATATCCCTTATCAACCAACAATCCAAAAATCCAAAGGTTATTCTATAATCAATAAACAAAGTAAACATTATCTCTATTAGTTTTCCCATCAAGAGAAATGCATCCTATTCCCTTGATATGAAAAGATTCATTGCTTCCAAGTCTTAAAACTCCTCCTCGTGACTGCTAAGCTTAATAAATTTATTCATGTCACTAGTCATATGATGTCAACAACCACTATTCATGATCTAGTCTTCTTTCTTTTCAACCTATGACACTAGGGATTTATCCTCTCTGACTTCTATTTCAAGATTTTCTTCATTTATAGATACAAATCCTAACTCATCATCACTTCCACTTTGAACTCTTTTATTAGACTCATCATCTTCATGTATGTATAAACAATTTCTAGGTCTTCTAGATTTGAAATTCTTATTATATTTATTTACTCTCTTAGGATACTTAGAAGCATAATGAAGAAATTCATCATAAGTTTAACATTTAAATATTTTCTCATTGTTTGGTTCTCTCCTTACAAACAAGACAATTCCTTCTTCAATCCTTCTATCTTCCTCTAACTTGGATCTTCTTCTACTATCATAATCTCCACTAGGACTTGCACTTATTGATAAGGAAGGGATAACACTTGATGTACTAAAAGAATTTTCCACTCTAGCCAATTCTCCAACCCATTTCAAGCTCACCTTTGCTACTTCCAATCTTCCAAGAAGAGTCTCTCTAGTAAACTTCTCAATAGAACACATTGAACTTGTTCAATCATATACATTTACTTGAATGGTGTTATCAAGGTTTTCAAAATCTTCCCTATAATCTCATCTTTATCTTTAGATCCATTAAAAGACTTAATTCCTACAATAATCTCTTAGAATTATTATCACCTTCAAAAGTAGATTTTGTTAGATTGTGGTGAGTGATTAGGAAAGTACTGTACATACTTCATAAATTCTTTGGGGCTCAGGGCATTGCCTCAAAAAAAAAATTGGGCCCTATTTTATTGGGTTTGGGCTAACATATAATTATTAATTATAACCCTAAAGCGGTAAAAATACTTGTATAAAAAGAGCTTAGGTTTAGGGATTGTTTCATAGTTGTGATGCGAAATTGGTTCTTGTGGCAGTATTGAGCTGTAAGGGATTACAAATTGTAATCATGTTGTATTTACTAGATCGTAATAATATTGAACTAGCTGTTTAGTGGACGTAACCTAGGCATTGGGTGAACCATGTTAAATCTTGGTGCCTCGTGTTATTTTCTATGTGATCTATTTTTTTTTTTATTGGTTATATTTGCATGTAATTATTATTTATGTTTGTGGTTTAATCCTAACAAGTGGTATCAGAGCAAGGTTGTTTTTTAGTTATCCTCTATAAGAAAGTCTCACAGTTAAGTGGGAGTCTCACGGTTGAGAGGGAGTGATGGTAGATGAGGCTAAGTTGAGGGTTGACAGGTTTAATGGGTAGAACTTTTAGTTATGGAAGATGCAAATGGAAGACTATCTTTATGAGAAACATTTATGGAAGCTGTTGGAAGGCAAAGCCAAGAATCAGGGATCTATGTCAAATGACGAATGGGATCTTTTAGATAGAAAGGCACTTGGAAGCATTTGATTATGCCTGGCACCATTAGTGGCATTTAATATTACAAAAGAAAACACAACATAAGAGTTGATGAAAACCCTAGTGACACTGTATGAAAAGCCCTCTGCTTCAAACAAGGAATTTCTCATGAAGTGTTTATATAATATGAAAATGGTAGAAGGTGGATCTATTATAGATCATTTAAATGAGTCTAATACTATTATTGGTTAGTTATCTTCTATGGATGTCAATTTTGATGAAGAAATTAGGGCTCTCTTGATTTTGAGTTCTTTTCCTGAAAGCTAGAATGGCTTGGTAATGGATGTGAGTAATTTTGTTCTTGGATCTAGTACCCTAAAATATGATGATTTGATTGATGTTATTTTGAGTGAGGAAACTTGTAGGAAAACCTCAGGTGGATCTACATTAGGGAGTGCTTTGAATGCACAAAGTAGGGGCAGAATGACTAAGAGAGGAAGTAATTCTAGAAATTATGGGAAATCAAGAGGAAAGTCAAAGGGGAGGAGATCTCAATCAAGAGGACTGAACGACTACTGGTATTGTGGAAAACTAGGGCACAAAAAGAAAGATTGTTGAATTCAAAAGAAAAATGAGGAGATAAACCAGATGAAGACAAGGATGCAAATGTGGTAAGTAACAAATCCAAAGGGGATGCTTCACTTTTTTCTTTAGATTGTGTTGATGATTCATGGGTTTTAGATTCTGGTGATTCATTTCATGCTACACCTCATAGAGGTTATTTCATTGATTATGTCCAGGGTGATTTTGGACTTGTTTATTTGGGGGATAATGAACCCTGTTAGATTTTTGGAAAGGGAAAAGTTAAGATTAAGTTGCAGAATGGGAATCTACATGAGGTTAGACATGTTCTAAGGCTGAGTAGGTATTTAATTTTAGCAAGGCAACTTGGTGATAAGGGTTGTGTTGTTACTTTTAATGATAAAAATTTGAAAGTTTCAAAAGGTTCCCTTGTAGTAGAAAAGGTGTGAAAGTAGGCACCTTATATCTTTGTACAAGTCATATTGTTCCTTCTACATTAATTATTTCAGAGAAAAATGAATGTTCATGAATAATTGTTGTAGTTGAGTAGGGAGAACAAATAGCTGCTGTAAATTATGATATAGTGCTGTGGCACAACAGACATGGGCACATGAGTGAGAAAGGTATAAAAGTACTTCATTCAAAGAAAGTTTTACCAAGTCTAAAATGTGTTAATATGGATTTATGTGAAAGTTGTGTGTACGGAAAAAAAAGGAGAGTGAATTTTGTAGAGATTGGGAAGCAAAACAAAATGGAGAAATTAGAACTTGTGCATATAGATGTATGGGGACCAGCTCAGGTATCTTCCCTTGGTGTCTCTCATTATTATGTTACATTTATTGATGATGTAACTAGAAAAGTATGGGTTTATTTCCTTAGATAGAAATTTGATGTATTTGGAACTGTTAAGAAATGGAAATGCATGATTAAAAATGAGACTGGTAAGAAATTAAAATGTTTCAGATCTAATAATGGTTTTGAGTATTACAGTCATGAATTTGAAGATTTTTGCTCCACTAATGGTATTTGTAGATAGAAAACTATTCCAAGGACTCTACAGGAAAATGGAGTGGTTGAACGCATGAACAAAACTATAATGGAATGTGCAAGAAGCATGATCTGGCATGTTGGGTTACCCTTACACATGTGGATAGAGGCTATCAATACTATTGTATATTTCATTAATAGAGGTTTTTCTACTCTTTTGGGTTGTGGTATTATAGAGGAAGCATGGAATGGTAAGAAGGTGAGTTACTCTTTTCTCAATACCTTCAGCTATGAAGCATTTTCTTACATAGATTCTAAAAATAGAACCAAACTGGAAGCTAAGTCAAAGAAATGTGTATTTTTTGGATATGGCATTAATGAATATGGTTATAGACTTTGAGATTTTGAAAATCATAAAATTTTAAGAAGTAGAGAAGTCATATTCAATGAGAAAGTGTTGTACAAAGATCTATTCTAGCAACATGAGAAGAAAGAAGATGATTATGTAGTGTTGGATGATACTCAAAAAGTTGATGTTACAGTTGTTCCACATGATGTGCAACACCTGCAACAACAAAATACCACACACATCAGTGAATGTTAGATAATCAACAAGGCAAATTAGACCTCCAGAAAGATTCTCTACCTCTTTGTATTCTATTTTATTAACTAATGCTAGTGAATTTGAATGTTATGATGAAGCTATGTAGGTGGATACTAAGATTTAGTGGGAGTTTGCAATGAAAGATGAAATAGACTCTTTGCTAAAGAATAAGACATGGGATTTATGAAAATTACCTGCACGTAAAAAGACTTTATGTCAGAATAAGTTGGTTTACAGGTTGAAAGAAGAGGAAAGAGGTAATAAAAGATTTAAAGCCAGGTTAGTTGTCAAAGGATTTGCACAGAAAAAGGGCATTGATTTTGATGAGATATTTTCTCTTGTCATTAAGATGACATCTATCCATACTATTTTAAGTCTTGTGGCTACTGAAGGTTTGCATTTAGAATAGCTTGATGTTAAAACAAATTTTCTTCATGGTGATTTGGATGAAGAGATATATATGGCTCAGCTGTAGGGATTTGAGGTCAAAGGTAAGGAGAACTTAGTGTGTAAATTGAAGAAAAGTTTATATGGCTTGAAGCAAGCACCTCAGCAATGGTATATAAAATTTGACAGTTTTATGCATGAGCATGGTTATAGTAAGTGTCATTTAGATCATTGTGTCTACTTTAAGAGGTTGGATGATGACAACTACATTATTTTATGTTTATATGTTGATGATATGCTTATAGCTAGGTCTAACATGGATCATATTAAGGGGCTGAAATGTCAATTAGCACATGCATTTTCTATAAAGGATTTGGGGGCAGTAAAACAAATCCTTGGTATGAAGATTTGTAGAGACAGGAAGAATAGGAAATTGACTCTATCTTAGGTTGATTATGTGGAGAAGGTGTTGCAATGTTTCTTTATGAAGAATGCTAAAGCTGTTAGCACACCTTTACATGGTCATTTGAAGTTGACTAAGGAGATGTGTCCCAAGAAACAAGAAGAGGAGGATAAGATGTCCAAGGTACCCTATGCTTCAACTATAGGAAGCTTGATGTATGCTATGGTGTGTACATAGCCATATATTGCACATGTAGTAGCAGTTGTTAGCAAGTATATGAGTCATCTAGGAATTAAGCATTGGAATATAGTCAAATGAATTCTTATATGTTAATACTAGATCCTCAAATTTGAATCACACTAATCCCTTTTATTGCTTACACAAATTTACCAACTTTAGATATCACTTGCATAATTTTCACTTTCACATTCATTCACATGCATGTTCACACATCATCATGAGAAAAATAACTTTGTTTTATATAATATCCTTAAAATAGTTTACTAAGTCATCCTTGAGGATTTCCTAATTAATTATAATAGAACCTCATTGAGATATTAGAACTCATTACATCTTTTTTCAATTACAAATCAATGTCAACTCATAGTAATTAAAAAATTTCATGCTTGTGACCTTAGGCCTCACACACTCATTTTTTTCATTATCAGGTTGTCTACTGTAACTATCTAACTTTTCACATCATGATTCTATCCCTATTAAGAGATATAATCATATATCTTCAACATTTTGCATGCCCACTTTTACATTTCATTAGGACATAATGTAGAATATATCCTTACCCACACTTGACCTTATCTTGAATACATAGTCTATACAACCTTGTTCTATATTAGCTACTCTGCTAGCCTTTCTAGAAATAATACAATATTGACATCAATTAAAAAAAACATGAATGCAATATGTTAAACTCCCCAATTATTCTATAAATGCTTAGGATAATCCCCTAAATGAATACTATCATCATTCATTCTAACAAAGGGTTTGTGGACATATTGCATAAATGTGTTTAGACCATTAGAGGGATTAGAAGGAATTATGGCATCCTTTAATAGAATAGGAACAATTATAAGATCATCTAGAAGGATGGTACCTTTTGGAGGATTTCAAGGGATGATAGGATCTTGAGAAGAATCTAGAGGAATAAGGTCATTATGTGGTGGACATGAAGAAATTATATGATCTTTTGGAGGATAGGGACAAAGGGATAATATGATCTTCACTTGGAGTTGGATTATTAAGGAAAATGAAAAGCTAGTCTTGACTTTTCTTAAGAAGTGAAAAGTGAAGGTGAAATGGAAGAATTTTTTTCTTAAGATGGAAGGGGATCATCATGGATAAGGGTAATGGGGTCATGATGAGGCTCAAGGGAAATGACATCTTGTTCAAATATTTGATAGGCTTGGTCATTGTTGGGATCTTAATCTTGATTTATTTTAGGACTCATTTTTATGGTATTTGAGTCATTCTCTAGACATGTGGTATCTATTTCAACATGTATATGAACCTATGGATAGGGATCAATGTTTTTATGTGAAGGAGATAGATTTTGAATTAGATTATCTGAAATTGGGTTGGTTGGTTATGGAGGTCATATTGGTATTTCCTCTAGAAATTGGAATTCATGAAATAGACTTGTATCAAAAATGTTTTTATGTGGAAATTACTCTATGGATATCCCTTTAGGGGTTTCATCATTTGAAGTGAAACTTTAAGGTCATTGAGGAAAATGTGTATTTAAAGTTTTGGGAGATAAATGACTTATGGAAGACGTGGATGTTTCTTGGAGGCTCATTTATTGGGTGGAAATTTGTATTGCATCAATGTGAATGTTTTGGGATGATCCATTTTTGTACATGAGTGAATTATTATCCTTACCTTTACAAAATAAATTTTGAAGGACTTTATTAAAAGTATATGATTTTGATTTTTTCCTTGTTGGTTGATTTTGATGTTGTTGCAAAATTGATATTTACATGTTGTTTAGCTCTATTTTTTTAAACATATTTCTTAGAAGGAATTTGATTGATCATTTTTTCTAGATATGAAAAAGTTGAGATGCTTGATTGTAGGTTATTTTGAGACAAACTTACTAGATTTGTGGACATAAGGTTGGATACAATTGTTAATTGTGTATTCTCTTTGATGTTACACAAATGTTATATCAATCATCAGGCAGAGTTTATTGAACTCAGATGGTCAACAAAGCAATTTATAGTGACTACCGAGCGTTCCTGAACGTTACACAGAAAGTTAGCTCTTACCGAACTCACTCAGGCATCAAAGAATTTTGTAGCAAAAAGTTAATGTTAACCAAGCTGCCAAGGTTAAAAAAGGGAAAGTCAATGTCTACCGAGCTCACTCAGTAAGCAAAGGAAAGTTAGCTTTTACCAAGATCACTCGGTAAGCAAAGGAAAGTTAGCTTTTATCGAGCTCACTCGGTAAGCGAAGGAAAGTTATCTTTTATCGAGCTCACTCGGTAAACAAAGGAAGGACAGTATTTACCAAGTTAACTCGATCTCCAAAGGAAGTTGCAAAGTTCAAAATTTTTACCAAGCTTCACTTGGCTAACACTATGGAAAGCATTCTGGAGCAATGGTCACTGAGTTGGGTTGGGCAGCGAAGGATTTTTCTAAAGAATTAAGTTTAACTATTTTGTGCAGCCAACTGATTTTATGTTTTTTAGTTGTTGTAAGTGTAATTGAGCTGACTTGAGAATCTGTAAGGTATATATGAAAGGTCAAGTTGTGAACTCAAATGATGTAGAAAAGTGTGGATGCATAAAAGTGCAAATAAGAAAATATATGAGCAAATGTTGAGGAAGGATTAGATATCCCTATGAAGCTGCAAAGTTGCATTCGATCAGTGAGGATCTAGTGAAGCAGAACAGAGATCTGTATTCAACAAAGATAAGTTTCATATATTTCAGATCACTTCATTGTTGCTTTCTAATCATTGTAACAGTGATTCAAAATCTCTTAATAGAGTTGGTTTGACAACCATTTTGTAAATCCTCTAACAAGGTGACAATTCAGTTGAATTGTTTTAAAGACCTCTGACAAGGCAACTTCTAACAAGGTGATCAAATCCTCTAACAGGATCACACCTAACAGTGTGTTTTGTAACCTTTAACAAGGTTGGCTCCTAACAGGGCTCACTTTAGAAGAGTGAAAATTGGTAACTAGTTACTTGGTGGTTTTTCCCAAATTGGGTTTCCACGTTAAATCTGTTGTCTCTTGTGTTCATGTTATTTCTTTATGCATGCATGTTATCACTTTAAATGCTAAATAAGTTATCAGAACATCTATCAAATTTCAAATTTATTTGTGAGATTCTCAGCAACTATATTTTAAGACATCTAAGGATCTGTGAATTTATTTTTGTAGTAAATGATTCACACGTCCCCTCTTAGTTACTCCATCTCTATTTCCAACAATTGGTATCAGAGCTTTTGGTTCTTGCAAGATAAGATTTCAAGGATCTAAGCCAAAGATCAGGATGTCTTACAAAAGGGAAATCCCAAGACTTAACAAAAACAACTTCTCAGCATGGCAAGGACGGATGAGACTTCACCTAGCATCCATTGGTGATACAGGACTGAAGTACCTTGATGAAAAATATGTAGAACCAGCTGGTACACTATTTGTCAATGATATTCCTCAAAAGAAGACTCAGAACATTATGATGATAGATATAGCATCTGCTCTGAGTTATGAAGAATTTGATGATACCAAGGATTGCAAATCTACCTTTGAAATGTGGGAAAAGCTAAAAGAGATCTATGGAAGAGATGATAATGTTAGAAGAGCCAAAGCAGAAAGTCTAAGAGGACAATTTGATCAAATGAGGATGAAAGAGGATGAAAAAATTGCAAAATATGTTGAAATAGTTAAAGCATGTGTTAGTGCAATCAAAGCTTCTAGAGGAGATATCAGTGAAGAGACAGTTATAAGTAAAGTTCTCAGAACTCTACTTCCCATTTATGCATTCAGAGTTTCTGCAATTTAGGAAAGAAGATGTGAAGCAAATCATAAGATAAATCTAGAGGCTATAGTTGGAAGATTGACTACATTTGAACTGGACAACTTTGATAACTATGTTCCAGCTTCCAAGAACATTGAATCAGCATTTGAAGCCAAACTTTCACTCAAGGAGAAAGGCAAAAAGAAATCCTAGTCAGAAAGTGAAGAAGAATCAAACCAAAGTTCAGACAGTAATCTTGAAGTAATTGAAGCCCTTCTAGCAAGGAAATATTCTAGAGGCAGAGGAAAATACAAAGGTAAAGTACCCCTAATCTATTTTTCATGTGAAGAAGTTGGTCATATTGCTGCTAGATGTCCAAACAAGTAGAATAAAGATGAAAAGAAAGATAAAAAATGGAATGGCAAGAAAGATTTCAAATCATTCAATGACAAAGGTAAGAAAACATGTTTTATGGCTAAAGATTCTAATGATTCTAATGATGAAGAAGAAGATGAGATTGTCTATATTGGTGTTAAAGATGAATCTGATAATGATGAAGAAATGGCACTCATTTCTCATATGAGCAAAAATGATATATTGATCATAGATAGTGTATGTTCTCATCACATGACTGGTGACAAAACTAAGTTTGAATACATTGAAGACTATGATGGTGGCAGTGTAAGATTTGGTAACAATGAACCTTGTTGTACAAAAGGAAGAGGATGAATCCCTCTAACTAAAGAACTTATATGTGATAATGCCTATTGGGTAGAAGGACTAAAGCATAATCTATTAAGTGTGGCACAACTACTCAATAATAGAATCAAAGTAGAATTCATGCATGGTAAAACAAGACTGCTCGATGGGAAAGGAAAGCTGATTGGATCGAGTACTCAAACTAAAGGTAACTTGTTCTATCTTGAACTAGGTGAATGTTCATGTTTCATTGCTCAAGTTGAAGAAAGTTGGTTATGGCATAAAAGGTTGTGTCATGTAAACTTTGATAATCTGGTAAAGATAAGAGAATTCAGAAAAGTGAAAGGCATTACCAACATAAAGAAACTTGAGGTCGGTCTATGCAAAAATTGTCAAATTGGAAAGATGGAAAAGACTAATTTTAAAAGTAAAAACTATCAGTCTAAAGACATATTAGAAATTGTGCATACTGATTTATGTGGACTCATTGGAATTGAATGCTATACTAGAGAAAAGTTCTTCATTCTTTTTATTGATGATTACTCTAGAATGATGATAGTCATGTATCTAAGAAATAAATCAAAAGCATTTGAAAAGTTCAAATGGTAGTTGGAAAGAGTGCAAAAAGAAACACGGAAAAGATTAAAATGCTTGAGGTCAAACAGAGGTGGAGAATTCATTTCACGTGAATTCAATAACTTTTGCATTGAAAGAGGAATCAAAAGATAGGTATCAGCCCCTGGAACACCCCAGAAAAATGGAATAGCTAAAAGAAGAAACAGATCCATCATAGATTGTGCAAGAACATTAATGATTGAAAAGAGCATTGCTATCAAATACTGGAAGGAAGCAATCAGCACTGCAGTCTATACCTTGAATTGAGTATAGCTTAAGAAAGACTCATTCAAAACCCCCTATGAGTTATGGTATGACTATAAACCTAATGTAAGTTATCTTAAAGTATTTGGAAGTAAATGTAACATTTTGAAAGAATCTAGAAAAGGAAAATTTGATGTAAAAGGTGATGAAGGTATATTATTTGGATACTCATGCACAAGTAAGGCATATAGATGTTTGAACTTGTCTACTCACAAAGTCATAGAAAGTGCACATGTGAATGTTGATGAGTTTGCGGAAAGGACTGAAGAAGAAAGCAAAAGGGAACCAGAAGATTATAAAAGGTTTGTCTTCAGTGAAACTGATATAGTACCAGTTAAATCAGGGAATCAAGAAACTTCTACTCCCGAATCATCTGTAACCGAGTTATATGAAGTTCTAACTGAGCCATAGCAAACCGAGTTAAATTTAGTATCT
This sequence comes from Cupressus sempervirens, assembly GCA_028749045.1. Classification (NCBI taxonomy): domain Eukaryota; kingdom Viridiplantae; phylum Streptophyta; class Pinopsida; order Cupressales; family Cupressaceae; genus Cupressus; species Cupressus sempervirens. The sequence goes on along the minus strand of CM053793.1, from coordinate 590,951,910 downwards.
ACCGAGCAAGTATTTACCAAGCAAACATCTACCGAGCAAATATCTACCAAGCCAGAATAGATAGAGCCTTAAGTTGAAATTCAAAAAGATAATAATGAGATCCATTCAAAAGGAAAGGAATCTGTATTAGCTAAGTATGTCAGGAGAAATCATTCAGCAGATCAGATCATTGGAGATAAATCTGAAGGAACCTTGACAAGAAATAAGCTGAAAGGTACTTGTTTACTTACTGATTTTGAACCTAGAAATATCAAAGATGCATTGTAAAATGATAGCTAGATTGAAGCTATGAATGAAGAAATAAAGCAAATAGAAAAAAACAAGACATGGACTCTTGTACCCAGACCTAAAGACAAAAATGTAATTGGAACTAAGTGGGTATTCAGAAAAAAGTTGGATGAAGATGGTAAGGTATCAAGAAACAAAGCTAGACTAGTATGCAAAGGATATGCTGAAGAAGAAGGAATAGACTATGGAGAAACTTTTTCTCCTGTTGCAAGATTGGAAGGAGTTAGAACCTTACTAGAATATGTTGCTCACAAGGGATTCAAAGTTTATTAGATGGATGTCAAATCAGCATTCCTCAATGGTATACTGGATGAAGAAGTTTACATTGAACAACCTGAAAGTTTTGTTAATCAAGATAAGAAGAACATGTTCTGCAAATTACACAAGGCATTGTACGGTTTGAAACAAGCCCCTAGAGCATGGTATGAAGGACTGCATAAATATCTTATTCAGATTGGTTTTCAAAGAACCAATGATAACAATAGCTTGTATATTAAAGAAGGACCAAATAATAAGATTGTCTTGGCAGAAATATTTGTAGATGATACTATTTTTAGAGGGAATGATGATCTATGCAAAGAATTCTCAGAACAAATGAACAAGAAATTTGAAATCTCTATGTTTGGTGAGATCAAATTCTTTGTTGGTCTTCAAATTCAACAAGATAAAAATGGTATCTACATTACTCAATCAAAGTACATCAAGGAGATATTGAAAAAATTTGGAATGAAAGATTATAAACCAGTTGAGACTCCTATGTGTACTGGATTTAAACTTACCAAGGAAGATGAATCAAAAAAAGTAGATCAAACATTGTATAGATCTATGATTGTAAAGTTGCAGTATATAGTTCATACTAAACTAGATATTGCCCTTGTAGTTGGTATTGTAGCAAGATTTTCAGAAAAATCAAGAGAAAACCACTTGATGGCAATCAAAATAATAATGAGATATTTGAAAGGAGCTGAAGAGTATGGTTTATGGTTTAAGTTCGAAAGAAATTTGCATTTGAATGTATTTACTAATGTTGATTGGGTAGGAAACCTTGATGACAGAAAAAGTACAAGTGGAGGTGCATTCTTTCTGGGAAAAAGGATAGTTTCTTAGAAAAGAAAAAAGTAGAATTGTACATCTCAATCAACAGAAGAGGCAGAGTATGTTGCTGCAGTAGTAGTAAACTATTCTAACATTGTTTGGTTTAAATAGTTGTTGGAAGGCATGAAGATGAAAATCAAAGAACTAGTTGTTTTGTTCTGTGATAATACAAGTGCAATCAACATATCTAAGAATCTAATGAAGCATCCCAAAACTAAGCATATTGTAATAAAATATTATTTTGTCAGAGAATTGGTGCAAGATAAGGAGATTAGATTGGAATATATTCATACAAAGGACCAAATTGCTGACATATTCACAAAACCATTACCTAAGGATGCATTCTTGTATCTAAGAGGTAAGTTAGGGGTCACTCTCCTATTTGAAGTTCACTAAAATAAAAGTTTTAATGATGCATCAACTAATACTAGATTGAAGATCTATCAGTTGATGTAGCATAATCAGGAAACATTGCATATGAATCAGTACTAAAGGTACACTAAAATTGATTTGAAGTGTGAGTTGTCTTTGGCATGTGTTGTCAAAGAGGGAGAGTTTATTACTATCATATCTCTCTAAATTTTTTTTAAGATATAGAGTTTGCTAGGTAGTTCCTTCACAGAGGGAGATTACTGTAAGAGGGAGAGTTTTCTATCTTAGCAGGAGAATTGTTATGTTGACATGTTGAGTTGCCATATAAGAAAAAGGCTTGTTTTCAAATTTCATTTCTGCTATGACATGTTGTGTTGCCATCAATGCCAAAGAGGGAGATTTTTGGATACAATTGTTAATTGTGTATTGTCTTTGATGTTACAAAAATTTCATATCAATCATCAGGCAGAGTTTATCGAGCTCAGATGGTAAGCAAAGCAATTTACAGTGACTACCGAGCATTCTTGAATGTTACATAGAAAGTTAGCTCTTACTGAACTCACTCGAGAAACAAAGAATTTTGTAGCATAAATTTAATATTAACTGAGCTCCCAAGGTTAACAAAGTGAAAGTCAATGTCTACCGAGCTCACTCGGTAAACAAAGGAAAGTTAGCTTTTATCGAGCTCACTCGGTAAGTGAAGAAAAGTTAGCTTTTACCGAGCTCACTCGGTAAGCGAAGGAAAGTTAGCTTTTACCGAGCTAACTCGATCTCCAACGAAAGTTGCAAAGTTTTAGTGTTTATCGAGCTTCACTTGGATAAAAATGGGGAAACCATTCTAGAGCAGTGGTCACCGAGCTGAGTTAGGCAGCAAAGAATTTTTCTAAAGAATTAAGTTTAACTGTTTTGTGCAGCCGACTGATTTTATGTTTTTCAGTTGTTGTAACTTGTAATTGAGCTAACTTGACAATCTGTAAGGTATATATGAAAGGTCAAGTTGTGAATTCAAATGATGTAGAAAAGTGTGGATGCATAAAATTTTGAATAAGAAAATATATGAGAAAATGTTGAGGAGGGATTAGATATCCCTATGAAGCTGCAAAGTTGCATTCGATCAGTGAGGATCTAGTGAAGCATAATAGAGATCTGTATTCAACAAAGATAAGTTACATATATTTCAGATCACTTCATTGTTGCTTTCTAATCATTGTAATAGTGATTCAAAATATCTTAATAGAGTTGGTTTGATAGCCATTTTGTAAATCCTCTAACAAGGTGACAATTCAGTTGAATTGTTTTAAAGACCTCTGACAAGGCCACTTCTAACAAGGTGATCAAATCCTCTAACAGGGTCACACCTAACAATGTGTTTTGTAACCTTTAATAGGGTTCGCTCCTAATAGGGCTCACTTCAGAAGAGTGAAAATTGGTAATTAGTTACTTGGTGGTTTTGTCCAGATTGGTTTTCTATGTTAAATCTGGTGTCTCTTGTGTTTATGTTATTTCTTTATGCATGCATGTTATCACTTTAAATGCTAAATAAGTTATCAGAACATCTATTAAGTTTTAGATTTATTTGTGAGATTGTTATCAGTTATATTTTAAGAAATCTAAAGATCTATGAATTTATTTTTGTAGTAACTGATTCACCCCTCCCCTCTCAGTTACTCCATCTCTATTTCCACCAATTGGTATCAGAGCTTTTGGTGCTTGCAGGATAAGATTTCAAGGATCTAAGCCAAATATCAGGATGTCTTACAAAAGGGAAATCCCAAGACTTAATAGAAATAAGTTCTCAGCATGGCAAGGGATGATGAGACTTCGCCTAGCATCCATTGGTGATACAAGACTGAAGTACCTTGATGAAAAATATGCAGAACCAGCTGGTACACTATTTGTCAATGATATTGCTGAAAAGAAGACTCACAACATTATGATGATAGATATAGCATCTGCTCTGAGTTATGAAGAATTTGATTATATCAAGGATTGCAAATCTGCCTTTGAAATGTAGGAAAAGCTAAAAGAGATCTATGGAGGAGATGATAGTGTTAGAAGAGCCAAAGTAGAAAGTCTGAGAAGACAATTTGATCAAATGAGGATGAGAGAGGATGAAAATATTACAAAATATGTTGAAAGAGTTAAAGCATGTGTCAGTGCAATCAAAGCTTCTGGAGGAGATATCAGTGAAGAGATAGTTATAAGTAAAGTTCTCAGAACTCTACTTCTCATTTATGCAATCAGAGTTTCTGCAATTCAGGAAAGAAGATGTGAAGCAAATCATCAGATAAATCTAGAGGCTATAGTTGGATGGTTGACTGCATTTGAACTGGACAACTTTGATAACTATTTTCTAGCTTCCAAGAACATTGAATCAGCATTTGAGGCCAAACTTTCACTCAAGGAGAAAGGCAAAAAGAAATCTTAGTCAGAAAGTGAAGATGAATCAAACCAAAGTTTAGACAGTGCTCTTGAAGTAATTGAAGTCCTTCTAGCAAGGAAATATTCTAGAGGTAAAGGAAAATACAAAAATATAGTACCCCTAATCTCTTTTTCATTTGAAGAAGTTGGTTGTTTTCCTGCTAGATGTCCAAACAAGCAGAATAAAGATGAAAAGAAAGATCAAAAATGAAATGGCAAGAAAGATTTCAAATCATTCAAGGACAAAGGTAAGAAAACATGTTTTATGGCTAAAGATTGTAATGATGAAGAAGAAGATGAGATTGTCTATATTGCTATGAAAGATGAATCTGATAATGATGAAGAAATGACACTCATTTCTCATATGAGCAAAAATGATACATGGATCATAAATAGTGGTTATTCTCATCACATGACTGGTTACAAAACTAAGTTTGAATACTTTGAAGACTATGATGGTGGTAGTGTAAGAGTTGGTAACAATGAACCTTGTTGTATAAAAGGAAGAGGAAGAATACCTCTAACCAAAGAAGTTATATGTGATAATGACTATTGGGTAGAAGGACTAAAGCATAATTTGTTAAGTGTGTCACAGCTACTCAATAATGGAATAAAATTAGAATTCATGCATGGTAAAACAAGACTGATGGATGGGAAAAGAAAGCTGATTGGATCGGGTACTCAAACTAAAGGTAACTTGTTCTATCTTGAACTAGGTGAATGTTCATATTTCATTGCTCAAGTTGAAGAAAGTTAGTTATGGCATAAAAGATTGTGTCATGTAAACTTTGATAATGTGGTAAAGATAAGCAAATTTAAAAAAGTGAAAGGCATTCCCAACATAAAGAAACTTGAGGTCGGTCTATGCAAAAATTGTCAAATTAGAAAGATGGGAAAGACTAGTTTTAAAAGTAAAAACTATCGGTCTGAAGACATATTAGAAATTGTGCATACTGATTTATGTGGACTCATTGGAATTGAAAGCTATACTAGAGAAAAGTTATTCATTCTTTTTGTTGATGATTACTTTAGAATGATGACAATCATGTATCTAAGAAATAAATCAGAAGCATTTGAAAAGTTCAAATGGTATTTGGGCTGAGTAGAAAAGGAAATAGGGAAGAGATTAAAATGCTTGAGGTTAGACAGAGGTGGAGAATTCATTTCACATGAATTCAATAACTTTTGCATTGAAAGAGGAATCAAAAGACAGGTATTAGGCCTTGGAACACCCCAAGAAAATGGAATAGCTGAAAGAAGAAACAGATCCATCATGGATTATCCAAGAACATTAATGATTGAAAAGAGCATTACTATCAAATACTAGAAGGAAACAATCAGCACTGCAGTCTATACCTTGAATCGAGTATAGCTGAAGAATGACTCATTCAAAACCTCCTATGAGTTATGGTATGGCTATAAACCTAATGTAAGTTATCTTAAAGTATTTGGAAGTAAATGTTACATTTTGAAAGAATCTAGAAAAGCCAAATTTGATGTAAAAGGTGATGAAGGTATATTCTTTGTATAATCATGCACAAGTAAGGCATATAGATGTTCAAACTTGTCAACTCACAAAGTCATAGAAAGTGTACATGTGAAAGTTGATGAGTTTGTAGGAAGGATTGAAGAAGAAAGAAAAAGTGAACCAGAAGATTATAAAAGGTTTGTCTTCAGTGAACCTGATACAGTACCAGTTACATTAGAGAATCAAAAAATTTCTACTCCCGAGTCATTTGTAACCGAGTTATATGAAGTTCAAATCGAGCCACAGCAAATTGAGTTAAATTCAATATCTACCGAGCAAACATCTACCAAGAAAATATCTACCGAGACAGAACAGATAGAGCCTGAAGTTGAAATGTAAAAAGATAATAATGACATCCATTCAAAAGGCAAGGAACCTGTATTAGCTAAGTATGTCAGGAGACATCATTCAGCAGATCAGATCATTGGAGATAAATTTGAAGGAACCATGACAAGAAATAAGTTGAAAGGTACTTGTTTACTTGCTGATTTTGAACCTAGAGCTATCAAAGATGCATTCGAAAATGATAGTTGGATTGAAGCTATGAATGAAGAAATAAAGCAAATAGAGAAAAACAAGACATGGACTCTTGTACCCAGACCTAAAGACAAAAATGTAATTGGAACTAAGTGGGTATTCAGAAACAAGTTTAATGAAGATGGTAAGGTATCAAGAAAAAAATCTAGACTAGTATGCAAAGGATATGCTCAAGAAGAAGGAATAGACTATGGAGAAACTTTTTCTCTTATTGCAAGATTGGAAGGAGTTAGAAACTTACTAGCATATGTTGCTCACAAGGGATTCAAAGTTTAATAGGTGGATGTCAAATCAGCATTCCTCAATGGTATACTAGATGAAGAGGTTTACATTGAACAACCTGAAGGTTTTGTTAATCCAGATAAGAAGAACATGGTTTGCAAATTACACAAGGCATTGTACAGTCTGAAACAAGCCCCTAGAGCATGGTATGAAAGATTGCATAAATATCTTATTCAGACTGGTTTTTAAAGAACTAATGATAATAGTAACTTGTATATTAAAGAAGGACCAGATAATAAGATTGTCTTGGTAGAAATATTTGTAGATGATATTGTTTTTATAGGGAATGATGATCTATGCAAAGGATTCTCAGAACAAATGAACAAAGAGTTTGAAATGTCTATGTTTGGTGAGATCAAATTCTTTGTTGGTCTTCAAATTCAACAAGATAAAAATGGTATCTACATTACTCAATCAAAGTACATCAAGGAGATATTAAAAAAATTTGGAATGGAAGATTGTAAACTAGTTGGGACTCCTATGTGTATTGGATTAAAACTTACCAAGGAAGATGAATCAAAAGAAGTAGATCAAACATTGTATAGATCTATGATTGGAAAGTTGTAGTATGTAGTTCATACTAGACCAGATATTGCCCTTGCAGTTGGTATTGTAGCAAGATTTTTAGAAAAACAAGGAGAAAACCACTTGATGGCAATCAAAAGAATAATGAGATATTTGAAAGGAACTGAGGAGTATGGTTTATGGTATAAGTTCGGAAATTTTTTTGATTTGAAAGTATTTACTGATGCTAATTGGGTAGGAAACCTTGATGAAAAAAAAAGTACAAGTGGAGGTGGATTCTTTCTTGAAAAAAGGATGGTTTCTTGGACAAGCAAAAATGAGAATTGTACATCTCAATCAACAGCAGAGGAAGAGTATGTTGCTGCAGCAGTAAACTGTTCTAACATTGTTTGGTTTAAACAGTTATTGGAAGGCATGAAGATGAAAATCAAAGAACCAGTTGTTATGTTCTGTGATAATACAAGTGTAATCAACATATCTAAGAATCCAATGATGCATTCCAAAACCAAGCATATTGCAATAAAATATCATTTTGTTAGACAATTGTTGCAAAATAAGGAGATTAGATTGAAATATATTCATACAAAGGACCAAATTGTTGACATATTCACAAAACCATTACCTAAGGATGCATTCTTGTATCTAAGAGGTAAGTTAGGGGTCACTCCCCTATCTGAAGTTCACTAAAATAAAAGTTTTAATGATGCATCAACTCATACCAGATTGAAGATCTATCAGTTGATGCAGCATAATTAGGAAACATTGCATATGAATCAGTAGTAAAGGTACACTGAAATTGATTTGAAGTTTGAGTTGTCTTTGGCATGTGTTGTCAAAGAGGGAGAGTTTATTAATGTCATATCTCTCTGAAATTTGTTTAAGATATAGAATTTTCTATGTAGTTCCTTCACAGAGGGAGATTATTATAAGAGGGAGAGTTTTCTATATTAGAGGGAGAATTTTTATGTTGACATGTTGAGTTTCCATATAAAAAAAAGACTTGCTTTCAAATTTTATTTCTACTATGACATGTTGTGTTGCCATCAATGCCAAAGAGGGAGATTGTTGGATGCAATTGTTAATTTTGTATTGTCTTTGATGTTACACAAATTTCATATCAATCATCAGGTAGAGTTTACTGAGCTTAGATATTCAACAAAGCAATTTACAGTGACTACCAAGCATTCCTGAACGTTACACAGAAAGTTAGCTCTTACCGAACTCACTCGGGCATCAAAGAATTTTGTAGCAGAAAGTTAATGTTAACCGAGCTCCCAAGGTTAACAAAGGGAAAGTCAATGTCTATCGAGCTCACTCGGTAAGCGAAGGAAAGTTAGCTTTTACCAAGCTCACTCGATAAGTGAAGAAAAGTTAGCTTTTACCGAGCTTAGTCAATAAGTGAAGGAAAGTTAGCATTTATCGAGCTCACTCTGTAAATGAAGGAAGGACAGTATTTACCAAGCTAACTCGGTCTCCAAAGGAAGTTGTAAAGTTTGCAATGTTTACTGAGCTTCACTTGGCTAACATTGGGGAAACCATTCTAGAGCAGTGGTCACTGAGCTGGGTCAGGCAGCAAAGAATTTTTCTAAAGAATTAAGTTTAACTGTTTTGTGCAGCTGACTGATTTTATGTTTTTCAGTTGTTGTAACTTGTAATTGAGCTGACTTGACAATCTATAAGCTATCTATGAAAGGTCAAGTTGTGAATTCAAATGATATAGAAAATTTTGGATGCATAAAACTGTGAATAAGCAAATATATGAGAAAATGTTGAGGAAGGATTAGATATCCCTATGAAGCTGCAAAGTTGCATTCGATCAGTGAGGATCTAGTGAAGCAGAATGGAGATCTGTATTCAGCAAAGATAAGTTGCATATATTTCAGATCACTTCATTGTTGCTTTCTAATCATTGTAATAGTGATTCAAAATCTCTTAATAGAGTTGGTTTGACAGCCATTTTGTAAATCCGCTAACAAGGTGATAATTCAGTTGAATTGTTTTAAAGACCTCTGACAAGGCCACTTCTAACAAGGCGATCAAATCCTCTAATAGGGTCACACCTAACAGTGTGTTTTGTAACCTTTAATAGGGTTGGCTCCTAACAGGGCTCACTTTAGAAGAGAGAAAATTGGTAACTAGTTACTTGGTGGTTTTTCCCAAATTGGGTTTCCACGTTAAATCTGGTGTCTCTTGTGTTCATGTTATTTCTTTATGAATGCATGTTATCACTTTAAATGCTACATAAGTTATCAGAATATCTATCAAGTTTTAGATTTATTTGTGAGATTGTCAGCAGCTATATTTTAAGACATCTAAAGATCTGTGGATTTATTTTTGTAGTAACTAATTCACCCCTCCCCTCTTAGTTACTCCATCTCTATATCCAACAATTGGTATTAGAGCTTTTGATGCTTGCAGGATAAGATTTTAAGGATCTAAGACAAAGATCAAGATGTTTTACAAAAGGGAAATCCCAAGACTTAACATAAATAACTTCTCAGCATGGTAAGGACTGATGAGAGTTCACCTAGCATCCATTGGTGATACAAGACCGAAGTACCTTGATGAAAAATATGCAGAAATAGCTGGTACCCTATTTGTCAATGATATTGCTGAAAAGAAGACTCACAACATTATGATGATAGATATAGCATCTGCTTTAAGTTATGAAGAATTTGATGATATCAAGGATTGTAAATCTGCCTTTGAAATGTGAGAAAAGCTAAAAGAGATCTATGGAGGAGATGATAATGTTAGAAGAGCCAACGCAGAAAGTTTGAGAAGACAATTTGATCAAATCAGGATGAGAGAGGATGAAAACATTGCAAAATATGTTGAAAGATTTAAAGCATGTGTCAGTGCAATCAAAGCTTCTAGAGGAGATATCAGTGAAGAGATAGTTATAAGTAAAGTTCTCAGAACTCTACTTCCCATTTATGCAATCAGATTTTTTGCAATTCAGGAAAGAAGATGTGAATCAAATCATAAGATAAATCTAGAGGCTATAGTTGGAAGATTGACTGCATTTGAATTGGACAACTTTGATAACTATGTTCGAGCTTCCAAGAACATTGAATCAACATTTAAAGCCAAAATTTCACTCAAGGACAAAGGAAAAAAGAAATCTCAGTCAGAAAGTGAAGATGAATCAAACCAAAGTTCAGACAGTGATCTTGAAGTAATTGAAGCCCTTCTAGCAAAGAAATATTCTAGAGGCAGAGGAAAATACAAAGGTAAAGTACCCCTAATCTATTTTTCATGTGAAGAAGTTGGTCATATTGCTGCTAGATGTCCAAACAAGCAGAATAAAGATGAAAAGAAAGATCAAAAATGGAATGGCAAGAAATATTTCAAATCATTCAAGGTCAAAGGTAAGAAAACATGTTTTATGGCTAAAGATTCTAATGATTCTAATGATGAAGAAGAAGATGAGATTGTTTATATTGCTATGAAAGATGAATCTGATAATGATGAAGAAATGGAACTCATTTTTCATATGAGAAAAAATGATACATGGATCCTAGATAGTGGTTTTTCTCATCACATGACCAGTGACAAAACTAAGTTTGAATACTTTGAAGACTATGATGGTGGCAGTGTAAGATTTGGTAACAATGAACCTTGTTGTATAAAAGGAAGAGTAAGAATCCCTCTAACCAAAGAACTTATATGTGATCATGGCTATTGGATAGAAGGACTAAAGCATAATCTGTTAAGTGTGGCACAACTACTCAATAATGGAATCAAAGTAGAATTCATGGATGGTAAAACAAGACTGCTAGATGGGAAAGGAAAGCTGATTGGATTAGGTACTCAAACTAAAGGTAACTTTTTCTATCTTGAACTAGGTGAATGTTCATGTTTCATTGCTCAAGTTGAAGAAAGTTGGTTATGGCATAAAAGGTTGTGTCATGTAAACTTTGATAATCTGGTAAAGATAAGAAAATTCATAAATGTGAAAGGCATTCCTAGCATAAAGAAACCTGAGGTCAGTCTATGCAAAAATTGTCAAATAGGAAAGATGGGAAAGACTAGTTTTAAAAGTTAAAACTATCAGTCTAAAGACATATTAAAAATTGTGCATATTGATTTATGTGGACCCATTGGAATTGAAAGCTATACTGGAGAAAAGTTCTTCATTCTTTTTGTTGATGATTACTTTAGAATAATGACAGTCATGTATCTAAGAAATAAATTAAAAGCATTTGAAAATTTCAAATGGTATTTGGCCAAAGTAGAAAAGGAAACAAGGAAAAGATTAAAATGCTTGAGGTCAAACAGAGGTGGAGAATTCATTTCACATGAATTCAATAGCTTTTGCATTGAAAGAGGAATCAAAAAATAGGTATCAGCCCTTGGAACACCCCAACAAAATGGAATAGTTGAAAGAAAAAATAGATCCATCATCGATTGTGCAAGAACATTAATGATTGAAAAGAGCATTGCTATCAAATACTGGAAGGAATCAATCAGGACTGCAGTCTATACCTTGAATCGATTATAGATGAAGAAAGACTCATTCAAAACCCCCTATGAGTTATATTATGGTTGTAAACCTAATGTAAGTTATCTTAAAGTATTTGGAAGTAAATGTTACATTTTGAAAGAATCTAGAAAAGGAAAATTTGATGTAAAAGGTGATGAATGTATATTCTTTAGATACTCATGCACAAGTAATGCATATGGATGTTTGAACTTGTCTACTCACAAAGTCATAGAAAGTGCACATGTGAAAGTTGATGAGTTTGCAGAAAGGACTGAAGAAGAAAGCAAAAGGGAACCAAAAGATTATAAAAGATTTTTCTTTAGTGAACCTGATACTGTACCAATTACATCAAAGAATCAGGAAACTTCTACTCTCGAGTCATCTGTAATCGAGTTACAGGAAGTTCAAACTGAGCCACAACAAATCGAGTTAAATTCAGTATCTATCGAGCAAGTATTTACTGAGCAAACATCTACCGAGGAAATATCTACCGAGCTAGAATAGACAGAGCCTGAAGTTGAAATGCAAAAAGATAATAATGAAATCCATTCAAAAGGCAAGTAACTTGTATTAGCTAAGTATGTCAGGAGACATCATTCATCAGATTAGATCATTGGAGATAAATCTGAAGGAACCATGACAAGAAATAAGCTAAAAGGTACTTGTTTACTTGCTGATTTTGAACCTAGAAATATCAAAGATGCATTGGAAAATGATAGCTGGATTGAAGCTATGAATGAAGAAATAAAGAAAATAGAGAGAAAAAAGACATGGAATCTTGTACCCAGACCTAAAGACAAAAATTTAATTGGAACTAAGTGGGTATTCAAAAACAGGTTGGATGAAGATGGTAAGGTATCAAGAAACAAAGCGAGACTAGTATGCAAAGGATATGCTCAAGAAGAAGGAATAGACTATGGAGAAACTTTTGCTCTTGTTGCAAGATTGGAAGGAGTCAGAACCTTACTAGCATATGTTGCTCACAAGGGATTCAAAGTTTATCAAATGGATGTCAAATCAACATTCCTCAATGATATACTAGATGAAGAGGTTTACATTGAACAACCTAAAGGTTTTGTTAATCCAGATAAGAAGAATCATCTAGAAAAATATTTATAGAAATATTTCTATAGTAGTGATCTTAACCTAGATCATATACACTAGAGAAGGATAGGAAAAGATTTTATGTGTAAACATTAAGCTATTTATAGAAAATGATTGAGATTATTTTAGAAGTCATTGAATGGTTATCTTATCATCTAACAAGCCAAGTGACCTAGTCATTGAAGTGAAGTGAAAGAGAAAGAAAAACATATCAAATAAGTGGAGAGGATATGTTAGCAAGGAGAAGACTCAAAAATCAACTTATAGAGAAAACTGAGAATTAAGTATTTAATCAATTTTAACACACTTGAATTAAGGTAAATCTCTTAATAGATTGGTCTTAACAGATCTTCGTAAATCTCCTAATAGAGTCCTTACTTTGTTTTAAGTGTTAAATCCTCTAACAAGCTGATACCTAGAAGTCTATTACAATTTTAACAGGGCAAATGCCTTATAAGGTAGATCATATTTTATGGTCAAATACTATAACCTTAACTGGTTAAATTTATTACTACAGTAGTGAAGATTTATTGGTGTCATCCCCACCCTAATTTTATCTTCACCTTGGAGCGTTTCTAGGTAAAAAATATTGTATTATGTTTGTTACTTTAATGCATGTAATTGATCAAACTTATATGTTATAGAAAATTTACATTACTATTTTTTCATGCACAAGTTATTGATATATGTGGATGAACCTCTAAAAAGAGAAAAGTATTTTATATTATGATTCACCCCCCTCAGTGTCCAGTTTATCTTGTTTACTCCTCCATCAATCAACAATTGGTATTAGAGCACTAGTTGTCTGAAATAATTTTAAAGGCTTAGAGATGAAGGGTTTCAAACTTTACAAGACTATTAACAATTAGTTGATTTACATTCAACTCAAACTGCATAAAATCAAGAAGGCAATACAAGATCTAAAAGAGCCCCTAAAGAGGAGAAAGGAAATTGCCATCTTGATAAAGCAATTTTTCTATGAAGAAATTGAAATTGAAGAACTATTTGAACGAATCAATGCAAATGATAAATCATTTTCTGATCTACTTGACAAGAAAAAACTACTAAATCAAGTGAGAGCACCAAAAAGAGAATATGAAATCTAATTCGTAAGGCTATGTGAGGTGATCGAACAAAGAATGAAAGTTGAAGAAGGTATGACTATGGATAAATAAGGGAAAAGGGTAATTACTAACAAACTTTAAGAAAAAATATCATATGTACAAAATCTCACTAATACTCAACTAGACATGATGAACTAGCTAATGCTTACAAATTAGGAACTAAATAACAAGGATGTGGAAATTGTAAATCTCCAATCACAAAATGACATACCAAAGAATGAGATAAAAGATGAGAAGGAATCTATGGATGGATTCAACAAACCAAAGGAAGCAATGAAATATTTTCAAGAACTTATAAAGTCATTAAGTTGTTCTAATGGGTTAGGACATTCATGCACTAAGAAAGGAGAATCATCTAGTAATGGAAAAATGAGAAACACAAAGTCAAAGGACAACCCAACATGCTACAACTATGAAAAACTTGGTCATACTGAAAATATTTCTAGAAGAAAACATGGTATGAAAAATTCTAAACCTAAGTTTATAGATTACTATTTTTACTACAAGAAACATGGACATAAAATACATGAGTATAATTCAAGGCTAAGGAATGCATGAGCTAAACCTAACTTAGAAGGATATTGCTACAACTATTAGAAATATGGGGATAGAGCATAAGAATGTAGATCATAGAATAAACCCTACTAGACAAATTAGACAAAGAATTATGCACCTAATAATGCATGGTGCAAGTTTGGACATCAAAGGAACAATTGCAAGACTCAAGTACATTTAGCAAATTAGACAAAGGAAAAAGGAAAAGGAAAAGTAGACATTGAGAAAATAAGGAATGAGATGAACTAAAAATGAAAAAAAAAAACATAAGATGGAAATGGTCAAGCTAATGGAGCTGAGGTCACCCAATCCAATGGAGAAGGTGATCATGTAATCTCAAACTAAGTAAGAGAGGTATGTATGGAATTGTATACATAGTTGATATATCATACATTAGTTCTTTATATATAAATGTGTCAAAAGATCATATCTAAATATAAAAGATGCATAAGAACACATTTGTGAAAGGTTTCCAAGTGTAAGGAAATTGTCTATGTTGACTGAGCATTTTAGGAATGATAGAGACTAAGTGACATGGAAGAGATCGAGTTGTAGGCCAAGTTGAAAGGCATCAATATTGACCAATACAACTAGCTTCCACTCATCTAAGTTCACAACATTAATGGAGAACCTAAATCAATCAAAAGAAAGCATATAATAAATTTTGAAGACATTATTTCATACCTTGCATTCATATTTTTGAGACCATAAAGTAATTTAGAAATTTTAGAAACCAACAAAGATTTTAGGAGTGATTTTATAAAGAAGCTTGAATGAGTGCAGAATTTGATGTATTGAGTATCCAGTGAAGAAATAACTTCAAGCCCTATCTATGATCATGGTGACTTCATCAACCACTAGAATGAGCTAAGAGGTTAACATAATTCAACTATTGAAGAGTGATGCTTGTCCTCCACCTAAATTTTTTGCTATTTTAGAGATTGCTATGAAAAGAGACTTAATTAGTGTGTTATCTTTGATACCACATAAATTCATTAGGATCCATGTTGTCAGAAGCTATTATATGTGTAAAATTGGAGAAGTGGTAGATTATGAAATCAATGAATCTTATGAGAAGTTTTGTAATGAAGGAATCTTGAAGGAAAAATTTGAAATTGTTTAAAGTAAAGGGTTAACTCATGCCCTAGAGTTCCTGAGAAATTTCAAGATCGAGAGGATTAAAGTTATTTTGACCAAAATTCTTGACATGAAGTATTGGCTATAGAATGAACTAGTGGAAATCATGAAGAAAATAATACACACGGTAACAAGTTATCCAAAACTAGAAAAGAATATGACCATGCAATGTTCGAGCCATGAAGAAGTTGAGGCTAACACTAGAGCTGAGTAGAATGGACATGCTCTATCTATTACAAGAATTTCTAATCCACTAATTGAATATTCATTGAGAGTCATTGCTCACAAATTATATCTATTCAGCATATCAAATAGTGTGCCTTGTATGGTTGTGGATCTAGCTTGGAACATTGTGATGAAATATCATGAGTATGATCTTACCAAGCTAGAGAAGTTACAACTTGCAAAAAAATTTTCATCAATAAGAAAATCAATGAATTCAATGTGTAAGTTTAGATCCCTCATTATTTTTATTTTCTTTTATATCCATAAGTACTTTTAATGTATTGGTAATGTTGTATGGGAGAAAGACAAACTAGTGAGAAAGCAGAACAATGTGCACATTAATCAATTGGAAGAAAACTTTGATAATGTCATGGATGCTTATTTTGATGATTTTAAGAAAAAGGATGAAAAGAAGAATGAGGATTCCTGAAGAATTGATCAGAAAATACTACAGTGAGGTTTTTTTTTTTTTGATATAGACAATAATTTTGTATAGGCAGTTGAGTAGAGGAAAATTTGCTTACAAATTTTTTAATGTGAGATATAAAATGGTATATAGTGAGTGCAAATATTGAGGTACTAGTGGAAGAGGAGATAGACATCAAGGCTAAACCTTTTGGTAGATATAAGAGAGCCAAAGAAAGGATAACTATGAATATCAACATAACTTTCAAACAAAAGACAAGAAAGAAAATTATTGAAGACCTAAAGGGTATGTGTAGGATCATGATAAACCAAACTATGCTCTTAAGTGGCAATAAAAACTAGCAAATTAGGGTTATGTCAACTTGACATGCAATTTTCTACTTGTTATAAATTTTATATCAAAAATTTGAGAGAAAAGAATCTCTAGGAAATTGAATTTAGGTTCTAAACTACTAGGCCTTATCTGAAAAATAAAATAAAAATTGACTGGTCAAAATTTAAAAATTTAATGCAATAGTATAAAAATTTGAAGACAAAAACAAGTAGACATATGTCTGACCACCTTAATCAAAATCATATGATAATATTGTTAATAATATTCTAGATAGAAGAAGTAGACACATGCTTGGATGTGACACATACTTTTTGGTATTTTATTCTAAATAGATATATAATTATTAATTTTCTACTTCAGTATTTTTGGAATTAGAAAACTCTTGTGTCTCACCACCTTAACTAATTCAAAACTCTACAATTATTTTTGTTATAGTAGAAGAAGCATAAAATGTGACGCAACTTTTGGATTTCAAAAATGTTGTACCATTTGAAAGTTATAGTTATTTTTTATGAAGCATGTCAATCAACACTTTATACGTAACCCCATTATAAAATAAGTAATAATTACTTATTGAAATCATAATTTGATAAAACTTACATTTATGGAAAGCTATGAAAATTCTTAAGAAACCCTTTTTATTTCATCAAATTAATAGGGTAAAAACAAAATTTGAGGATGTTTTTAAAGTTGACCATATAGGGCTAGTATCAAAGGATATAGTAGGCCTTATAAAGGTATTAATTATTTTTGTTTACTATCAGGATGGGTGGAAAAAAAGTTGGAATAGATTTTGAAATGGTTTGAGGCATTTCAAAACTACATATTTAATAGATTTCCACTACCATGATCCTATACATACCTAAAAGATAAGCTAGGAACCCTAGGAAAGGGCAAGGAACCACTATAAACTAAATAAGATCTTGGTGAAGATGAAGAAAAAGATAGTCATGATGAGGAAGAAGAAGAAGAAGGTGACAAGGGCAAATCCCTAGTTGTTGTCATGCCACCTAGAAAGAAGGCTCAAGGAACACATAAGAAGACACTAGCAAACAAGCCAAAGGCTAGGGAAGCTGCTAGTGTTAAGCAATCTACAAAGTAGAAGGTAGTAGAGACTACTGAGCCCAATGCCCCCAGAACCAAAGGAAGGAGATTGATTAAAGGAACACCTATTAGATAGCTAAAGACTAGTGATGAGGTATGTGAAACCTTGAGAATATATATAGGATTATCTAGTTTTAGGTTATGTGTAGGATCATGGTGTGCCAAAAAGTGGTGATCTAAAAAATATGTAGTTTTGAAATGCCTCAAAGCATTTCAAAATATACTTTGACCTTTTTCCCGCCCATCTTGATATCAAACAATTATATTAATACTTGTATAAGGTCTAGTATTTCTTTTCATACCAACTCTACATGGTCAACTTGAAAAATGTCTTAAAAACATATTCTTGGCCTATTCTTGTGTATTTTTTACTTCAAACATGTGTTTGATGACTTTTTTTCACCCAAATTTGATGAAATAAAAAGGGTTTCTTAAGAATTTTCTTATCTTTCATTAAATGTAATTTCTATCAAATTACAAGTGCAATTAGTAATTAATATTCACTTTCTAATGGAGTTATACATAAAGTGTTGATTGACACACTGATTGAGAAACAAATAAAAGTTTCAAATGTTATAACATTTTTGAAATCCAAAAGATGTGTCCCATTATATACTTCTTCTACTATAAGGAAAATAAAATAAAAAATAAATTTTTTTAATTTTTGAATTAGTTAAGGTGGTCAAACATGGGAATTTTTTAATTTTGAAAATAGTATAGGACAAAAATTATAATTGATTATTTATATGGAATAAAATTAATCAAAAGTATGCATCACATCTAGGCATGAGTCTACTTCTTATATCTACAATCTTATATTAAAATATTATCATTTGATTTTGATTAATGTGGTCAGACATACACCTACTTCTTATTTTTATCCTAAAACTTTTCTACTATTGCATTGAAATTTGAAATTTTGACCAATCAATTTTATCTTTCTTCAAATAACGCCTAGTAGTTCATAAACTAAAATCAATTTCCTACAAATTCTTTTTTGACAACTTTTTGATTGAAAGTCCATAACAAGTTAAAAATTGTACATCAAGTTGACATAACACTGATTTACTAATTTTCACTGTCACTTAAGGGCATAGTTTAGTTGACCATGATCCTACACATACCCTTTAGATATGTCAAGTATGATATACTAGATAATGATGATAGAAATAAATTTGGGGAGGATATGGTAGAAATTATTACAAATTAGAAACTAACTCCTAGTGTAATAGAGAAGAAGATACCCAAAGATATTTTTGATAGACTAGAGAGAAGATGACAGTAGGCTAAAGTAGCAAAGAAATAGATAGGAACTAACACATTAGTTAGAGTTGTGCCTAATTTTTTACAAGATCAATGAGACACATTTTTCGAATAGGATAGGAGCATATTTTTTCCTAAATACATAATTTTTTTGATATTAAAAAATAAAGAGGAATATGTACAACATCAAAGTGAGTTGCTATGGAAGAGAATTTTTTGGCTAACTATAGAGAAGGTAGATATTATAAACATTGATGATGAATATAGTAGTGAAGAAAGATCAAGAGTGCTAAGTGTACAAGGAAGCATGTCTCCTATACATGTCAACACTCTAGAAGCTGAGAAGTCAAGGCTCACGAACACATAGATAGATGGTCAAGTTAGGGAAACAAATACAAATGATAAAACTATTTCAGCCCCTCATATTGAGGAAGAAAAAGCATCAAATAAATATGAAATGAGTGGAACATTTTTTGTCTTGAGCATAGATGCAAAAACATGACCAATTGGTGGCAACTCCTCACCAACTCTAAAAGTAGTTTCGAGCAACATCACTCCTTCACCTAGCAAAAAGAGGAAAGCAGTAAAAGATGTTTCATTAGTTATTGATTGTTACCATTGAGATGCCACAATTGGATCTGGAAAAGGTCACCTTAGAGAAAACTATTTTTCTACAAGAAATTTTGATGAAGAAGATGAGATAAGAAGATCTCAGAAGAAAGCACAAGAAGAAACATGTACTACATGATGTAAATCCTAGTTTTGTTGATTCTTTTGACATTCAAAAATTTGAAGAAGATACACCAATTATAAAATAGCTTGTAAATATAGTTGAACAAGTGAATGCTAGAAATATGGAGTCAAATGAGAAGCTCATGGATTAGTCAGCAAGAATATTTGAAACCAAGGTTGTGGAAAAAGTTTCCATAACTATTGCCAAGAAGAAAGTGATACTACAAGAGAAAGAATAGGTTATGATTAAATTGATTCAGAAGGTACAAATTTGTATACAATTTTGTCAAATATGCCAAGACTTACTTACAACATTCAAGAAAAAATAAATTCAATTTAGGTTGAGATGAAGGCATCTAGCAACATTATTTCAGAATTTGTAGGACATTAGTCAAGCTTTAGGTATCGTATATTTTTAGTTCTCTCTGCAAATCATTTCTTGCAATTGATTTGCAAATGTCTATTTCTGAATGATGAAAACTCCTTTTGTATCCAAAATATCTAATTTGCCCACTGAAATGCTAGTGAAATTTTAATTTTTACTTAATGAATCTGAACAATTTTTGACCCAAACTAAATTGTCACTACCTTTTAACCATACTCAAGTCATCACCTTGTTAGAAATGAGTTCTAAGCTTTGATACTTGAATTTGGTTGCACAATAAGAATCTTGAAGAAAACCTCCTGTAGCTCAAATAGACTGCTACCTGTGCAAAAACTAACTACAAAATCAAAAAAATTAGATTCTCGCAATTTTGGCGGTATATGATAAGGCATACTTTGCCTTCAAAAAACACCGAGAATCTCGATTTGAAAAACGTCCTCCTTTGTTATGAAACTGAGGTCTGCAACTTAGATTTTAAATTTCATAAAATTAAAAATCTCTAAAGTTGAAACTTTAGACTATAAGCCCCTTTTGATTTAAAAGGTCTGACATGCATCTATTTGCAAAAAATAATTAAATATTATTTTTTACTATTTCCAAACTGTTGCTTATCCCCTGAATTCGAGGTCAACCCTCCTTTGACTGATGCCACATGGTGCTTTGTGATTGGCCCACCATTTGTATAGCTACGACATCATCAGAGGTCGGGACTCGATACCACATGGTGTAATCTTGCTTTCTCGCATTTCTTAACTCACGAGCACCTTTGTTTTGCAGGAATGCACTGACGGTCGAATCTTGCCACATGTCAACATCCGATGAATCCCACTACATCTGTTCTTGTGATGCCGTGTCATCACCAACTCCAACCTGTGCCACGTGTCTAAATTTTGCTTTCTTGTAATTTTTAACCAATGTGCAACTCTGTTTTGTGGGCGTGCGCCCATCACCCAATTTTGCCACTTGTCATCATCATGTTGCATCTGGATCTGGGCACCACATCATCACCCTTGCGTGCTCTATCATAATTTTGTATTTGTTCCCTACTGATGTCATCCACTACTATTGTGCACGGGGCCCACTTACAAGCTGGGACCTTTCAAAAAGCTACTTCTTCAATTCATTTTAAGTAAAGTGTTGTATTGAATTTAAAAAACTTTACAAATGTCTCTGCAAAGAATGTGGAATATATGTTGTTTAAATATTTTGTCTCTGTTCTACGTCTTCATTCTCTTTCCATGGCTTTGCCTTTCTCTGCAATAAACCTTGTCCTTTGCATTCTATATCATGAACGGATTTGTCTAACATCTGTGTGTTCCTGTGCCAAGGTTCTACAGGGGTCTTATTATTATAAATCACTGTCGATCCCAGTATCATCATTTCCAACTACAGTTGGTTGGAAAACCTTTTCTAAGAACTACAGATATAGATGCAGATATTGATGATGCTGGAGCATTTAGAAGCTAAGAATCAACATCTACCCCTTCTCTCTAACCGCCCTCAAATGGTTTCTTGCATGAACTTCCATTGAATCCTCCACCATTTCAGTTTGACATTGCGTGTTGCTCCCTTCACTCTTAATTGGCGTGATTCTTTTCCTTTTGTTTTGCCTTGAGTTCTACGCTTGGACTGATGCCTTCAATTAGATTCCTCTTGCATGGACGTGAGCCTCTTTCTATCGCTGTTCTATTTTAATGTAGCCTTCTTTTTTTGATGTAAATCTCTGTCATGAGATGCCTACCCTACTTAATATTGCTACCTTGGTCTTCAAGGCTGCGAATTCATTCCAATAGCTCCCCTTTTGATGCTTTCCCAAAGTAGGAGATGAGACCTCCAGTTCACTACCAAAAACTTCAAATACAGTTTTGGAAACTCGTGCAACAATAAGCCAACTACATGAAGGTGCAACTATTGTTGCCATTTCTTTTGAATGTGCGTGGAGTTTCTTTATATACTATCGCCTTAACTCAAACCTCCCATGTCTGCCACTACTTCCATAATCTTCTATCAGCATGGATTTTCTTTCAGCTTAGTGGCTTCCAACTTATATTTGGTCAACTTGCTATGAGACACCTCCCCTGCATTTTCTCCATGGGTTTGCAATGTATTTCCACACTATTGCTTGTCTTTGGCATGCGTTGACTGTCTGTTATGCTACAACCCCCTTTTTTTTTTTGGTGAGCCATGGGCAAAGCTTCCCATGTTTCTTCTTTTGCAAGGTGTCTTTCATTCTTGATTGTGGCTCCACTTTACAATTTTTTATTTTCGTTACTTCATGCCGCTTGGAGATCTATGCATCTTTAGCTCTGACTCCTACCCTTCTCCTACCGTTGATTACTTCAAACAACACTGGGCAAATTCTTAATTCCATTGCTGCATTGAATATAAGAACATGAGCTAAATTATTTATCAGAGGTTTCCTTTTAACACGTCTCTGGTTTGAAATGTTGTTTTGCCTTGACTGCGCCAATCTACCTTGCGCAATCTTCTTAAGGCATATTTTTTCCATGGTCAGCCCCTTATTATCTACTCTATCCTTGTTCAAAAAGATTTACTAGAAGGAGTTCTAGTCTATTCCTTTTTTACAATCCAAAAGTGGATTCAATGCATCCATATAATCAAACAGAAACTTAATGCAACTCATAGCATAATGAATCACAGGATGAATTACGCCTCCAAGAATTGGTCTTTTGGAAGTATCCCTTTGAATTGCATTAGTAAACTTCTTGAATATAAATCTAGTTGCTTCACTTAATTTGACTAGAATTTCTAATACTTCTTTCCCAATGGCTTATTAATCTGATAGAAATAGTCGGGCCCCAAAGTGGGTCTGACTAAAAAAAATTTCGTTTCCAAACAACTGAAACCTCAGATTGATTGGAAACAATTTTGACCATAGATTGATCGTTAAAACTTGCTTTACCATTGATTTGTAAATTGTTAATTTTCATGTTAGGAGGTCCACTGACTGGCCTTAAAAATTCACTAAATCACCTGACCTGGCTTTGAAATCTGGCACATTGAATCTTTGTTTTGTATACTTGCATCGTGCCAAATATTGTCTCATGATGAATTCGGGGCCAAAAAATATTCTAATTCAAAGTTGACCACTCAGAATTACCTGCAAACAAACATGTCAGAAAACCATAAGTTGGGTTTGGATTTGGCTCCAAAAACTAGGCAAACTAACACCTAGAGAGACAAAAACTAGTACACTCATTCTCTGTCATGAGGACATTATGGATCTATGATTTAGGCTCATGATGAATAATTGGGCGCAAATGGCGGATGTTCAAAGTAGGGTACTTGGATTTTGCAGATTGAAAACAATGTCAGATAATGATTTTTTCAAATGGAATTGACCTGGAAAAGTGTGCATACGGATTTTTCGTGACTTGCAAATTGACACACTTGGAGTATTTTTGGAGTACATTACAGTGGTACAATTCATTCAATATCACCAATCATGGATTAGGAGTTATAATGCCAGGAATAGGGGTACTGAAAAATCTACAAATGCTGACACCAATAAAAAGTTACAAATTACGTTTGGAATTGCATTTGAAAACTAATCAAACAAATTCTTCATAAGCTGAAACTTGAAACAAAACAAGCTTCTGACATCTACAATACAATGCAAAAGAAATTTTAGCATTTGGGTCGATTGGGTCAAAGTTATAGCATGTCAAACAAGGCTTCCTAGAATTCAAAATTAATTGGAAAAGCATGAAAATAGTAACTGACCAACTTTGAGGGATTCAAAACCTAGTCCAATGGACTCAAAATGACTTGAAATCTGAAACATAAGTTCTTAGTTATGGACACTATATATTTCCAAAGTGGTGAGTCATGAAACATTTATGGGTGCAAGATATTCAATTGCAAACACAACCTCCTGTCGCTGTTTGAGATAGATGAAAATGCAAAAATGACACCAGCTCAAAACAAGACTTTTCCAAATGGCTTTGAACCTCATGGGGTTCAAAGGTACAGCTGGGTACATAGGCATTAAAAAGCATTTATAGGTCTTAATTTCTCAATGGTGCTCAAAAATTGACCATGCAATTTTTAGCACCAATAGTGGCTCTATCTAGGGATGCATGTCCCTTGCAGGCATGGCAAGATTTTAGATCTCTAGGAGAAGCAGACCACACACCTGACAACAAAACTTCCTCTCAAATAGCTTTATTGAAAATAGGGAAAAACTACATTATTATGTACAAACAATGCCCCCGAACTTAGCAAAAACTTTTACCTCTATCATATACTTGATTTTCATTTACGTCTTCATGAGGTAAACTGTGATTCTCATTCTCCCTTGTTTCACCAATCAAATCAACATATTGAAACAAATTACTTGGCAAAACAAAACAACTTCGTTCATTCTCATAGTGCATATAAAATTCAAAGATGATTTCATCTTCATGCTCACTATGAGAAAAAACATCAGCATGCTCATGACTACACAAACTGAACTAAGAATCAAAATCCAATGATGATTCATGCATGCTAATTGCAAACACAAAAACTTCATAATCTACATCATTCACCATGTTGCAAACACCAAAAACTTGCAACTCACCTCGTGTCTTTGGCTACAAAGAGTGTTTGGAATTTGATTGTTGCCTATTTGCAATCGTATCATTCACTAAATCAAATTCATCTTTCACTGAAACCTCTTCACACTCTTCAAACAATTGATTAGTTACCAAACATGAAAACTCATTCTGAAAGTGTTGATCTAAACTATGCTGATCACTATCATTTTCTTCCTCTAACTGAATGTTAGAATGAACCTTGAACTTATCTTTACAAGACTTATCAACACATGAAGAAAACCTATAATCTAATTGACAACCTTAACTATTTTCATCTTCATCATATGAAACATCAAAACAATGTTTAGCAAGATCAACATAAAAAGAATTTGAAACAACATTAACATTCCCTTCATTACCATTCCCTACATCTAGCAAATTGTCATGTGCAAAAATGTTTGAGGTTCTATTATATACACCTCCAAAATCTAACAAAGATTGTTTAGATTATACCTCTTTTTCCACATCAAACTTTGGGGAATTGATTTGATTGAATGAGAAAGTATTATGAGAGAACATATGAAGATCCTTAGAAATACTTACGTTCTTTTCAAACTCATGAGCCAACAATTATGAGATTTCATCAGAGCTCAAGAAGATTGCCTCACAAATCTTCTTCTGGCTACGGTTATCATCTGAATAACATGAAGAACTTACAACATCAAGATCCTTAGTGTAACAATATGAAAATCAACATTATTACAACATTCTTTCTTATCGTGGCAATCACTAGATCTACTGTTGTTACAACTTTCTTCAACTTCATATGTACTGTAACAAAATTTATCTTCTCTTTTATATCCATCATTTTCATGTTGATTGCTATTACCTGATTCATTAACATCTAAATCCACCTCTTCACACTCAGAAGATAGATTATCTTTCTCTACAGGCTCATTGTATTCATTACTACCTTGGCTTTTAGCACACTCATTCTCATCAGAAGATATTTCATGAGATCTATAATCACCACTTTCCATCTCCTAAATGAACCTTTCAATTTGCAAAATTATTTGTAACCTTATAGGTGCTGGCCAATTGACTGAATCAAGCACTAGAACATCAAGGAAGATACCAGGTAGGGAAGATTCCTCAGGTCTACAATGAAAAGGCATCTTACTAATTACTGACTTAAGCCTTAAATAACATTCTTTGGCACTTAAACCTTGAGTATGTCCTAGATCAATTCTTATAAGATTGACAATCCTTTTATAGACCAGTCTATTCAACATAGCAATGTTATTATTCACAGTTTGTAAACTCTCAAAATTTGGAAAACTAATCTCAGATCTAAGATCTAACTCAATTATAAAACTAAATTTCTACCTCTTCTTTCTAGTGTTGAAAATCACTTAATAGAGGCAACTTCTTTAAACACTTGACTTCCATGAAAAGAAACATGAAAATCAAAATACCTCAAGTGCTGATGCTAAACTTCAATCTGTTGATTTGGCACATGTGTAAGATTGAAAATCCTTTACATCACTGATCAAAACTTTGTAGAGACACCCCCTCTTTGCAAGAGGAAAATAATAATCACTACTGTGATTCACTTTTTACATTTCAATTCCTTATAACAGCAAATTGCAAATAGCACTTTAAAAATTATCAAGAATTTAAAACTCCTTTCCAAGAAACTATCTAAAGCTTTAGATTTTCCCATACAATTGAAATTCCTTCAAAATTTTGCAATGCAATCAACTAGGAACAAATTGGTACAGATATTTGAGAGTTGCCACCCACACATTGTGAGAAATAAAACATAATTTGTCACTTGACAAATTTGAACCAGACCTTCAATGTAAAAGAAACTTGCAGATCATTAACACCTTGGAAAGAAAATATACTTTATGAATTGATTTTTAACTCTGAGACTTTCTTTACAGCACTTGCCAACTGATGTAATTGAAGATAGACCTATAATAGTCATAGCACACAATTTTCATCCAATTTCACAATATACTGCTGATTATGAATAAAGGTCAACTGGGGTGCATGATATTTGAGTAAGAGACCTGGAAGGCATATCAGATAACCTACTGTTGCAATTTTTTTTTATGCACTTCTTCTACTGTATTGAATCTCCTCTTTTAAATTCTCAAGGTTTGTCTACCATTCAGATTCAATACAGTCCCCAACAGAGTCGCCATTTTGTTGGATGTTTGAAAATACTGGAGGGTTCAAAATTATCCCACTCATATAACTGGTACCATATAAAAAATCTATAGGTCCACCTGCCTAGTTTTTGTAGAGCCTGAAGAAGAAGAAGGGTCTAGCCTTATAGTTGGCTTGGTGTTTGAATGGGCATGTCGAAAATGGGAGTTAGCTACCCCTAGATGTGTTTTGTTCTCATCAGGGTAATTGGAAACTGGTAGCATTTTCAAACGCCAACAAGAAGATCACAATTTATCAATTGCTGATAGTTTAGTTGATTTGGCTGCAAGGTTTCACTTGTAGAATCACATTTTGGAGGCTGCAAGAACCACTTGGGTTCATGCACTATCCATGATTACCATAGTGTAAAAGGAATTCATTGTTCAACATATGGATTAGTTCCACCCATTCAACCCCAACAATAGTGACATATTGTGTGAAAAAAGAGAGGGGAATAAGATATGTATAGAAGGAAAGAGAGTGAAGATGGCCACATAAAATTGAAGTGAAATAGAGTAATGTGATGTGAAAAAGATGCCAAAGAAATGTAAATCAAGAAGGATAAATGTACCATGTACAGATTTGAATAAAGGTGAAATGGTTTTGTTATTCATTTTTGTATTATTTTTTGCATTTTTCGCAAGTCATATGACTTAGGGGGACAAATCATTATCAATTTGTATCGTATAAGTTCTAAATATGCCAAAGTGATGTAAATATGACAAAGTACTTTTTTCCACTAATGTCAAAGAGAGAGATTGTTGGTATCTCTACACATTGTTGTCTATTATTTTCAACCACTTAGTCATTTACAAGGAAGAGTCATATGGTCATCACTGTGATTAAGCTACTTTATATAGGCCAAGACACATACATAATTAAGTATGTGCCTAGCTCTATAGGAGCCGAGTAAGTTTTTGGGTCACTGATTATTTTTGTATATGAGCTGAGTTCATCAATGATCAAGCAAGTCATAATTAATAGAGCAATTTTTTAGAATACATGTGCCAAGTTGCTTAGTATGTACTAAGCACATTGAAGGCCTAGAAAAAATAATGTCGAGCATTAGGAAAAAGTAAAGGTCAAGCTACATAGATTTTACATGAAAGTCAAGAATGGAATCAAGTTTTAGGAAAAATGATTAACACAACAATTTGGAAGGAATATTTATGTTTTGAAGAGATTATTATAGATATGTAATATTGTAAGAGGTTGTTACAAAACATTTACATGTTGTGGGCCACCGATTCCAATGTTGTGTGTTTGGTGATCAAGATGAAGGGGCAAAACATGGAATCATCTAGAAAACTCTTTACATAAATCTTTATATAGTGATGATCTTAACCTTGATCATATACCAGTGGAGAAGGAGATGAAAAGAGTTTATGTGTAAATATGAAGTTATTGACAGAAAAGGATTGAGATCTATTTAAAAGTCATTGAAGGGTTATGTTATTATCTAATAGACTAAGTGACCTATTCATTTCAATGAAGTGAAAGAGAAAGACATACATATTAGATCAGAGGAGATGATCAGTTAGCAAGGAAAATAATTGAAATCAACTTATAGAGAAAATTGAGACTCAAGAATTGAACTAGTTTTAGGAGACTTGAATCAAGATAAATCTCTTAATAGAGTGTTCTTAACAAATATTTGTAAATATCCTTGAAAAGTCCTTACTTTGTTGTAAGTGTTAAATCCTCTAACATGGTGAGACCTAGATGTCTCTGAAGATTTTAATAGTCCAGACCCTTCATAGGGTAGATCATATTTTATGTCAAAAATTATAACCTTAACTAGTTATATTTAATACCATTGTAGTGAAGATTTATGGGTTTCATCCCCAACCTTGTATTACCTTCACCTTGGAGGGTTCCTAGGTAACAAATACTATGTATTGTGGCTTACTTTAAAGAATGTGATTGGTTAGAATTATATGTTGTTACAGATTTACATTACTAGTGCATTCAAAATTCATTGATAGATATGGATGAGTCTATGAAAAGAGAAAAGTGTTTTAGATTCTGATTCACCCCCTCCTCCTCTTGGTATCTAGTTTATCTCATTTACTCCTTCAATCAATCAATGACGTCTTCATTAAGAAATATTTTATTAAAGTCCATGAGATAGGTTTTGACATTTTTTGTCTATCCATGAGATATTTATGTGATCTTTACAAAAAAATTGTATTGGAGAATTATAATGTTTAGCCTTCTCATATGTGTTTCTTATAATCAATTCCATTTTCTTTTGAATCTTTTCAAACTCATTGTCTTTTTTTAGTTCCAATTTTTTTATAAGAAGTATATGAGATTCAAGTGATTTATCATAAGATTTTGAGGGTGTTCTTTGTCTTAATTTAAAATAGTAAACACCGTGTGAGTTGTATGTCATATTTGGGTCAAAGTGTTGGGTCAAAAGGTTTTCATGAAACATTCATGATGTTTGGGTGAAGGTCTTGTTGATGTAAATGGATGCTTTGTCTTGGGTTGAATACATTTTGTGTGGACATGGTTTGGTGTAAATATTGTTGGAAATAACAATGGGAAAGTAAACTCCTCTAAGAGTGGGGCGAGGGGGGTGGGGTGTGAATCAAAACTTTAAAACTTTAACCATAAAACATTCACCACACATCCATCTCATAATTTAGCATCTAAACTGAAATAGCTAACTACACATATTCATCCATAGCATGAAAGAAATAACACATGACATAATAAATTTGTTACCCAGAAATCCTCCAATGAGTAGGTAAGATTGAGTGGGGATGACACTGACAAATCTTTGTTATTGTATCTATAAATTGTAGCCAATTATGGTTACAAAGAGTTTGACCATACACTATGAACTACCCTATGAGGGGTCTATCCTATTAAAGGCTTGCCATGACTGTTAGGTCTCACCATGTTAAAATATTCCAACAACCTATTAGTACTTAAACTTACAATAAAGAAAGCACTCGGTTAAGAGATTTACACAAGTCTATTAAGACTACTCTATTAGGAGATTTTCTTTGTATCCCCTATTAAAATGATTCAACACCATGATCCTTTAGTTATCACTCTACTACTGGATGTCAGATCTTGTCTTTATAGATAAACCTTTGATCCTTCTGATGAGATATGTCTCCTCCATATTCTCTCTAATTTCATATGTTCTCTCCAGTTGATTTTTAAATTTAGATCACTATTAGAACCTCCATAGCCACCATGAATGCTCTATCTATACTTAGAATGTGTCTCCTTTCATGTGTAAAAACTCTTTAGGGTTTTTATTTTTAAATAAACATAGGTGAAATGAATAAGGTAAGAATCAATAGCTGAAGTTGATCCATATTGTCAGTTCATTAATCACTCAATTTGATTGGTTTCATGTATTGGATAGGAATTCATAATACACCTCCATACTTATCTTCTAGAATCATAAAAAATCATTATGTCAGCCCAAAAATGGTTTACATAGAAGTTTATGCCATTACAAAAAACTATGTCCAAAATTGTTCACTTGATATTTGAATACTATGATGCTCGACCATTATTACATTCTCAATGGTATGACTCAGCTTTTGAATGGCTCGGCATAAACTATTTACTCATATCTTGAATTACTCAACATGTATAGACTACTCACCTCATGAGTAACTCAACACACTATTTCCTTGGCACATATTGGTGTTTGACACTAACTAGGTATATTGATCAGCATGTACTATCTAGCAACTGATGCTAGACACACTTTGATCACTTGACTCACACTGATTGCTTGATTCACTCTGATCTCTTGGCTTACACTATAATACTGATAAAAAATAAATAATTTTTTTATCACTCCCTTGTCAAAACCAATCTGAGATTAACAATCTCCCCCTTTGACATGAGTGGAAAAAACACTTTTCCATGCATATACAATCATTATTATGAGCATAACTTAGACAATATGTATGCATTAATCTATTCTCAATACAAAATTTCAAAATTTACAAAATTGCAAAACTTATGACTAACTATCATGCCTTAGTTCTCCATTACTCCCCCTAAGTAAATGTTTCTTTTTTGTATCTGAATTTTATACTCCTGCTGAATAGATTTGTTGTCCCTTGTTTCTACATTATTACCCCCCCTCCCCCACTCAAAACTATATTATTCTCATAATTAATTTCCCCATTAAACTTATTTCACCTCTTTTTAACACTGATGTCATGTTCCATTACATAGATAGTATATTTATCCAAAAATCATTTATGAACTTCCATGAAAATTTTCAACATTGTATCCCAATTGTTCCATGCTACCTCTAGAGATTGATATTGAATATCTAGCTAGGTAACAATGTCAACTAAGCCATCATGAGTTGAAAGCTAGTTATCTGTCCTCATCAATGTCTCAACATAGGCTAGTTCCTTATGCAATACTTCTATGTATGGGGTCAACATGTTAGAAATAGGGATTACTTGGTGGCGAGGGGATGGGGTGAATCAGTAATCTAGAAACTTTAGTTGCCAACTAGATATTATTACTTACTTTAAACCATGCATAACAAAAAAATAAAGTAATGTTGAATAGTAACAACAACAATACACAAAGATAATTCATAACACCATATTTTGTTAACTAGGGAAACCCTAGCCAAGGGAAAACCCCTGTGGGGTTGATACCCACTAGATAATACTAATATATAAGTTCCTTGTTAGAGGATGGACCCTATTAGGATTCTATGAGAAAATTTAGTATAAGGAGTCCCTCTTAGGAGACTTTGAATCCCTGCTAGGAGATTATAACCCTATTAGGAGTTGTAGTATAATGTATGCAAGAAGAGCCCACTGCCCAAACATGCAATTTCAACTACAAGAAGAGCTCAATGCTCAAACAAGAAATTTAATGTTATTTTTGTTCATTGTCTAATCTATGATCTTTAGCTTGATCTTGGATCACTAGATAAAACTTCACATATATTTCCTTCACAAAAGTTTGCTCACTTTGCAATAATTCAAAGGTGGTCATTGAGTCTATTATTTACATTAAAAAATGAGTCCTTTCCTCCCTGCCAATTTTTAATTATGTAGGACATTTTTTAATTTAAAAAAAACTACCAAATAATTTAGAATTTTTGGAACATTTTCCATGCTTTTCTCAAAAACTTCAAACTTTGTAGTGAAACTATGGCTTGTCTGTGCTAGAATCATTAAGTTTTTCACCATCAAAAACACTTTTCTTGTTGTCATTGGAATTTCTCCATTTTGGTTTGAGTGTATTAAGAAAAGTAACTTCTTTTTGGAGTCCATTAATTTATTGATTCTTAACCTCTTGTTTTTGGGCAAAGAGGTTAAGAATCATCTCTAAAACTAATATTTTGAGTTCCAATCTTAACCTCTTTAGTTTTTGGACGGTAAGGTTTGGGATTCAAAAATACATAGTTTGGATTTTTATCTTAACTCTTTTTGGGATGAGAGGTTAAGATTTTGAATGAAAACACAGATTTTGAACCTCAAGTCTTAACTTCTTAAAGTTATAAAAGTTAATGTTGTCAACGAAAACATGTTTTTTCACACCTTTCCTTAACCTACTAGAATTTTAGACTTAGGTGCTGAATTTCAAAAAAAATTAGTATTGGACAGAGCTGGAGACAAACTAGAAGCATCAAGATCATAAAATCATTAAAAATGTAATTGGTAATTGGCTCTTTTAAAGATTGATGTGTAACACATTCAAACCTGTTTTCACTCAAAAAATGAGTAACTTTTGCAATTTGGCAGGTACATGAACCATGGAAAAAGAACTTGAATTGATTCTTCTATAAAAAAAATTCCATGCATTTTTCCTCTCATATTTGGTCAGTTTTGGTTTCATGAGGATTCAATACTTTGTATTTAGTGGTTGAATTTTTTTTCCTCCCTAGATGCCTTGGTATCTCTACCTCCTATTTATGTTAGTTAAGACTACTATTAGTTGTTTCATATTTTTTCTAGTATGCTAACACTCTCTTGTTTGGTAGTTTTTGGTTCTATATAGATACCCATATTTCTTTTTGGTTATTGCAATTTCCTCTACCTCTATAGGAATCACGATGCCTTATTGTCCTTAGCACATGAGTGTGGACTTGTATTACTTCTTCCATATTTTTCTATCAGCTCTCCTTCCTTCTCATATTTTATGGGTTTTGGTTTCTCATGGGTATCCTTTTGTCTTTTTCATAGATCTAAATTCTTGTTCCTCCCTACTAAATTAGGGTTCTTATCCTCCTCTCCATGTGGTTGTGGACATGTACTAGTTCTTCCATTTATTTGGTAGTACTTGTACCCTTTAATATTTGGCATGTTTTGGCCATCTACAGCTTCCTGACATTCTCATTGGTGGTTGCAATTTATTTTCCCTCCTCATGCACCCTAGAGCCTTCCCCTCATTATCATTTTGTTATAGACTTGTAGTCGCTCCTCTTTCTTTTTCTACCAAAGTGTTACATTTTATGGTTTTTGGTTCTATGTGGATACCTTACTTTCTTGTTGGTGGTTATATATTTTGTTCTCATTGGGCTTCAATCTCTCTATGGTTATCTAATTATTTGGGGCTTTCTTTCTTATTTAAATTTTACCGAGCTGAAGCCAACTCCTTTGAGGTGGGATGCCTCTTTGCAATTGTGATTCAATTTTGATTCCACGTATTCTTCATTTCCTCTCCCTTCATCTTGATATAAGTTGAGGTTGATCCTATTGAGGTGGAGATATATATTTGGGTGTAGGATTTGTAGGGAATTTTGTGGCCCTATTTGTCATACGTTTTCTTAGCTATGAAGATGACTTCTATCTATATATGCTTCCTTGGTAGAATATCTCCTTCTAATTTGTTGACTTAGGGTTCCCATCTAAATGACTCTACTTTCTAAATTAAAATCTTTTGTGGCATTGTGAATCCCAATTGCCAAATTTTTTGTCTATTCAAAATTTCTATGAACTAAATTCTTATGAGTTATATTTCATCCCATCAATTTGAGTTGGTGTTAATTTTTATAGGGTTATAGCAATCTAATAATGACTAATTTAATTAAAAATCTTGGTCATACCATGTTAAATTAAATTATTTTGTAGGTTAATTTTTTTTTTAATAATACAGCTAGTATAGTTCTTGCTTGAAATAAAAGTAGAAAATAACTAGTTGGTGGGGGGGGGGGGGGGGGGGGGGGCATGAATCAGTTATCCAAGGTCTGAATGTAAAAGTAAAACTTTTTAGTACTACAACTTATTCTTATGCATGCATTTCCCATTCAATATCTTAAACATATGCATATTGATGTCCTATGTCAAAATAACTTTAGAGAAATGTAAACATGAAATACCACAAAATCAATCAAAAATTTTGACACAAGAATTTTATGTGGAAAGCGAATGTGGAAAAAACGTCCATTAATGTGCTACCAATTTTAACTCTTTTGAAGTGAGCCTTGTGAGGAGCCATCCTTGTTAAATTTTTCAATGCACACTATTAATTGTGACCTTTTTAAAGGATTTCAATCACCTTATTAGGAGTGATCCTTGTTAGAGGTCTTTAGAATATTCCATTTGAATGTCAAACTATTGAAGGATTTACTAATGACTATTAGGTTATCCTTAGTCTAATGGATTTATTTAGATTGATATAGTTGTTAGAGAGTAACAAGACTTGATCTGATAACAATAACATCTCAATTGCAGATTATAGATCTCACATTCAGTCATCCATTCTTAGTGGAATTCATCCTCTTCATCTCTGATATCTTTTCCATCCATTAAGCATTCATCACCTTAATCCTTCTTTCTTTGTATACCAACTGCAAACTTTTCTATTATAGTGAGTGTCCCTAGTTTACTTTTAGTTATTATTGCCAAACTCTTTTAGGCTAGTTTATGTTTATACTTGATGATTAGTAGCATTATTTTCCAAATTATTTGGATTTTTTTTCATACTCAATTGATTATATGATGAGACCACCTTGGTACTAGTACTTCATGTATGCATGATTATAGTTTGATGATGATTATTTATAGTGTGTTAGCCTTAATTTGAGTTGCCATATCCTAAATTTTCTCTAGTTCCCCTTGAAATTTGAAGTCTTGCATTACACAAGCCTTTATCTATCTCATATCTTATGAATATCACTAAACCTTGCATATAGAAACCAGCCTTGTGTTGTCCATCATGATTTTCCTACCATGAACCTCTTTGAACCACTTTGAACCTCAGTTCAAATTACTCCAAAGAATTTCAATGAAAGGTTTTTTAATACTAACTTTTTTTTGCAGGTGGGACCCATTGAGGATAATGAGGATGTTTGTTTCAATCTCTTTGAACTTATTTGAACCTTGGTTCAAAGTGGTTCAAAGTAGTTCAATTGCTGAAGACTTTTGGGCAAGTAGTAATGATCTTTCAAGGATGATCAGTTCCTGAGAAATTATTAGAAGTGATAGAAGTAATGATTAGGGGTCACCTTGGATTTAATTTTTGTTTGAGGTATGAGATTAGTTTTCATCATGATTCAAAAATGAAAATCTTTCACATGGGAGTTGGATTATTAGTTAGAAACTTGTAATTATTGCAAGGACACCCATGGAAAATGCTCATTTAATGAAGGTATCTTATCATAGCTTCAAGTGTGCAAATCTAGTCGCAATGAAATTGCCATGATTTCCTCATAACAAGGTGGTACTTTCACAAGTATGTCTTCTTTCCTTTTAAAGTATGATTTTCTTGTTTTATTGCATTATTATGTGAAAGTGTGAATTGAAGGAGGAGCAATCATAATTGAAGGAAACAGGTCTAGTTTTCTCTTAGCAAATCATAGATGAGAACACAAGAAACCCCTTGTTCTTTCCCCTGTGTGTGTTTTGAAGAACAAAGTAGTGTTGGGTTTTTAATTTCCTTTGTTTAAAATGAAGTTTTTTCTACATTATCTTAGGAATATTTCTAGTTTGGAGTGTAGAAGGCATGTTATTACTGATACTAATTTAAAGAGTCTCAAGGTTGAGAAAATATAGGCAAATTTTCTTGAACAATTAGATAAAGTTAATGGTTATATGGAGATTTTGAAAAGTGGTTTGGTTGAAGTTACAGCCTTTCCCCCTACCCTTCTAAGCCCTGAATTAGTCCAGTTGTATATTGACCACTATGATGTGAGGACTAAGAGCATTTTAAATAAAGATGGAAAACTAGTGTTATCCATCCCTAGAGAGACCATTTCATTAGTCTTGCATTTGTCTGAATACACTTTTTCCACTTTTATCCCTACCCAATCCTTGGTTGAGTATCAAGAAACCCCAATAAATATCATAATATGTTTTCTAGGAAGTGGAAAGAAACAAATTATAAAGGCAGTTCAAGACTCCCCAAAATAATCACCAAAGACCATATGAAACCTCATATCCATGACCTCATGGTCTTACTATACAAGGTTAAGGGTTCTTTGGATGTTGTTCTCTTTGAAGAGTGGATGTATCATTATGTAAAAATCATTCTAAAGGGAGAACAATTGTTGGATTGGGCAGAATTGATAGCCAATTCAATGAGAAATCAGCTAAAACATGCTAAGATGTCTAGAGAAGATTTCTACATGTCTTCCTACCTAACCTACTACATTTCTTGTGTCAACAATGTTACTTCTCTCCCCCATGAAACTTGGAGTGAAGATGTAATTGTATACCAATATTGTTCTTTCCTCCAAAGAGATAGAGTATTGGAGGATTTTAGGAAAACACATGAGGTATGATAGAAAGTGTGCACTTGAACCTCAAAAAGGCACCCATGCCCAGATTATCTCTAGAGGATAAAAATCTAATTAAAATTTATGGGAGCTATTTTATTCAATTTCCTAAGTTCACATACTTAAGAATAGGGGGATTTGAGGAAGAACCAATAAAATTGCCTCGTTATGCTCTGGACTATTTTGTCATAGCTGAAATTTGTAGATAGTTGTTTTTAGTACTTAAAGATAATCTACCCCAAGAAAGTAGGGAGTCTATTTTCCTTATTAAAATTGGTCATTTGACTTGTAGCAACATAGTTAATGCCTCAATCATTGGGAGCAACTTTGTCAATATTAATCTTGGATCCTATCATGGAAGAAGAAATTTTGACAGCAAAGGATTCACAACTAAAGTACTTGGTCTTAAAGGTGAATCATCCAAAGTTCCACATGTAGAATATTTATGGTAAGATTTTCATGATGAAGAAGAAGTGATAAAGAAAGACCATTCAAGACTAACACTCTTGTAAATAAGTTCTCTTGAATTGAAGTTTTAGTTGGATGGAGTAGTTGAAGATGGTTCAAATATTATTGAGCCAGGATGGGAAGAAGTGAGTGAGTTAAAACAACTAGAGGTAGAATGGAACAAAGGGGAAGATGATGATATAAATTTGAGAACCAAATCTATCCTTACTCACATGGATAATTGGTTAAGAAGAAGAAAAATGAAGGCTGCCAATGAGAAACAAACTAGAAAATCTCCAAAGAAAGTTTCTTTCTCTGAGACACTGACCTCCGACATATCAATTTCCTCTCATGTTATAGGTGGTTCTTTGACTCCTAATAAGAAAAAAATAATACCATCCCCTAAGCAAAGCATTACCCGTAGAATCAATTCAAAGACTAAGTCTGAGGTAGTCATTCAACAAGAGATTCAAAAAGAGAAAATGATGTCTCAAGGTCAAGGTTTGGTAGAAGAACTCATTTTTTCAGACACTTAGGATGGTGATGTGCAGTTGGTAGAAGCTCATAGGTTAGATCAGCATAAGTTTATGACTCCTCCCAGAGGAAGTTAGGGGATGGCTGCTACTCCTTCTATACCGTCATGGCTATCTGATTATATTGGCAAGAAGTGAACCCTGCAGCCTGTATCTATGCCTATTAAGGATATTGTCACAAGTATGTGGCTCATGCTTATAAAAGTAAAAAGATGATGAGTGATGCTTGACTGATCAAGGATATAGTGACTAGAAGGGTAATGATAGAGGTTTCCACATATAAATAGAAAGAGGATTCTAGGGAAATTGATGCTAAGGGATTTAAGGTCACCACTATGGAATTAGGGGCTATTACTAGAGACACTATTAATCATTTCTTCAAATTCTCTACTGACCATATACTAACTCAATTAGAAAGGGACAAGAAGGAGAAAAAGGAATTAAAGGTGGTGGTTATCACCATGGTGACCTATATAGATTCACTGATGAATTTAAGCACCCTTCCCTTGGTCCAGACCCCACAATATTTCAATCCCAATTCCTCTGATAGCCAACAATTAGTTAAACATATGTAGAAGGGTAAACTACTCTCAGATGTAGTTAAGGAATGGGTGACATCCATTATGAGGGAAGGTAATAAATTGATTTTAGATTTTACCACCACATTCATTGAAGGAGAAGTATTATTGGGTGAAATTAAAACCCTTGTGCTAGTTTGGGAAGATGACCAGAATCACTGCCAAGCCATTATATTCCAGGTTCATGAAGTTGAGAGATGTCTGGCATTGGAGTTTCTAAACAAAAATCCCATGAAGACCATGGATTCGTGCATGCTTTTTACTCTTAAGAGAAATATGGGATGAAAGGAATCAATTTATAAAGGGGCCATTGAATAAATAAGAATCTCATGTTGAGGCAAAGCCAAAGAATGGAGGAGCTAAAATGGTAAAAGGATACTTCCATATTGAAGTTACTGAGTCTGAAGAATCTTCACTCCCATGCAATGCAAGAGTCCATGATCGCCTTTAGGAGCTGGAAGTTGGTGAAGTAGACTATGGTGGATGGAGGGAATACCAGTGACAGTGTTTAGTTAGGAACAATTATTTTCTATTTTATTTTCCAAGTTTTTAAAAAGCTATTTCTCATTTTTGCAACTATTTCGAACTAAAAGGCTAGGATTTAATGGAGTCCTTTATGGATTTGTAATGAGCTATAAATGCTAAAGCATTTAACCAGTTAGGGGTTAGATTTTAAGTAGCCAAAATTATACTCTGATAAAACTAGTATTGTTTTAAGTTAATTATCTAGAAGTAGTGATAGACAAATAGTCATAAGATTGAGAATAATTTCTTAAATGACTTGGTGCTAAAGATTTTTTTTTAAAATATATATCTATCAGATTTTGTAGTGATATAAAACTTAGTGTTCAAATTGGTTCAATCATAGTTACATTGTGAGCTACAGTGATCAGTGTTGTATGAAATCTATTGTTGTTTCTCGTTGTCTTCTCTCATTTATCTTTTCCTAGTTTTAGTTTAAATTCATGGTAGAGTTCAATCTCTTAATTAATCCTACTTATTTGTGAAAAGACTATGAGCTTTTCATCTATTAAATCTTTGAATATGCAAGTTATTACCTCAGTGCCCAAGAGTATATGAGTGTTCCTTATGCACTTTCTTGCGAAGGGGTGCCTTTAGTTAATTTACATCTTTGAATCTATTGATAAATCTTTTGTAAAGGGAGCTGTACCTATGAAAATTTAGAGGGAAGTGAATAACTCAACATTTACCCAATTATTATGAACTTTATTGAATTTTCTAAGCCTTGGGCATAGAATAAATTATTTTTGCAGTAGGAAAAGATAATTTGTTCACTAATACAGTGATTTTAGTTATTTAATGATATTAGTTAGATGGATTATTTATACCTTTTTTATATGGATACTTACCCCATACTACATGTGTATGGTCTGCGTGTATGTTTTCTTTTTGTATAACATTTCTAATTTGGTTAAGGAAGGGAGTTGTAGTCACCTACTAGTTGAGATCTACATGATGCACCACTTCCTTCCATTGTTTGTTTAGTTTAGAAGATATGTGTTTTTACATGCATGGATTTCATGTAAATTTGCAGGTATCAAGTATCAACTTCCTTGAATTGCTAGGATGAGCATAACCTATCATAATATCTCAATGATAAGAGAGGGGAGATAACTTCTTGTGTCCAAATCCTAACCTTCAAACTAATTGTCTTACAAAATTAGGATAAGTTTTTGAGATGATTACCTTTTTGAATTTTTCATATGACATAAATTCATGGTTATAACCCTTGAGTTTGATCTTGTATGTGGTATTTTATGATATGTTCCATATTTCATCTTGTAGGTCTTTTGCAATTTTTCTATTAATTAAGTCAAATTAAAAGATTAACTAATGATTAAATTTAATGGAAGATTATTAAGATAATTTTTTAAATTTCTTTTTAGGAAAAAGTGGCAAGCCACTATAATATTTTATTAAAACTGATTCAACAAGGTCAACTGGGAAAGAATCATTGAAGAAAACCTAGCATCATCCCTAATATATACATAGATTTATATAGTTTAAGCAAATAATTACAAGGGGTGTATCAAC
Organism: Cupressus sempervirens; assembly: GCA_028749045.1. Lineage (NCBI taxonomy): Eukaryota > Viridiplantae > Streptophyta > Pinopsida > Cupressales > Cupressaceae > Cupressus > Cupressus sempervirens. The sequence continues at coordinate 590,911,895 of CM053793.1, read as the reverse complement.
TACCACCGAATGGTGAACCAAAGAGTACCTAGACAATGATTTCTTTGGACTTTTCCAAGCACTATCTTAATGATAAACTTATCCTAGCAATTAGCACTTAGCACTTATCTTACAAATATTCCCAATTAGACACAAAACCACCTTCAATTGAACCAAGCCCACCAAGAATAGGGCCCCAGTGAGAAAAAAACTCTAAATTTCCATGAATCTAATCCAAATCTGAGTTAACCTCATCAATTAAATCCCAAAAATTCTATTCAATCGACTGCACAAAAGAAACATTCAAATCCGTAGAATTTGAAACATTAGATTCCTTCTACAAATCAATCATAGCCTGACCCACCATATTTATTCATTCCACCAAATGAACACCCATTAATCTTAGTTCATGTGGCAAAGCATGTTTTAAATAAATGAAACTACCAGTGTCTATAGCATGCTTAAGCGCATCGAAAACAACATAAAATTCATGATTGTGCAGGAGTTGAAAATGTGAGAACAAACTACCAACTAATGCCACTCCATTCCATAAGTCATACTTTTGCAAAGCCACAATCAATTTGTTATCAACTAAGAAGTGATGTTAGATTACCTTATGGGTGAAAGCTTGAAGTATTTTAGGATACTGTAGGAGATCCATAGCATTGGAAAGGAAAATTGAAATGAGCTAGGATGGGTAAAAAAAATAGAAGTGCCAAAGGATATAAAAATTCTTCACCAATGATATGCTAAATAGCTCTTTAGACTGTGAGTGAAGAAATTAAAAACATTTGATCCAACGCCTCATCTAAAATAATACTCAATAGCATGGTTTCCTCTAATTTCGGAGACAAGCATATACGAAAATTCTTTGGCATGACGGAAAAATGTTTTTTGTGACACATTTAACAAGCCAGAGCTATATCCCACCCATAACTCATCTTGTAACACAAACACGAGCACAAATCATAGAATAGAGCTCTTAAATATATGTGCAATTGAAGATGTCATTCCTCAAGCAATAAATTACATAGTGCAACATGATATAAGCCATCTATGCTTTCATAGAAAATGTGCTTGAAAGAGTTGGAAAAAGTACTAATGACGAAGCATTTTAATGACTTGGATTTTAGCCACATGAGAAAATCAAATCATAGAAATAGAAATTAAATGTTGTCAGGGAATAATCAGATTTGAAACACTCAAAATATACTGTGCATGTCATCTCATCATAAATGCTTCTGATAAAATCATACAACATTAATAAACTTTGAGTCATACTCTATTTCCAGGCAACTCAGCACCTAATACAAATGACCTTGACTCGGCATCTAAAAAATCAATTGTGCTTGGCACATGAAACAATCCTGCTAATCTCGACACCTTATATCATTTTGCTTCACTCAGCACCTAAATCAACAATAATTTGCCTCAATTACCTTCTTATTCAATTTGGCAACCAAGAACTCTGCTTAGTACCTAAAACAATCCTGATAAATTTGGCACCTTAACTCGGCACCACTCGACACCTGTTATTTTCACTCGACATATATCACATACAAACTAGAACAGGATCAACCATGCTTTCTAGACAATTCAACACCTCATACAATTTTGCTTCACTTAGCACCTAAATGTAGGCAGCTGATGCTTATCAAAATTACTCCACTTCAATTACCTTCTTGTTCAACTTAGCAACCAACTATGTGTTCTGACCAACTCAACACTTGATAAAATTCTGCTTTACTCGGCTACAGAACATAGCTTACTTAGCACCAGAATATAACTTGCTTAGCTCAACACCTAAAGACTCTCTCAATACCTAAATTTGGCACTTGAAGGATATCAAATGTTCTCGGCACTTGTTATTTTTCAGTCAACATACATCACATTCAAAGTAGAATAGGATCAGCACCTTAACTCGACACTTGAAGAATATCAAATATTCTTGAAACCTATTATTTTTAGTCATCACCTAAACATATGCATCTGATACTTATTAGTATTACTCCACTTCAATTACCTACTTGAAGAACTCAACAACCAACTGTGTGAACTGACCAACTTGGCACTTGATATAATTCTACTTTACTCGATGCCAGAATAATGCTAACTCGGCACCAGAGTATAACTTGCCCAACTTGGCACCTAAAGACTTTCTCAGTATCTGATATTAATTTGCATTACTCAACATCAATTATCTTCTTAATTTAATTAGCATCTACTCGGCACCTGAAGCATGAACTTCAGATGCTGAGTGGATACTTCAATTACCTACTTGATGAACTTAGCAATCAATTGTGTGAATTGACCAACTCGACACCTAAGATAGTTTTGCTTTACTTGATGCCAGAACATAGCTAACTTCAACACCAAAGTATAACTTGCTCAGCTCAGCACCTAGAGACTTTCTCGGCATCTGATATTAATTTGCATTACTCAGCATTAATTATCTTCTTATTGGACTCGACATCTACTCGGCACCTGAAGCATGAACTTCAGATGTCGAGTGGATAGAGGCTTCCCAATCATCTTGAATGAGATTTTGTAGAAACTTATATTTCTCAATAAAAGGTAAAGGATGAAAAGTAGAGGCAGTAACCTCATCACAACCCAAATTTGATAAAAAATCTGTAACTTTATTCCCTTCTCAATAAATATGTGAAATGAAAATATCTAAACCTTCATCAAGAAGTCTCCAAATTTGGTTAAGAACATATTTTAGCTTCCAAGAAATGATGCGCCTATGGATACAAGTGTCAATAATAACTGATGAATCCCCTTCTATATGCAACCTATGGAAATAGCCTTATTTAGCTAAAATAAGCCTGGCCAATAGGGCATGGGCCTCCACTATGTTATTAGTATCAATGGGCAAAGGAGAAACTGTGATAGCCACAACTTGACCAGAGGGATTTCTAATACATGCTCCAAAACCTGATGGACCTATATTTTCTCTTGAAACTCCATCAAAATTTAACTTCCAAAAACCATATGAAGTGGGTCTCCAAAAATTCTCTCTAGGTAAGAGATATGTGGGTGAGTGGCTAATTTTACACCCATTTGGTATGAATAATTGTTGCCATTGTTGGAAAATTTTGGAATCCCAATGAGTCACAATTGGGTTGAATTTAATCACTTTTAAACTAGAATTAGTTAGTTTTGAGATTGATTTTTCAATACCAATCAAAACAATGTCTAATGTTTGGGATTCTTTTCTAAAAATACGCTTATTACGTTCCCACTAGATAGCCCAAACTACCAAGGCTGGTATACATTTCCAAAGATTTGCAAATAGTGCTTTTTGATATAGAAGTGGCTAGGCTTGAAAGAGATCCCAAAGATTATTTGGAAAAGGAGTAAGGTAATTAAGTTTACTCAAAATGAAGCACCAACATTGATGAGAAAATGAACATGTAACAAATAGGTGATCCACAGTTTCTTCTTGTTCCTCACAAAGAACACATTTAAAAGGAGGAGCAATATGTAGACTATACAATCTATCACTAGTTAAAATCGTATGTTTAAGTGCTAGCCATGAGAAACAACCTTCTTTAGGAAGAACAACCGGATTCCAACAAAATGAAAAAGCTCTGGAGGTAGGTTTATTCAAACAATTCCATTTTAAAATTTTGCACCCCTTTTTCACTAAATAATTTCCATCCTTAGCTAGAGCCCAAAAATTTTTATCATGGGCTTTAGAAAGAAAGACTTGCCTTGAATTCAAAATATTTTGAAATTGAATGATTTCCTGTTGTGATAGAGGTAATTGATTAGGATCCTTCCAAACTATTTTCTGTGAAAATTCACAGACAGATTCCACATAATGATTAAATTGGGATCCCCAGTGAAGCTCATCAACTTGGATAACATTCAATGAGATTCCACTCTTAGAAAGTGGAATTTGACCATTCCAAGAGTCGTTCCAAAAATTAATACTTGAGCCATTATTGACTTCCCAAGAGATGTAGTCTACTATGATTTCATGTGAAGCTATCATGAAGTCCCAAATGATTGAACCTTTAGGAGGATTTGAAATAGTAAGGTTTCTAGAAGGATCATTGTTATCTAGATATTTTTTCTGCATAATTTTGCACCACGTAGACTGAAACTTACAATACATGTGCCAAATCAATTTCACACCAAATGCTTCATTTCTAATAGATAGATAAAAAATACCTGCCCCTCCAACACTTGAAATCTATGACATATCTTGTAATGAAATAAGTAGAATCTTACGAGATTCATTCATATTACTCAACCAAAGGAAACCCTTTATCAATTTTTGAATTGTAAGTAACACTTTAGGTGGAATCTTGAGGACAACAATGAAATAATTAGGAATTGCAACTAGAACTGATTTGATCAACAAAATTCTTCCCGCCAGTGACAATCATCTAACTTTTCAAGAAGCAATTCTACTTTGAATATGTTAAATAACCTAAGACCAATACGAAGATTTATTTGAACCCATGAAGAAAGGAATGCCCAAATATACTGAGGGAAGAAAGTCTTCTAAAAAACCCAATATCAGTTTGATTTTGTCAAAAACCATTTTCTTAGTATTGAAGAAATAAATCTTGGATTTGTGAGCATTAATATCTTAACTAGACACAGCTGAATAGAGATCAAGGGTATAAAGAATATGGCGAGCTTCTTGGACATCTGACAATCCAAACAAAAGAGTGTCATCTGCAAAAAGAGAATGTGTAATAGATATGTTTGTACCTGAAATAAGAGCTCCTTTCCATTTTTGCAACATGTGTTATGTGAAATGGCCCTACTAAATGCTTCACCCATAATAATAAATAAGGCTAGAAATAAAGGATCCCCTTGTCTAATCCCTTGTTTAGAAGGAAAAAAACCCACAGGCTTACCATTAATGATTAGTGAAAACCAAGCTCCCGAAATACATGTCTTAATCCATTTGCACCAATTTTTTGAAAAACCCATTTTAGCAAGAACTTGAAGCAAAATTTTTCAGCAAAATCTATCATAAGCTTTCATCATATCTAGTTTAATAACAAAGTTTGAAGAATTTCTTGAATTAATAAAGTGGAGAACTTCATGAGCCACAAGTGTCCCTTCCATGGTTTCCCTTCCTGGGACAAATCCACCTTGTTCTGGAGAAATAATACATGGAATAAGATGTTGAATCCTAAGATATATAGCTTTAGTGATAATCTTATAGGATAAATTACATAAAGAAATTGGTCAAAAATCCGTAAAACTTTGGGGATCCTTAATTTTTGGAATAATAGAAATATTGGTAGTGTTAAAATATTTCAACATAAGTTTAGATCTTCTAGATTCGTCAACAATTGCCAATAAATCCCATCCAATAATATTCCAACAACTTTGGTAGAACAATGCAGTAAAACCATTTGGACCTGGGGCTTTGTTAGGTAGAAATGAAAATACAACCTTTCGAATTTCTTGAATAGTGAAGGGAGCCATCAAAATATCATTGTCTTGATCTGAAATCAGTCTAGGAATAGAGGCAAGAAGTTCATCCACTTGTGACACAAAAGGATTAGGCAAAACATCAGGTGCAAGAAGGTTTTTTTTAAAATTGACACCTTCCTTTCTGATAATATTTTGTTTGGAGAGGAGATTACCAGAGGTAGCATCTTTGATATGGAAAATTGTATTATTAATTCTTTTTTGCTTAGCTGAAGAATGGAAATACTTTGTATTTCTGTCACCATAGTGGAGCCATAATTATCAAGATTTTTGTCTCTAGTACATCTCTTCTTTAGCACACAGGTCCTCCCATTGTGATTGTAGATTCTTTTGAGAAGAATATGTTTCTTCATTCATTCCCTGCTGGATGATTTGATTATATACTTCTTCTAACTATTCCTTGACTTCTACTTTTTGGTGGAACACATTTTTTAAAACCTTTTGGTTCTAGAGCCTAATTTGGGATTTGACATATTTAAGCTTCATAGCAAACTGATGCATTTTAAGACCTTCCATAGGAACTTCATTCCACCATTGTTGGATACTATGTAGAAAGTTTGGATGCCTGAGCCACATACTTTCAAATTTAAATGAAGAGTGAAAGTGTTGTTCTAAACATTTGTTGTTGCAAATGAGGCTTAAAGATATAGGAAAATGATCAGATCCTTGTAGTTTAAGGATTTTTGAGGAAAAATATGAACAATTCAACTTCTAATCATTTGATAAGAGAAATCTATCTAGATGAGCAGCAATATTAGCAAATCTAGATCTCCTATTAGTCCAGGTAAATGAGCCATTATTTTGGTGAACATCCATTAGATTGTTGTTATCGACAAAAAGCATTAAAATCTGGTATGGTTTTAGGAGGAGGGATAATACCTCCAATTTTATCAAATTGAGATAATAAAGTATTAAAATCACCTCCAATAACCACTTTAGATGTTCTTGCATTTGAAGAGAGCATGTGATAGAATCCCATAAACATGCTTTATCCTTACACGAAGCAGGTCCATAAACATTAATGAGGATAAAAGATATGTCAAACGTAGTTATATGAAGCATCTACCAATTGTTTTCTTGTTAGAGCTATGAATTAGCTGTAAGAGGATTCCAAAGGACTACTAAACCTCCAGAAGCACCCAATCCTTGCATATGATAAGAATTCCATTTTTTCCAGCTAGCAACTATTTTATCAAAGTTATGTTGGGACAATTTAGTTTCCTGTAATAAAATAATATCTGCCTACAAAGAATCAATAACTTGTTTGATTCTTTGCCTCTTGTTAGAGGCATTTAAACCTCTGACATTCCAATAAATGATTTTAATTGGAGACAAGGAGAAAACCTAGTTCTCCTTGTCGATCTTTTAATAATAGTGAAGTTATTCTCCAAAGTTGTTTGAATACCTGCAACAATTTTTGTTCTTGTCTTAGAACCCTTCAGTCTACCTTGCGCCTTGGGTGTTTTAGCAGTAGGAAGTATTGTAGATGGAGATTGAAAAATTGATAGAGGCTGAATTTTAAAATTATCTGGATCATGAAGATCGTGAGACTGAGGTTCTTTAGGAAACAATACCGTAGACTTTTGCACTAGCTGATAGAGATTAGCCTCTAGTCCCAAGGGATCTTCTACCGTTAAATCTATGTTTCCTATACCAGAATCCTAAGGAAATTGGTTAAGAACTATCTATTTTTCAAATGCTTGACTTGGGATCAATTTATTTCAAAATTGAAATTCTTGAAGCAAGGAGTCAATCAAAGGTGAATTGTAATCCTCATCTTGCAAACCTTCTTCTTTAGCAATATAAAAAATAATAGATGTGGTAATTTCAAACAAAATTTGATCACAAATAAAAGTCAATATCACAGGAGAAGGATGAATAGAGAGGCACCAAATAGGCCCCCTAGCAATGAAAGTGAAAAACTTCTATTCTAAAAACTGATCAAATTGAAGGACATTGGAGGTACACAATGTTGAAATTCTATCAAAGGGAGTAACTTGGATCTCACATCTTTAAAGGAATCCATTGAAGATGAAGGGACAAACTCTAGCAAAAATATTTTACTATTGAAACATGCACGCTGGAAGAAAGCTAGAATCCAAAGAAATTGTTGAAGATAAACCATGAATGAGATTGGCATAAATTCACCTGTATGCATGTTTTTTGCATGCATATTGTGCAAGCTATCTGATGTATCATCTTAATCCCTTGACATAGAGAGAATGTCATTGGCCTCAAAAGTGTGACAGTCCATCGAAGAAATTTTTTGAGAGAAAATATTGGGGTCTGAACAATGATTAGGACAAACTTGCAAAACATCCTCTTGTCCAGTTTGACACATAAAATTGAAGTGACTAAGTTTATCTTGAAATTTGTGAATCATAGAGGAATCTTGCACTATAACTGATTTCATCCATTTCCCCCATTTGGATATGAGAGCAATAGATTTAGGAAATGGTCTATGCATATTACTTAATAAACAAACCCTAACTTCCATTTGAGGGCACTCATATGGAATAAAATCATGTTTCAAAAAAATACCCAACTTGTTAGCTATAATTTCCACAATCTCAAGATCATGATATTCCAAAGGGAAGGAAGGAAAAGAAATCCAATGTGGAAAAAATTGGATATTAATAGCTCCTAGATTAAACTTTGGAATCCACAACATGGTATATTGATGCAGGAGCATCCAGAGGTATAAGGGCAATCCTGTGTCACCCAAAAAAAAAAATGTACTTAGACTTAGTTTTTATTTTATGTCTTTACATTTTTGGATACCCATTTGGCTCAAATAAAGGTTCCAACTCTCATAGTTCAACTATCAGTGCATTTGAAAATCCTGAAAAAATAGGAGCATGCAATTTGACCATCATTTTGGTGACCTAGAAGGTGCGACTTGGCCAGATGAATGTAATTGAGATTTAGAGCATTCTAGAAAAAGAATCAGGTCAAAAGGCCCCACGGTTTGAAAGTTATTGCAGTTTTTTGGGTTTTGGAGACCCTCTAAGAATGCTTCAAAGTCAGGTTTGGGGCATTAAATGACCTCAAAAAGGGTCAAAAAATGGGGGACGAGTGAAGCTTGTCCATAGGGCTATAGAGCGCTTCGAGAGCTTTCTGAAAATGTAAACGGTTCGTCAATCGGAGCTACGGTTCGAAAGTTATGCCTCCCGGAAGTTCGGCTACCATTTCTGGATTCTTCTAGATTTGCACCGACTTCTAACGCGGCTTCTAGAACCTTCTGTTTTGTCGGTGGATGTCTACTAGCACTTTCTAGAATGTACTCCTAGTCCTTAACCCTCCGGGGTCTATTTAAGGAGATTTTTGGCATTTTAAAAGGCAGTTCGGATTGGAGCTTGAGAGGAGGTGCTAAAAGGAGAAATATTCTCCAGATTTATGCTATTGTAAGCCCGTAGGGCATGTTTTGAGTTTATTTTTTCTACACTGTTTGTACCAGCTTATTTTCTCAGTTAATATAATTCCCCCTTTCTATTGTGTCTATTCCGGTTGTTGGGTTGTGTCCCCATCATATATAACCCTACTCCTTGACAAAACCAACCCTTCTTCTTATTAACAGCATCTCTTTCATCTTTTGAATTAAAAATAGCAATAAAGAAATTGGATTCCGAGTCATGATAAAAAATATCTTTCAGTCTAGACCAGCATGTGAAAGCCCAATTCTTGATATCCATAAAAGATAAAGAAGTAATAGAAAACTTACCTATGAGAGCTATCTACTGAAGAGTAGAGATTGAGCTCTGCAACATTTGATTTTAAAAAGTAACATGCAACTATTGTTGAGAAGGGTTCAAAGGATCTTGATCCAAAAAATTTAGACATTTCTCTTGACTAGTGTCCTGCAACTGTTGATTAGGTGCAAAATTTGGAAGGCCTTGTTCTAAGTTACCCTGAGTTTTCTTTCTCCGGATCTTTTTTGGTCTGAAGGGGGCTCTATGAATTCTCAAATCTAACTTCTATTGAATCATGTTGTTTTGCAACTGGGTAGATTGCATTTGGATAGGTAAATTGAGAGGAGCACCTTCATAAATATCAAAAATTGGTTTCTTTTTGAAGATCTTTCTCTTTGGACATTCTGTGCAAGTATAGATCACATATTTGCCTTTGCATGAACCAAGGAATTTGAAGTGATTCTTCGGGATGAACGATTCATTGAATGATTATTATGAGAAAAATTTTCCCGCCCAAAAATTTTTGGAGGCTAAGGCTGATGGGCATGGTTAGAAGATTCACCCTTTTCAAAATAGGGTGAGAATCCAGGGTTTGTAGCTTAAGAACCTTTCGATCTCAATTGTGACCTTCGATCATGAAAATGAGGGTTAAGGAAAAAGGGTTTGGCAAACTGAACAATTGCTTTCCCTTTGAAAATAGACTTATCAGTGGTATTTGGGAGCCATTTAGAATTTATATCTCTGAAATGGCATCTCTGAAATAGAAAAGGGTTAGACATAGAATTGATTGGTTGTACCACTAGTGTAGAAGAAAAAATTTGTTTGAGGTCATGATCCTGAGCTAGTTGGACAATAGGGGTAGATGAAAAAATGGAAGAAAATTCATGAAAGATAGAATTAGAGCTAGTTTGATTACCCTGTTCTTGTTGCATGGCACCATGAGATTTTCCCTCACACCTATGTTGATGCTGCTCCAAGCCATGCCGCTTCCCCTCATCCATGTAATGTTGCTGCTATTGATGAGCTAGGCCATGAGAAACCCCCTCACACCTATGATGATGCAGGTCAACCCCCTTACCTTTGTCCTCGATGCAATAGCCCTTGCACTCCATCGTCCCACCCAATATTAAGATAATTTTAATATTTAATTATATTTAATTAATTGGAAATTAATTAAATAAATAGAATTAAATTTTAAAGATAAAATTTATACTTCTATTTTGAGAGTGTAATGATATTCAAGTTTAATTTAATAACAATATATTTAGGAAATCATTTTTAAATAAACACTAAATATTATTATTACTTAAGTTAATAAATATTTTATCATAAAATGCTTTGAAAATTAATTAAAGAAAGAAAGAGAAATTAATTTATTAAAGATATTTTAAATTGCAAGAAGTGTGCATGAATATTTAAAAAGTAAATAAGGAGTTAAAAGATTGTGATCAACAAGTTCCCTCACATGATTGCACAATCAATGCCCTAAATTTACATGAGAACTCCATATCAAAGATTGACACTTCATTTTGTAGGGACCAATATTTTTGGAGAAGGGATTTTTCTGAGACAAGGTTTTGAGAGAAAAGAAAATTTTCTCACAATCTTTGGGTGGTTGCTTATTAGCATTAGATTTAGGTAGAGTCTTGTTCTATATTCGCATAATGAATTATGTTTGTCAAAATTCTTATCTACATTGTGTTTGTTGAATTGTTTTTTTTTTCAAATTTCATTTGTGATGAATCTTTCAATCTTTCATTTTGAATTTACTAGTATTCATATTGAATTATATCTATTATGAGGACTAAAAATTGGGAAACCCTCATTCTATAAATTGAATAGTTGTTATTTAGTCAAAGATAGTTCCGAAATGAAATAATAAAATTTAGAATAAAAATTTTGATTAGTTTATCTTGGTTTCCCTATCAAACTAAATTTTGAAATGTTTATATATATATATATATATATATATATATATATATATATATATATATATATATATATATATATATATATATATATATATATATATATATATATATAGAGGACTGCTACTGTAGTACTGTACTGTCATGACAATAGAGCAGACGTGGTAGCCAAAAGCCCATGAGCTTTTTAAAATAAAAAAAGGTAAAATTTATTTTTTAATTTGTTTAAATTTAATTATTAAAGTTGTATTAAATTATTGAATTTGAATACATGTTACTTTATAAATATTAATTATTAAAGAACTTTATTTAATAGTTTTAATTATTAATTAATTAATAAATTATTAAAATTAGCAATTTAGATTATTCTATGACAATTATTATTGGAGTTAACTAAATTCAAATTAATGATAAATGTTAGCCAGTAGTGTTTAAATATATTTATTTTTATTATTATTTAATAATTTGATTATTAATAGAATTGTGAGTATTTTATTTAATGATTGATAATTATTATTTTAATAATTTAATAAATAATTATGTTTAAATTATTTAGGATATTTAATTGTAATCCTTTTAAACTCATAGGATGAGGGTAATTGTGCAATATGTTCAAATACAGGAATGGGTTAAGTTATAATGGTAAAGTGTAAATCCTATCTACTCAAAAACTTACATTGAAATGAAAACTTAAACCTTACTATATTAATTTAGACTATGTCTTCAAAATCAAACAAAACTATGAAACTACACTGTTAACTGTATGTTTTCTTATGTTTTGGGGTTTGGGTTGACTAGAGTGTTGACCAGTCTTAGGATGTTTACCAGAGGCTTGGGAGTTCTATGTTTGCAATGTCATGATGATGATTTGATCTTCATATTTTAAATCTCAACCATGATAATGTGTCTTGTATGCTCTATGATGAGTTTGAATCTATTGTTAGGTATCGTTTTCAATGTTCTTGTGTGATGACGAGATGAATGGTATGATATATTTGACTTAACCTTTGAGTCTTCAATCAGTTATTTTTGGATACTTTCTAGTTGCTTGTAAAGGATTGAGGTGTTATTGTGAATTGTCTTTTGATGCTTTCCAGTCACTTGTATCTAGGACTGAGGTGAAAATTGTGATTCTTTATTTTGTACTTTTATGAACCTAGGCTAGGTAATTTGTATGTTAAGTTGGGAAGTGGCTTGCAATGGAAGCTAAGGCCCTAAAGAGGCTAATGGGTAACCCATTGTAGATAGTTAATAAGTGAAAAAACTACACTAAATGAGAGTAAAATGATCCTAATAAGAGTCTTTGTCTTTCCTCACCCATGCCTCAAGTGCTAGTACAAACCAAGATAGGAGTAGAGAGGATGCTTGGTTGTGACCATGCATCGTTAGTATGCCTTATCCGTATAAAAGGTTACTAGTGCCACATAGAGTCACTAGGGGCCTAGAGGATTAAAAGACTAGCTAGGTAACCCTAGAGTTGGCTCATGTGATAACACTTGCCCACTAGCAGTATAAATTTTTTACATGTCATTGTTTGCCTCTGGGTCTAGATGTTGATTTATCTTGGAACCTTTGAGTTAGATTACTTTTAGGGTTTTACTTGACCTAGATATTTCTTTTATTTTGGGATTGTTATCCTATGTTGGACTTGAGACTATCTTAGCATGGTGGGAGTGGACCTTTTTGGGTTACCACGAGGTCAAGTGGTAGTACTTTTTACTTTTACCATTGAGATCCTTCTATTGATGCTATGGCTAGAGTTTCTTGTATTGCATTTCTTTTCACTCTATCTTTGTATATTATGATGGATGGTTATACTTGTATGATGGATGATTTTACTTATTATATTGTATCTTTTTTTATGGATCCAAAGGGATGATGTAATATATTTTATAAATATATATTCTTTTAGCCTTTTATACCCTATCACATGTATAGTGGATGATTATGCATTCTAAATTTATTTCCAAGAGGCATTCACAACAAATGTATATTATTTAAATGTACTAGACTTGTAGTTATTTTTTCATCTAGATGTGTTATTTATTTGACTTAGTATCATTTAAATTTAAATGTGATTCACTCTCTTGGGATCCTTAAGGAATTTAATCTATTATGTTTGCTCATGCGTGATTGTATGTTGTTGCTTTTTCTACTTTATGATTGTTGTACATGTCATTCTTTTTAAAAAAATTGTTTGGAAAGCTTAGTAAAACATTACGTTAGTTCTTTTGGATCCCTTAGTAGGTCATTACATCTATTCGGCCACCATATGAAGAAATAATTTAGATTTCTTGACTTCCTTAAGTTCTCACACATGATAACATTTTTTTCTAGCCTATTATCTCTAAAAATAGAGAAGTTAGATCTTTTTCTACTTAACCACGATCATCCATTCTAGGCTTACGTAAGATTTAATGAATCTGCCAACTTTTTCATTTTATCCCTTTCTAGAAATTTCCTATACAATCCTTTTTGAGTTTTGATGTAGGGCACTCCCCTTAATACCATAAACTCATAACATAAACATAGAAACAATAGACAATGCGAGAACAAAATATGGAGTTCTTATTTGTACCACAAATTTGGAATTACAGAATTCATAAGTACAATAATTTGCAAGACAAGTTGTGAACTATCACCCTAAGCTGCCTTAGACAATGTTCAGGCCTTTCTTCAATAGGTAGTTTTATGCCACCTGGAAAGGTTCTAGATGCTTAAACTTAATACCTAGGGCCAACATAGAGTAGGCCAAATACATCTTTGATAAATTATTTTAGAAATTTTGATTGCCCAACTTCTGAAGGCCATAACTCACAAACTGTTGCTCTGATTGGCTATTATAGCCACTTTTTAGAAATGCAAGCTCTTGATGTATAGGCTTAGAACCATGCTAGTGCCCTTCTATTGAGTTTTTGGACTTCATCTAGGCAATCTAAGGCCTCCAATGGTGAGCCTAAAGATTTTTTTGGAAATTTTTCCATCAAAAATCCCCAATAACTTCTCTGATAATAATGCTTAAGCAATGATATTTTTATGGTAGGCTTACAACTCAAAAATGAACCTTCTTATATAAAATGAGAACATTCCAAGCTCATATGATAAACTTATTAAAAATAGTAAGTTTTCATAAATAGTAACCACCCTATCTACTAGTCCTTATTAAAATGGAAAAGACTGAAAATAAAAATAAAAGTTGGGTGATGCAAGATTGCCCTTGCACCTAGGATGCTCTTGCATCAAACACCCAAGGTAATTTGAGAAGTGACCCTATCACATCTCAGGTGATTAGAGGAAAACAAAGATGGTTAACCTCCTTTTTTGCTAGCTATGATGAATCCTCAATTGATCTCCCTTTCCATTTGACCAGATATTCCTCATAAGTTCTATTTCTGGTACTTTTTCCAACATGATTGTCTAGTATCTACTCAATCTCCTTTGTAGCCAAACTAGCTACTGGAATGCTCCACTATGCTTCTACAACTTCATCTCCATCACCTCCTTCATAATACTCTGTCAAATATGAAATATGAAATATTGGTGAAATATTCAATTTAGCAAGCAACTCCAGTTCATACACATTGCCAAAATCATGCCTCTTCACTATCTCGCATGGTCCAAACTTCTTCATCTTCAACTTATTATATGTACCCACTAGAAAATGCTCCTTTCTCAAATGAACCATGACTTCATCTTGAATTTGAAATTCCTTATATCTCCTTTGCACATCTGCCTTAGCCTTATAATGTGTATTCATCTTTATGATGTGCTTCCTCACCTCCTTATGGATGTTCTTCAAATGTTTAGCAAAATCTTCCACTTTAGCACTACTTATCTCTCATTTATCTAACTGCCTCAATTTAGAATCATTTCTAGGACTACTCCCATATATAATCTAGAATGGTGATTTACCAGTACTCCTATTGATAGAATAATTATTTGCAAATTTTTCCTATGGTAAAATAATATCCCATTCTTTTTGTTTATCTCCAACCAAGCATCTCAACAAATTTCCCAAACTATGATTCATAGCTTCTATCTGTCCATCAGTCTGTGGATGATGTGATGAACTAAACTTCAAATCTATCTTCAACTTCTTCCATAATGTATGCAAGAAATACCCAAAAAAATTGGTATCTCGATCTAAAACCATACTCTTTGGCAAACCATGTAATCTCACCACTTCTTTGAAAAACAACTCTTCTATATGAACAACATCACTAGTTTTATTGGAAGAAATAAAATGTGCCATCTTAGAAAACTTGTCAACCACCACAACAATAGAATCATGCCCACGTTGTGTCCTCGGCAATCCAAGAACAAAATCCATGTTGATATCCTTCCACAGCTTCTCTAGTATAGGAAATGGCTGATATAACCCTATATTGTGCTTCACTCCTTTCGCCATCTGACATACTTTGCAACTTTGTACAAGCTTCATCACATCTTGCTACAACTATGGCTAGTAGTAATTTTTAGAAACCAAAGCTATAGTTTTATCTCTACTAAAATGTCTAGCCAATCCTCCACTATGCTTCTCCTTGATGAGATTCTCTCTCATTGAACTTCTAGGAATTCACAATTAGCTTCCTTTGAACAACATATTATCTTGAATCATGAAATCCAACCACTTTGTCCTATCAAGTGTAACTAGTTATGTACAAACCTTCCATGCTTCACCAAAATTAGGATCATCTGGATATAATGTAGTAAGTTCCTTGAACCCAAACACCTCTATCTACATTTTTGTTAGAAAAAGTTGTCTTCTACTAAGAGCATATGCAAATTTGTTAGACTTCCCACTCTTGTGTTTCAAAAAAAATGTATAAATCTGCAAAAACTCAACCCACTTTAAATGTCTTTAGTTCAATTTTCCTTGACTATTCAAATATTGCAAATCTTGATGATCAGTATACAAAACAAACTCCTTGGGAAGAAGATAGTGTCTCCACTTCTTCAATGCTTGAACTATAGCACAAAATTCTTGATCATAAAAAAAATATTTTCTTTTTGCATAATTCAACTTCTCAGTGAAATAAGCAACAGGTCTACCTTCTTGGCTCAAAACAACTCCTATTGCAGTACCACTAGCATCACAGTCTACTTGAAACACCTTGTTAAAATCAGGAAGTGCTAAAATAGGTTTCTCAATAAATTTTTATTTCAATGGATTAAAACTCTTATATACTCCTATAGTCCACTTAAACTCTTTCCTATCCTCTCTCATTGTTTTAGTCAAGGGTCCACAAATACTGCTAAAACTTTTTATGAACTTTCTATAAAATGTAGCCATTCCATGAAAAGATCTTACCTCTGTCACACTCCTTGGAGTAGGTCATTCAAGGATAGCCTTCACTTTCTCTGTGTCCATTTTTAGACCTTCTCCTGAGACTACAAATCCTAGATACACCAACTCTTTCTTTACAAAATTGCACTTCTTCAGGTTTATCAACAACTTTTCTTCCCTCAACTTATCAAACACCTTGTGAATATGAATCAAATGTTCCTCTAATGTCTTACTAAATATCAATATATCATCTAAGAAAAAAATGACAAACCTACCTAGAAACTCCTTCAGTACCTCATTCATGATCATCATGAAAGTGCTTGGTGCATTGGTTAGCCCAAAAGGCATGACTAACCACTCATATAGTCATTCCCTTGTTTTGAAAGTAGTCTTCCAATAATCACCTTCTCTGATACAAATCTAATGGTACCCACTCTTTAGATCTATCTTTGTGAAATACTTAGCTCCACTCAAATAGTCTATAATATCATCCATCCTTGGCAATGGAAATCTATACTTTATTGTGATCTTGTTGATAGCACAAGAATCTATGCACATCATCTATTCTCCATTCTTCTTTGGTTTTAATACTATTGGTACAACATATGGACTCAGATCCTCTTGAATCAACCCCTTTTGCAACAACTCATGAACTTGCCTATTCAACTCTTCACTTTCTGATGGAGTCATTCTGTGTGCTACCTTGTTTGGTAAACTAGCTCTTGGAACCAAATCTATCTAGTGGCTGACCTTCCTCATTCTAGGAAATCCTTCAGGTACATTATCTGATACTATATTAAAAAATTCTCTCAACACATTAGTGACTTCTACAAGTACCTCCTCAAATTCTTCTTTACTATCCTTAGGAATTATAGAAAAAGACATATGCTCATGCTTCATACCTTTAAGAAACTCTTTTCCATCAACAAAACATATTCTAGCCACACTACATACCTTTTCTTCTTTATCCTTCAATGGCATCAACTTATGTTTTACTCCATCCTTCTTTACAGTGTAGGTATTTTCTCGTCCATCATGTACGACATGTCTATCAAACTACCATGGCCTACCCAACAACATATGACATATGTCCTTAGGTATGATATCCTAGAGTACATCATCCTGGTAGCTCCCAATCTTGAACTTCACTAAGCACTACTCATTAACCATGACCTTATGGTCATCTTACACCTAAGTAATACTGTATGGACATGGATGTTTCTACCTTTTCAGCTTCAACTCGGTGACCATTGTTTCTAACACTAGATTTAACAGCACTTCCACCATCAATGATCACATCACAACACTTATCTTCACATCTACATCTTGTGCAAAATAAGCTCCTTCTTTATTTAGGTTCATTCTGACCACTCAAAAAGACTCTTCAGTTAACTAGGACTTCTCCTCTTTTAGCATCTTCAGAATGTGAGGATTTAGCATCTGTATCAACATGTGCAACTTTAGTCTACCCTTTTGTTCTTCAATCTATCCTTCCTTGTTGTTGGGTACATTGAAATACTCTATGCCCTTCTTCTCCATAGTGAAAACATTTTCCATGGAAGCCTCCTCTTCTAGATCCTTGTCCCCTACCTCTTCCTCTCTAATCTCTATTGTTCTACTCATGGAAATGATTGAAATTATTTCCCCTCTATTTTTGATTGCTACTTCTAGCCTTATCTTTTTTCTTTTGATCATCATTATAACCACCATAAGATTGTCCACCAGATCTTTCACCATGACATCTTCCACTATTCTTATTGGCAAACTTCTTTCTTAGTTTCTCCTCAACTCTTAGGGAAAACTGGTATGCCTCCTTGATACTACTCATTTGAACCAGACTTACCTCATCCTGACTGTTGGGCCTTAACCCATTAATCTAATGGGTGACTTTCTCCTTATCAGCTTCTGCATGGCTAGTTCTAATGAGAACTTGGTAGAACTCTTTAGTATACTCTTGAATATATTTTCATGCTTGCTTCAACCCTTGCATCTTCTTCAACAAATCAAGCTCATAATCCATGAGAATGAATTATCACTTTAGTTTATCTTTCATCTAATCCCATGTAGTGATTTTGTCCTTTCCCTTTCTATTTAACTCCGACTGAACCTCCTACCACCAGATCTTCACATGTCCCTTTAGTTTTTCCTTCACAAACTTGACGCTATTAGGATCAACAATATCTTCATACTCAAATTACTCCTCTAGTTCATTGATCCAACAATCAACTCCTCTAGGTTAATATTTCTCAAAAATGTGGCAACCTCAAACTTAGGTCTTTTTCCAATCTTGGAGATGGCCTGAAAAAGCCTCTTTTCCTCTAAATTTAGAACTTCCTCTGCTTCAACATTTTCTTCTACTTCATCCTCATCCTCACTTTCATATCTTATGGGAAGATTCATTCCTCTACACATTTGTTCTTCCAATGCTTTCATTTGTCTTTGGAGGGCTCAAAAAACCTCAAGTGTAACATCTGTAGCTCTTCCACCATGCTCTCTTCATGGAGGTATTTTCACACTTCTGCCTAAACCCTAGTGCAAACTGCCTCACAATCAGTGATCTATCTACATGCTTAGCCGAAACCACGGTCCTGGTGTGAATATCCTTCAAGTGGGAAATCTTGTCCTCACACTCAAGAACTCTAGCTTTGATACCACTTGATGTAGGGCACTCCCCCTAATACCATAAACTCATAACAAAAACATAGAAATGCCAAAAAATGTGAGAATAGGATATGGATTTCTTATTTGCACCACAAATGTGGAATTATAGAATTCATAAGTACAATAATTTGCAATACAAGCTGCGAACTATCACCTAGAGCTATCCTAGACAATGTTCGGGCCTTTCTTAAATAGACAGTTTTATGCCGCCCAAGAAGGTTCTAGATGCTCAAACTTAATACCTAGGGCTAAAAGACCCTATAATACAAATAGAGTTGGCCAAATACATCTTTGACAAATTATTTTAGAAATTCCAGCAGCCCAATGTTTGAAGGCCATAACTCATGAATCGTTGCTCCAATTGGCTATTATAACCACTTTTTGGGAATGTCAGCTCTTGATCTATAGGCTTGGAACTGTGCTATGCCCTTACCTTGAGTTTTTGAACCTCATCCAGGCACTCTAAGGCCTCCAACAATGAGCCTAAAGATTTTTCTACAAAATTTTCCACCAAAAATCCACAATAACTTCTCTAATACTAATGCTTGAGCAATGAGATTTTTATGGTAGGCTCACAACTCTAAAATGAATGTTCCTATAGAAAATGAGAACATTCTGAGCTCTAATGAAAAACTTTCTAAAAATAGTAAGTTCTCATAAATAGTAACCACCTTGTCTACTAGTGCTTAATAAAATGGAAAAGACTAAATATAAATTATTATTATTTTTTTTTTTTTGGGTGATGCAAGATTGCCCTTGTATCCAGGATGCTCCTACATCAAGTTTACCTCAAAATAGTTTATCTTGAATTCTATTCTACTAGCTCATCATAGTTATCTTCCACACACTTCACAAAATTCAAGAAATCAACTTTTTTGACTCAGACTCATTAAATCTTTGATCTAACATAATTTACTAGCACTCAGCAATAACACCTTTTTTTCTTGGTAAACATTGTCTTCTAATGTTCGACCAACACTAGGTTTCTCGACATCTACTAAGCCTTTCCTAGAGCTTGAAACATACTAATTTTCTTCACTCAACACCAACTATATTTCTCCTTCTCAGCTCATATTAAACTTACTACTTGGCTTCAACTAATTTTCTACTTGTCCTACATTGACTTTACTTGGCTTGCACTATTTACTCGATCAAGCTTGGTAGACACATTTCTTTACATATCTTTCTTCTATTCTTTGCTCAAGTATCCTTTCATTATACCCTTAGGCTAGAAAAATAATACACTATATCATTAATGTCTTGCTTGGTCTTAGTGCTCCTTCTATACACCAAATAACTCAACCTTTCTCTTGGTTCTCTTGTTATCCTTTCATTTCAAATCTTCTTCATCAATGAAACAAATGATACCATTCACACCAAAGTAAGCAATCCTCTCACCAAAATGTAGTAGGTTTTACATTGGTGACAAAACAATGATTATTCTATGATAGGTTTCATCAATCTTCTTCACTTCAACAATCTCCTTTAAATAATCTCCCTCTTTAGTATTGATGGCAAACGAATACCAACAACAATATGAAAAAAAAAAAATTATACCTTTAATTTAAATCTCTCCCTCTATGAATATGTGTGCCTTCCTCTGTATATTTTGGTCTCAAATTTCTCCCTCATCTGATCTTGTCCCTCTTTGACAATATTTCTCCTTCCTTCTCTGATATGATCTCTTTGATATACCCTCAATACATTCTTGAGGTTTTAATTACAACTCTCTATTAAATTCTAACACTTTGTCTTATGTCTCCCTGCTTGACAACAATGCCAAAGACTTGTCATCTACACATCAAGATATAATCAATTTAGGTTCTCCATCTATCACCTTGCATGTGACTATAACTATTTTGTTTATGCTTCTTGCTTACTTTAGGTTGGTCCTAAAGTAAGATCCACTACATCAAATTGTAAAATATGTCATTCAACTTAATTGAAGTAGGGCATTACTCTTACTTCTTAAGTAGATTTGGATAGGGCTATCACCCCTAGTTTACCTCTAAGATATTCATGTGCATCCTTAGGTAAATCCTTTGTGACTATATCAGCTATATATTATTTTGTATTTACATAACAATTCTCACTTCTTTGTCTTGAACAAACTCTCTCAAGTAATGATACTTGATTGAAATGTGCTTTATCTTTGTATGCATCACAAGGTACTTTGATATTTTTATAACACTTATATTGTCATAGTAGAGTACCATAGGTTCAATATTTTCCTCCTTATTTCCTTGGAGTAACTATTTGATCCATACTAAATTTGTACAATTGATTGCAACAACTATTAGAGTAAGTTATTTATTACTCTAGGTATTTTATCTCTCTTAGGTACATATATATATATATATATATATATATATATATATATATATATATATATATTAGACTGCAGGAATTGGGTGTAGCATGACCCCCCTATAAATTGCAGTGCACTGGGTAAACTTTTTAACGTGACTGATAGTGCTGGCGCGACACGCTCACTAGTACCACGGGGATGGGGGAGAGTAGAACATGTGACCAACCCCCTGCAATAGGGAAGATTTAGCCAACCGAGCTAGGTCCCCCGCCCCAAATTAATATTTTATATTAATTATAATGCTCAAACCTAGTTTTATTTCCTTTAGGGTTTCGTTCACCTTAAAAAGTTAAACTTTTGTATTCTTTTTTCATAACTTAGAATACATTGTCGCTCTCACATTCTTGAGAACTTCTAAGCTTTGGTTTTTCTATTTTTTGGTTTCTCTTCATTGCAAGATATTTGCATGTAGGTGTTTTTGAGGATCTATGAAGTTGGTTTTCTCAACTTCTACATGGTATCAGAGAAAACCTATTGCTTCCTCATCTAAAGATTCTTGAAGTCACAATTCAAATTTAGAAACCCTAGCTTTTTCAAAGTTTTTTTCTTCAAAAGGGTGAAAGGCAAATTTTTGGGGCACTTTGGGCCCAAATAGATGCAACCATTGGATCCAGAAGGCTATTTGCAGTAAAAAAAAATATAAAACTTTTTGCTTTTGGCTATAGGGCATTTTGGAAAAAAAATTTGGCCCCCCTAGTATGGTCATATAGACATAGGGTTCAAAAAGAATTTAGAAAAAAATAAAAAACTATGAGTTTTGGGTGCTCCACCCACGGGCCACCTAGGCGCCACCCTGGAGCCACTAGAGTGCCGCCCATACCCAGCCTACGCTCAGCAGCAGCCAATGCACCACAAGTGGCGTGACCAATGCCCCACTGCCACCAGATGACTGCCCAGGCACCACCTCTTTCCAACTCTAGCCAGAAGCACCACCGGGTTCTCCTCCCAACACTAGCGATCCTTGCCAACTCGCCACTTTGGCATATGATGTCAGCTTGATGTCACTTTCTGTCATGCCTACGTCATCAAACCATCAGCTGATATCATCATTATGTTAGATGAATTCACTTTTTTTTTACCTGATGTCATCCCATCCCAGGCCCTACTGACATCATCATTCTGACTACTAACATCATCATCTTGGTGGTTGACATCATCTTTTTGGTAGATGCATTTTTTTTGGTGACGACCTGGTGATGGCTATAAAGGCATCAAATTTAAGCCCGTGTATGTAATTTTCCAATGAGCTCTTTTTCTGGACCTGCAGTCAATTTTTTGCTCATAACTTTAGTATACAAACATATTTTTGTGATCTGAAAGAAGTGCCAAAGAAATAACTTAGAGACAGAGAAAATGGTGCTAGTTTTTTTTGATTTCAAATTCATTTGAGCTTCCAAATTTGGTGTTGAAGTAAAGGCTTCTATTTTCCTCCTCTCTACATCTAGATTCCAGGTTCTTTTCTCAATTTTTGTGTTTTTCCATAGTTGTTGCTTTGGTTTTGGGGGATATTTTTATTCATTGTGGGGGGAGCATTTTCTATTCTATAATTTGCTTTAGAATTAGACCCTTCTACTTTCATCTTTTCTTTCTCTCAATGTCAGATCCTTTTGTGATCTGGCTCATGTTGCACAACTATCACACTTGGAAGACACAAATGACTAGGCTTGTCATGTCCAGAGGATTATGGTCATGGCTAGATGTGAATCAACCTATTCTGTAGTGCCCTTTTCAGGTTCTTTAGTACAAAAACAAAATGGATGAAGCCATGGGGCTGATTTCACTAAACATCTCTAATAGTCTACTATTTTATTTGGATGTATTGACCACTCCACTAGCTATTTGGACCAAATTCCATACATTTTTTGGCACAGTGAATGAGTTTCAGGCTCTACAGCTTGATGCAAAGTTGACTTCTTTGACACTAGCCAACTTTCCCACTATTGAAGACTTCTTGATGAAGTTCAAATCTCTATGTACAATCTTGTAGGGATGTGGTAAAAAAAAATGATGATGAGTGTATTTTTTTGATACTCTCAAAGTTGCGAGGACAGTATCAGATATTTTCTTCCACTTTCTACTCCACCATGGATACCTTGGGTAATAGACATTAGATGTCCTCATTTGAGACATTTTGTGATTAGTTAACATGATAATGGGCTAAGATCTAATAGGTGGATGCCTCTAGCTCTTCTAGCCAAGAATTGGTTGCTCAAAATTCTCAAGCGAAACTAAAATAAAAAGCCAAACCAAAGAAAGATGCACCAAAAATTGATGCCAAACCTCCAGCTAACCCTTCCAAGGGTAAATCTACTTTGAAGTCTACTGAGTCTACCTCCAAGACTAAGAAGAAATCAATTGAGGCCTCCAATTTTTGTGAAAAGGATGGACATCCTATTTATAGGTGTTGGAAATGTTTGGAGGCTTTAGAGGAAGCCATATAGGAGCATCACATTTCAGCTTGTAAGTCTGCATCCCCCCTTGTAGGGAAAGGTCATGCTCTTACTGCATGAGCTATGACTTCTAGGCCTACTTGGATTCTTAATTCTGGTGCCTCTCACCATATGAAAAATACTTAGTAGTTGGTCACCTCACTTTCCCCTTCTCCTACTATGGAGATTGTTGTTGGGAACTCATCACATCTTTCTGTGATGGGTTCTGGTTCTATTGCCTTAGTTGCGGACTCTCTTTAGGATGTTCTTCTTTTCCTTGACATTTTGATGAACCTATTATCTATCTATCATATTTGCCACTCTGGTTCTCGTAAGACAGTTGAGTTCTCACCACATGATGTGGTTATCTGGGACTTACATGATTCTGAGATGATTGTGGCTACTGGGAGTGTTGATTTTGCATCTTGCCTCTTTAGATTTGATGGATTTGAGTCTTCTGATGAAACAGGTTCATGTCCTATTGTACATGTAGATTCAGTAAGTAGACTTTGGCATGAGCATTTTGGCCATGTCAATTACAAATATCTTCAGTAGATGAGCACACAAGCACTTGTTCTTGGGCTTCCCCAAATTTTTTGTACAAATGTTGTTTCTCAAGGTTGTGCACTTGGCAAACAATATAGGGATTATTTTCCACATGGACGAGCCACTCATTCTTTGGCACCACTAGAGTTGATTCATAGTGACCTCATGTCATTTCCCACTCCTTTTTCAGGTGCTAGATATGTGCTTACTTTCATTAATGACTTCTCCAGATGTGCATGGGTATACTTTTTGAAGTACAAGTCTGATATCTTTGATTCATTTTGAGTCTTCAAGACATCTTTTGAGAACCAGTGTGGTCTTTCTATTCAGTAGATATGCATAGATAATGGGGGGGAGTATGTGAACCAAGCTTTCAGGGATTTTTTCTTTGAACATGGTCTTCAGCATCAATTTTTCAATGCCCTACACCCCTTAGCAGAACGGTGTGGCTGAGAGGAAGAATAGAACCCTTCAAGAGATGACTAATTATATGATTCAGTCCAAGTCCATGGATTCATATTTTTGGGTAGAGGTAGTCAGTTGTGCCAACTATATTTAGAATCGGATGCCTCACAAGGCCATTCAAAATATGACTCTTGAGGAGGCTTGGTCTCATGTCAAGCCTGATGTATCTTCATTCTGAGTTTTTGGTAGTGAAGCATGGGCATTTATACCTGATGCTTAGAGGAGAGCAATGGAGCGAAAGAGCTGACACTTCATTTTTGTTGGATACTACAAGGATGTTAAGGCCTATAGGTTGTTTGATCCTAATTTGTGAGAGGTCCTATTTCGATGGGATGTCCAATTTGATGAGCACCTTCCTATAGTAGATATCCCACCTCCAGAGTCTACTTCACTGACCACCACTCCCCCATCCTTTCTAGTCTCTCTTTTGAATGATGAGGATGATGATCATGTTGATCCCCATTTACCTCAGCCACAAGATCCTCCCTAGATGACTAAATGGGCTTGAGTTATAGTTGAGGCTACAAGATCACTAACTAGTGACTCTACCACTTCTTGTCACACCTGTTCTCATACCATGGGTTCTAGTCTTCTCAGTCATGCTATTTGTGACGACCCTTAGACTTTTATAGCAATGATAGGACATCCTGAGTGGGACAATGCAATGGAGGAGGAGTATTCTTCTTTAATAAAGAATCATACCTAGGATCTTTGTTCTCTTCCTAAGGGAAGAAATCTTGTGTGATGCAAATGGTTGTATCATACTAAGTTTTCTACTGATGGTTCCATTGATAAGCATAAGGCCCATCTTGTTGTGAAGGGTTTTTCACAGGTTGAGGATACTGATTGCACTAAGACATTTTCCCCTACCACCAAGATGAACTCTATGCACCTTATCTTATCCCTCATAGCTTCATAGGGATGGCCCATTTTTTAGATGGATGTAAAGTGTACATTCTTGCATGGTGATCTTACTGAGGAGATTTACATGGAGTAGCCTCAAGGATTTTTGCAAGATTCCACCTTGGTTTGTAGACTTTGACACTCATTGTATGGTCTCAAACTGGCCCCTTGGGCTTGGTATGAGAAGATGGACTCTTTTTCACTTTCTATAGGCTTCACCCATTGCCATTTTGATCCTATAGTCTACATTCAATATCTTGAGGCTGAGATTTTGATCCTTGTGTTATATTTTGATGATCTTCTTCTCATAGGTAGCTCATCCTATATGATTAAGGATGTTTAAAGAGAATTAATGGAATAGTTTGAGATGACTGATCTTGGCCTGCTAAACTATTTTCTTGGTCTCTAGACTGTTCAGTCACTTGCTAGAATCTTTTCTTACTAGAAAAAGTATGCTCTTGACATGCTTCAACACTTTGACATGCTTGATTACAAGTCTATTCCTACACCTTTTCAGTTAGGTCTTACTTTGCCTACCTCTTGCACTTCACCTTTAGTGGATCCTACATTATATCTGCAGTTGGTTGGCAACTTGTTGTACCTAACACACACTCGTCTTGATCTCTCCTTTGCAATGGGTCTTGTCTCTCAGTTTTCACATGAGCCTCATGAGATTCATTGGCAAGTTGCCAAGTGTATTTTGAGATACACTCAGGGCACCTTGATGTATGGCATTCATTACACCATAGGGACTCCTCACATTGTTGGCTACACTGACTCGGATTGGGCTGATGATGTTGATGATCAGAAGTCTACTTCTGGCTTTGTTTTCTATCTTGGCTCTAGTCTTATCACATGGTCATTCAAGAAGTAGTAGGCTCACACACTTTCATCTATAGAGGCTGAGTATCAAGCCACAGTACTTTCTAGTCAAGAGATTTTATGGCTTTGATAGCTAATGACTAAGTTTGGTTTTCCTCTTGATCAACCCACTATTCTATGGTGCGATAATCAGAGTGCTATTCACATTTCCCGCAACCTGGTAGAGCATCGACACACTAAACACATTGAGCTTCATATGCATTTCATTCATCATCTGATTTAGGATGGTTCTCTCTCTTTGGAGTACATTTCCACTGATGCATAGATTGCTAACATTTTCACCGAGTCATTTGCATCACCTCACTATCTTCAGCTGCGGTCTATGCTTGGGATTACAGAAGTTGTCCTTGGGGGATCTTGTTGAGGCCTTCCTTCATTCATATTTTTTTCAGCATGTTTGTTCTATCTCTTTTTGGAGAGGAATTTTTCCGATTGGGTTTTCTCCTTTGTCTCTAGTTCACAAAAATTTCCTTGTATTGGGTACCTGATCAGGCCTTGTTGCCAAGACCCATTTTCTTGCTTTCATAGCTTTGCTAGGTTAGCTTCCTCCTAAGCTTTGCTTAAGGGGGGGTGTTAGATGAAGTTATTTATTACTCTAGGTGCTTTAGCTCTCTTAGGTCCATTCAATTAATATTTTATATTAATTATAATGCACAAACCTAGTTTTATTTCCTCTAGGTTTCATTCACCTTAAAAGGTTGAACTATTGTATTTTGTTTTCATAACTTAGAATACATTTTCACTCTCACATTCTTGAGAACTTCTAAGCTCTAATTTTTCCATTTTTTGGCTTCTCTTCATTGTAGGATATTTGCATGCAAGTGTTCTTTAAGATCTATGAAGTTGGTTTTCTCAACTTCTACAGCAACTACATATTCACTTCAGTAGTAGATTATGATATACAACTTTATTTCTTGTTGGTCTAGGTGACCAATATTTTTCCTAAGAAAAATTCACCACCACTTGTACTCTTTATGTCATCAATGTTTCTAGCCAAATAAACATTTGTGTAGGCTCTCAATTTAAACTTGTCATTTTTCTTGTACTATAGACCATAGTCTTTGGTTTCTTTCAAGTATCACATAATTATTTTAACAACCATTAAATGATTCTCCTTAGAATTTGCAAAAAATATTGCAACAATCCTAATAACTAATTGAATTTTAGGTCTTCTATGAACTACATGTTGAAAATTTCCAATCATAGACTCGTACAATTTTTGATTTACTTCAACAAAATCATAAATTTTAGATAGTTTGTGTCCTATCACCGTAGGAGTACTAATAGGTTTTGAATCCTCCATACCAAAAGTTTTCAAGATTTCCTTCACATACTTGGACTAAGTGATGTAAATACCATATGTCATCTAATATACTTGCAATCTAATAAATAACTTTATCTCTCCAAACATAGACATATAAAACTATTCCTTCATTTCACTTCCAAATGTCTTACATAATGCATTTTGTCCTCCAAATATTATATCATCAACAAATATTTCAGCTAGTAAAATTCCTTTACCACCTTATGTCTTCAAGTACATATTGTTGTTGTCACCAATCTTCTTATAACAAATCTTCACAAGATTGTTGTGAAGCCTTTCATACCATGATGTGGAAGCTTGCTTTAAACCATATAAAGATTTGTGTAATCTACACACCATGTTCTTGTTATTTTGAAGAAAAAATCCTTTAGGTTTCTCTATGTAAAACTCTTCTTCTAGTATACCATTCAAAAATACTGACTTGACTTGCATTTGATAAACTATAAATCCTTTGTATGTAAAGTAAGCAAGTAGAGCCCTTACTTCTTGCAGTCTTGCAACCAGGTCAAATGTCTCTCCATATCCAATTCCTTCTTCTTGTGCATATCTTTTGCAAACTAATATTTTCTTATTCCTTGTAACTTTACCATTCTCATCTAGTTCAATTCTGTACACCCATTTGGTTCTAATAACATTCATGTTCTTTTGTTTGGGTACTAGAGTCCATGTTTTGTTCTTCTCAATTTGATCAATTTATTCTTTCATGGATTTACTCTAGTCTTCATTTTCAAATACATCCTTCATTGACTTAGGCTCATGCATGCTTAACAAACATTTGTTATTTCTCAACCTAGTCCTTGTCATTGGTCTTTCTTCTTTATCTCCAATAATTTGTTGAGCAGGGTGATGTCTTTTGACATATGTTGACAACCTTGGCTCAATTCTTCTTTTTATAATGGATCTTTCAATTTTAGATTCACTATGTACTTCTCTATCAAGTAACTTGACATTCCTTTCATGTGGGCTGATCTTAGTATCAAAATGTACCTCAAATTTTGATTGCAACTCAACTCTTGAGTTCATCTTGACTCCTGAATATAGCTTGACACCTAAATTCAACTTAGTAAATATTGTATGTGTCTCAACAATTACTTATTCTTGTCAATTAACAACTTGGTTTATAGAATTATCAACATTAGTAGACATGTCTTTATAGTAGTACATAAAGGTTTTCTAATTTTCAAGTTCCTTCTTTGGTTCATCTTCATGCCTTTTTGTATATTCATCAAACTTTACATTTTCACTTTCAAAAACTTTGTTAGTGTTAGTATTTAAACACTTATAAGCTTTACTTCTTGTGGAATAGCCTAGGAACATACCTTCTTCACTTTTAGCATCAAGTTTACCATTTTTTTGTCCTTAATAATGTATCACTTTCTTCCAAATACCTTAAAACATTTGATATTTCATGTGTATCTAGACCATAATTCAAAAGGTGTGGAATTTGTACCATTCATCACTTGTAGTCGGTTTAAGGTATAGGTATAGACAACTTTACTAAAATTTTCTCTCCAGTATTTCAAAGCAATATTATTCTTCATCATTAGTGTTCTAACATAATTCATTATAGATCTATTTCATCTTATAGCTATCCCATTTTGTGGAGGGGTCCTAGGTGTAGAAGTTTTTCTCTTGATTCCTCTATCATTATAGAATTTTTCAAACTCATTTGATGTAAACTCTCCACCTCTATTAGATCTCAGACATTTCAAGCTTTTACCAATTCCCTTTTCAACTCTTGCCGGATACCACTTAAACATTTAAAAAGCATCGGATTTTTATCTTAAAAACATTACTATCATCATTTTTGAGTAATCATCAACAAACATGACAATGTACTTGTCACCGTTGTATCTAAGCACATTAATTGGTCCACATAAATCAGTATGAGCTAATTCTAGAAATTCCTCTGAAGTATGAGTCATACTTTTTAAACTAGACTTTGTCATCTTTCCTAACTAACATTGCTTGCAAATCACATTACCAGGTTTCTTTTATTTTCATAAGCCTCTGACTCTTTTCATCTTACTAATACTAACCAAATTGTCAAAATTTACACAACATAACCTCTTGTTCCATACCCACACATCATCAAATTATACAACAAGACAAGTAGCATCATTCATATCAAGATAAAATAGATTACCTCTAGTCTAATCTCCACTTCTAGTTAATTTTCCATCAGTGTCATAGATCTTAGCCTTTCTATTATGAAATTCAACTTTACAACTTGAACTATTCAACTGTGACAAGCTCAATAAATTATAGTTAAGTCCTTCCACATAGTAAAAATTGTCACACATGATCTAATTTGTCAATCTTACTAATAATTTTCCTTTAAATAGACATGGTGCATCATTACCAAATCTAAAACTATTTGCATTGTATTACTCAAAGGTAATGAGCTTACTTTTGTCTCTAGTCAAGTAATGTGAACATCCACAGTCAATGATCCATCTCTCATTTTTGTTCACATACAATATCAATCTAGTTGGCTCGTCTTCATTAGAATCTTCCTTCATATCAACATAGACAACATCATCATGATCTTCAGATTCATCATTAAATTCTTCTTCAGTAGTGTAACAAGCCCTCTCTCCTTTGTCCTCCTAGGCTTTGTTACTATCATTTTTTCGACCTCTAAATTTGTCTTCATTCTTGTTGTTTGACTTATTAGAACATCTCACTACAATATGACTAACCTCATGACAATTAAAGTATATGATAAGTAACTTACCTTTGTAATTTCCTTTGCCTCTATGAAATTTCCTAGCTAACAATGCTTCTAGTTCTTCCGGTTCTTCATCATATATATCATTGTCACTAGCAACAGGCTTGACCTTTTTATTTTTCTTATCTTTAGGTTCTATAGGTGTGACCTTACCTTTAAAAGAAGATTCGACATTCTCATATTTGAAATTATCAAAATTTGAAAGTTCAAAAGCAGTGAGTCTACCAATGAGTCCTTTAAGGGTCAGATTACTACCAAGGGTGCACCTTAGTTCTTGTATAGTAGAGACTATAATAACATTGATAGGCAATAGGGTTCTCAATATTTTTCTGATCATAGTTTCATCTTCAATTTATCCATCAGATCCTCAAATTGAATTAACAATATCTTTGATCCTTGCACAATATTGGACTATAGTCTCACCATCTTGCATTCTCATTTCATCAAATTTTCCTCTTAGGATTTCAACTTTGGCTCTTAGCATATTTTTGTCTCCTCCATAGATCTTCTCTAGGACATCCCATACCTTCTTAGCAGAATCACATCCTTTGATATCATGAAACTTTGAGTATCTTAGGGCAGACGTAATCTCCAACATTGCCTAATTGTGTTCCTTCTTCTATCTCACTTGTTTACTAGTTGGGACTCTAGTTGGATCAACATGCTAGTGGTGATAGTTGACTATCCATAATCTCTAAGACCTCCTAGATGTATCTTTATCAAACTTTTCTGTGCCAAAATTTTTTCCTTCTTTAACTTTGGTACCTCCTTTATGTACTTCTTAAAGTTCAGCTTTGAGTACCTTCAAAATCTTTAGTGCTGGAACTTATTCTGATACATGCATTGACCATTCAATATCTTAAACATATGCATATTGATGTCCTATGTCAAAATAACTTGACAAAAATGTAAATATGCAATACCACAAAATCAATCACACATTTTAACACAAGTATTTTATGTGCAAATCCAATTTGGTAAAATCCTTAGTAACATGATACCAATTTTCACTCTTACGAAGTGAGCCCTATGAGGAGCCAACCATGTTAATGGTTACAATGCACATTGTTAAATGTGACCTAGTTAAAGGATTTCAATCACCCTATTAGGAGTAAGCATTATTAGAGGTCTTTAGAACATTCCATTAGAATGTCACCTTATTAAAGGATTTATTAATAGTTGTTATGTCAACCTTAGTCAAAAGGATTAATCTAGACTAATTCAATAGTTGGAGAGTAACAAAAACACTTGATCTGATAACAATAAAAACTCACTTGCAGATTACAAATCTCACATTTAGTCCTTCATTCATCTTAGCATTCATAATATTTGTCTCTAATAGCTTGTCCACCCTTCAATCCTTTATCACCTTAATCCTTCTTTCTTTGTATGCCAACTACAAACTCTTCTATTCGGCCACGATATGAAGCAACATCCTAGACTTCTTGTCTTCCTTAGATTCTCACACATAACAACTATTGAAAATAAATTGATACAAGCATGATAAATGTGTTTCAATCATTATTTTTTCATTGATATCAAACCTTCTTTTTGTTGGTAAGACAATTTCTTATATGATTTAAGTACCATCACTTGTTTGATTGATGAAGAGGATTTGATCAAAAAGATGTAACAAAAGCACCTAGAGGAAAGGTTGAGTTATGATATACAAAGGAGTACAAGAATCGGCTAAGACAATGATACCATAGTGCATTGATGATCTATTTAAGGTTGCAAAAGTTAGCTACACTAAGCAACTTTAGAATAATATGTTAAACTAAGTTTGTCTGCCAAGCTTGACTAAATGATAGTAGGTGTCGAGCAAAACTAGTGTAAGTTGAGCAGAAAATCAGTTGAAGTTGAGTAAAAAGTTTGTTTTAGTGAATCCCAAGCAAAAAAATTGATGCCAAGTAAAGCTTAGTTGATGCCCAACACTAGTAAACTTTAGTTTGTACCGAGTGATTTTTTAATAGATGTCTAGCAATGCAACATGTTCTAAGCATCAGAAGCAAGTTAATGTCAAGTGCCAACATTGTTAAAAAGATCATGAGTTCGATGGATCTAGGCTAACAAGTTTATTTTCTTGGATTGTGTGAACTAGTGGGAAGATAAAATTCATGAGCTAGTGGTACAAATTTTATGGAAAACTATTTTGAGGTGAATTCAAAGAGGATTGAAGGAGAAGTTTTTACAAGTGATAAGGAAATAGGGGTAGATACATTGAATCCTACCTGATGTATCCTAACCCTAAATTGGACAATGGAGAATGAATGACAAAAGATCTTAATTATCTATTTATAGGAATAGCTGGTCAGAAGACAGGTTTTTCATGTGTG
Source organism: Cupressus sempervirens (assembly GCA_028749045.1). Taxonomy (NCBI): domain Eukaryota; kingdom Viridiplantae; phylum Streptophyta; class Pinopsida; order Cupressales; family Cupressaceae; genus Cupressus; species Cupressus sempervirens. The sequence goes on along the minus strand of CM053793.1, from coordinate 590,878,904 downwards.
AGAATGCAATGAGGACAAGGAGTCAAGGGGGTATTGCTTCATTAAGTGACCTAAGTGAAGAGTGTACATTGGCATGTTAAGAAAGAAGGCTTAAGGGTATGAATGCTTGAAGGGTAAACAAGCTATCAAAGCTTAAATGAGTGAAAGCCAAGCAGAATGCAAGACTAAAATAGAGATCTATAATCTAAAAAATAGTGTTTTATGTTGTTATTAGATCAAGCCTTACTATTACTCTCTAATAATTGTATTTGTCTAGGGTAAATCCTTTGGGTTAAGGTTAACCTAACAGTCATTTGTAAATCCTTTAACTGGGTGACATTCCAAGTAAATGGTCTAAAGTCCTCTAACAAGGCTCACTCCTAACATAGTGATTGAAATCTTTTAACAGGGTCACATTTAACAGTGTGTATTGTAAACTTTAATAGTGTTGGCCTTTCATAGAGGATCACTTCAGAAGAGTTAAAAAGAGTGGCATGTTACTGGTGGTTTTTTTCCAATTGGGTTTCCACATAAATCATTGTGTCAAATGTGTTGTTAAATCTATTATGTTTCATGTTTGCATTTTTGCAAATTGATTTGATAGTAACCTATATAATTTTAAGTGATTGAATAATATTATGGATGTATGCATGATGATAAATGTTTTATGGGTTCACTAAGCTCATAAAAATTATTTATACATCTGGATCTTGAATAATTGATTCACCCTGCCCCCCCGCCACCTCTTAGTTATTCTAAATAATTCCAACAATTGGTATCAGAGGCATCTCCTTAAGAGGACTATTTTCAAGGTACTAGAAGCACAAAGATCAAGATGTCAAAAAGAGAAGTACCCAAGCTGAACAGAGATAAAATTCCCACATGGAAAATTTTGATGAAGATAGGGACTTAGAGATCATGCACAATCTACCATTACTACTCAGCATGTTGATCTCATTTGAGCCCTAAATACCAAGGATATGAAAAAGAAGAAAGAACATAATCAAACAATGTTGGAGATTTCCTCTACCGTAAGTTACACTAAATTTGATGATATCAAAAATCTTGACTATGAAAAGAAAAATGGGGATGCCTTAACCACTATCTATGGAGTAGACACTAATGTTCTAAGAGCCAAAGCTAAAAGTCATAGTGGTAAGTTTGATGATATGAGAATGCAAGAAGGTGAAAATATTGCTCAATATACCTCAAGGATGAAAGATGTTGTTAATATGATAAGAGGAGCTACTGATACAATAGATGATGATATTGTACTAAGAAAAGTTTTAAGAACACTATTGCCCATATATGTTATTAGATTTTCTATAATTCAAGAACTAAGATGTATACCATGGAATAAACAATCACTTGAAGGTGTGGTAGGTAGGCTCATTACTTTTGAGCTATCTAAATTTGCTAATTACAAACCTAAAAATATTGAATCTGCTTTCAAATCTTAGCTATCATTGAAGGAACTCGATGAGAAGAAGAAGAAAACAAAGACAAAGTATGTGTCTAGTGATAGTGATATAGATGAGGAAGATGTAGAACAACTTGAAGCACTACTACCAAGAAGATTCCACAGAGGTAAAGGAAAATTCAAAGCTAAACTAAATATCATTTGTTTTAATTTCAATGAGGTTGGTCATATTGCTGCTAGATGTCTAGAGAAGAAGAACTACAAAGGTGATAGCAAGTACAAAACTACAAGAGATGAAGACAGCAAGGATTACAAAGATAAAGGCAAGAAGTCTTTCTAAATTTCTAAAGAGGAAACAAGTAATGAATCAGATGAACATGATGATGAAGTGGTGTATGTTCCAATGAAGGAAAAGTTTGATGAAGATGAGGAAACTACACTTGTGTCTTGTGTGAACAAGAATGAAAGATAGATCATTGACAATAGGTGTTCACATCACATGACTAAATGAAAAAGTAAGTTCATTACCTTAAATTTTTATGATGGAAATAGTGTAAGACTTGGTAATGATGCACCATGCTTGATAAAAGGATAAAGGCTCTATCAAACTCACAGATAAGATTATATGTGACAATGCATACTATGTTGAAGGACTAAACTATAATCTCTTGAGTGTGTCACAATTGAGTAATTTAGGATGTAAGGTTGAGTGTGAAAACAAGATTGCTAAGATAAATGATACTGATGGAAAACTAATTGGAAAGGGTGATTAGACTAGGAGTAATCTATTCTATCTTGATATAGAGGATGCTACTTGTTTGGTTACAAAATTTGATGATGTGTGGCTATGGCACAAAAGGTTATGTCATGTTAATTTTAATAACCTGGTTAGTATCACTAATATGAGAAAAGTTAGAGGTTTGCCTAAGTTGAAGAAGCTTGATAATATAATGTGAAAACAATGTCAGTTAGGGAAAATGACAAAGCCCAATTTTAAGAGTAAAAATCATACCTTTAAAGAAATACTAGGGATTGTTCATACGAAATTGTGTGGACTAATTGAAGTACAAAGCTACAAAGAAGATAAGTGCATTGTGTTATTTGTTGATGATTATTATGGAATGATGACAGTTATGTTTCTAAAATAGAAATCCGATGCTTTCCAAATGTTTAAGTGGTACTTAGCAAGAGTTGAAAAGAAAATAGGTAAAACTTTGAAATGTTTGAGATTTGAAAAAGGAGGAGAATATACATCAAATGAGTTTGAGATGTTATGTAATGAAAGAGGTATCAAAAGACACACATCTTCTCCTAGAACCCCTCCACAAAATGGAATTTTTGAAAGGAGGAACATGTACGTAATGGATTGTGCTAGAACACTCATGATGAAGAAAAATGTTGCTTTGAAATACTAGAGAGAAGTTGTAAGTACAGCTGTCTATACCTTGAACCATGTACAAGTCAAGAAAGGTACCCATTCAATAGCTTTTAAACTATGGTATGGATACTCACCTAATGTAAAATATTTTAAGGTATTTGGAAGCAAATATTTTATTCTTAAAGACTTTAGGAATCGTAAACTAGATGCAAAAAGTGAAGAGGGTGTATTCCTAGGTTATTTCACTTGAAGTAAAGCTTATAAGTGTTTAAATACTAACACTAACAAAGTTTTGGAAAATGAAAATGTAAAATTTGATGAATATACAAAAGTATATGAAGCTAAACCTATGAAAGAATCAGAAGAATACAAATTATTTGTATACTTTTATGAAGGTATGCCTACTGAAGAAGATGCTGCAAACTAATAGCAAGTTTCAGTGACTATCAAGTCACATACTATGAATGCTAAGTTGCATTCAAGAATCGAGCTACATTTAGATGTTGAGTTACAGAAGGAAGTTGAGGTACATTTTTATTCTAAGATTAGTATACATGAGAGAGATGTTGAGCTACCTAATAGGGATGTACATAGTGATTCTGAAGTTGAAAGACCAAATGAAGAAACTAGAGGTGAATGAAGACTATCTAAATATGTCAAGAGACATCATCTTGCTACATAAATTATTAGAGATAAAGATGATAGACCAATGACAAGGAAAAAATTAAGAAATGATACATGTTTTTTGAGCATGAAAGAACCTAAACAGTGAAAGATGCCTTAGAAGATGTGGACTGAAGTAAAGCTATTGAAGAAGAGATTGGACAAATTGAGGAAAAAAAAACATGGACTCTAGTTCCTAGACCAGAAGACAAAAATGTGATTAGCACCAAGTGGGTATTTAGAAATAAGCTAAATGAAAATGGTGAAGTCACAAGGAACAAGGCAAGATTAGTTTGCAAAGGTTATGCATAAGAAGAAGGAATTGCTTATGGAGAAAATTTTTCTCCTACTTCTAGATTGGAAGGAGTAGGAACTCTTCTTTCTTATTCTACATATTAAGGTTTCAAATTTTATGAAATGGATGTTAAATCTACATTTTTGAATGACATGTTAGAGGAAAAAGTTTACATAGAATAGTCAGAAGGATTTTTTGATGTTAACGATAAGAAAATGGTATGTACATTACATAAAGCTCTATATGCTTTGAAACAAGCATCAAGAGCATGGTATGAGAGACTTCATAAGTATCTTATGAAGATTGGATTTGAAAGGACTAATGATAAAAAAAATCTACACATAAAGATAGAAAAAGGCAAAGGTATTTTGTAATCTAAAATTTCTATCGATGATATTGTATTTGGAGGTCAAGATACTTTATGTAAGGTTTTTGCAAATGAAATGAAGGAAGAATTTGAAATGTTTATGTTTGGGAAAATAAACTTCAATGTAGGTTTGAAAGTATATTAGATGAAATATAGTATATAAATCAATTAGTCAAAGTATATCAAGGAGATACTAAAAACTACTGGATTGGAGGATTCAAAACTAGTAAGCGCACCTATGGTGACAAGACTTAAATTGTTAAAGAATGTTGATTTAGCTGAGGTGAATCAAACATTATACAGGTCTATGATTGGTAAATTATAATTTGTAATACATAGCAGACCTAATATTGCATTATCTACAGGGATAGTTGCAATAGAATCTCCTAATCCAAGGGAGAATCATTTGATGGCTATAAAGAGAATAACTAGATATCTAAAAGGAATAGAGGAATATGCTCTATACTATAAGAAAAATGAGAAATTTGAATTAAGAACCTATACTAATATTGATTGGGCTGGAAACATTGATGATAGAAAGTGCACCAGTGGATGAGTATTTTTCGTACGCAAGAGAATGGTTACATGGACTAGCAAGAAACAAAACTACAGTTCATAATCTACTACTGAAACTAAATATGTTGCTAGTGATGTAAATTGTACAAAAATTGTATGGATCAAACATCTACTCAAAGGCATGAAGGAAGAGATCATAGAACTAGTGATACTTTATTGTGATAATACAAGTGCTATAAATATATCAAAGAATCTGGTGATACACACAAAGAATAAGCACATTGCAATCAAGACAAAGAGGTGAAGATGAAATATGTTAACACAAAAGAGAAAATTGTTGATATCTTCATAAAAGAATTACCTAAGGATGCTCATGAGTATCCAAGAGGTAAACTAGGGGTGATAACCCTATCAAAGGCTATCTAAGTAGAAAAAGGAGTGCCCTGCATCAAACAAGCTAATTGTCATATGTTACAAATTGATGCAGTGGATCTTACTTTAGGAGCTGCCTAAAGTAATCAGAAAGATGAAACTACAAATTAGTCACAAGTATGGTAACGTAGAAGAAATTGAAGAAGTTCATATCTGCATGTTAAGATGATAACTCTTTGGCATTGTTGTCAAAAAGGGCGATAGTTAATGATCAAAGGAAATACAAGAGATTGGAGATTGAACAAAGAGGGAGAAATCCTAACACACATTATGAGGGAGAAATGCTTATAGAAAGAAAGTTTATCTAGTCATAACATCTACCTAGTAAGAGGCAGATGTAAGAAGTAATTCAATGGAGTCATAAGGATGAATTGATTATCTAATTATCTATTGATCAGAATAGAACATAGTTTTGTAACCTATTCAAAAGATGAAAGTTATTGATATAGGGAGAGATTTCAATACAAGAATTTTTTTTTAGTTTTTTTTAGTTTTTTTTTGGTCTTACTATTTTAAGTTAGTTAGTTTGGTTAATAAGTTTGGTTTTCTATCAATGCCCAAGAGCGAGATTGTTGAAAATAGATTGAAACAAGCATGATAAATTTGTTTCAATCATTGTTTTGTCACTAATGTAAAACCTTCTTTTTGCTGGTATGAAAAGTGCTTAAATGATTTAAGTACCATTAGTTATTTGATTGATGAAGAATATTTGATCAAGAAGATGTAACAAAAGCACCTAGAGGAAAGGCTGAGTTATGATATACAAAGGATCACAAGAATTAACTAAGAAAGTGATGTAATAGTGCATTGATAATCTAATTAAGATTGTAAAGGTTGGATACACTAAGAAAGTTGAGAAGAACAAGTTAAACTAAGTTTTTCTGCCAAGTTTGATTGAATGATAGTAGGTGCCAAGAAAAGCTAGTGCAAGCCAAGAAGAAAATAAATTCAAGCCAAGTAAAAGTTCATTTCATTGAATATTAACCAAAATAGTGGATGTTGAGTAAAGTTTGGTTGATGCCAAGCACCAGTAAACTTTAGTTCATGCTGACTAATTTTTTAATGGATGTTGAGAAATGTTGTATGTGTCAAGCATCAGAAGCAACTTAATGTCAACTGCCAACATTATTATAAATATTGTGAATTGGATGGACCTAAGCCAACAAGTTTTTTTTCTTGGATTGTGTGAAGTAGGTGGAAGATATGATTGATGAGTTGGTGGCACAGAATTCATGGTAAACTATTTTGAGGTGAATTCAAAGAGGATTAAGGAATAATTTTCTAGAAGTGATATGGGATAAGGGGTAGATTCATTGAATCCTACCTAATCTATCATAACCCTAAATTGGATAGTGGAGAATGAATGATTAAATATCTTAATTCTCTATTTATAGGGATGGCTGGTTAGAAATAAGGGTTGTCATGTGCGAGAACCTAAGGAAGACAAAGAGTCAAGGGGGTATTGCTTCATCAAGTGACCTAAGTGAAGAGTCTATAATGGCATGTTAAGCAAGAAGGCTTAAGGGTATGAATTCTTGAAGGCTAAACAAGCTATCAAAAATGAAATGAGTGAAAGCCAAACAGAATGGAGTACTAAAATAGAGATCTGTAATCTACAAATGGAGTTGTAAGTTGTTATCAGATCAAGCCTTACTAGTACTCTTTGATAATTGTATCAGTCTAGGGTAAATTCTTTGGATTAAGTTTGACCTAATAATCATTTCTAAATCCTTTAACTCAGTGACATTCCAAATGAATGGTCTAAAGTCCTCTAATAAGGCTCATTTTTAGTATGATGATTGAAATCCTTTAACATGATCACATTTAACAATGTGTATTGTAACCTTTAATAGGGTTGTCCTTTCATAGGGCAACAATTCTGAAGAGTGAAAAAGACTAGCATGTTACTGGTGTTTTTCTCCAAATTGGGTTTCGATGTACATCAATGTGTCAAATGTGTTGCTGAATCTATTGTGTTTCATGTTTGTAATTCTCCAAATTGATTGGACAATAACCTACAATTTTTTAAGTGTTTGCATAATCTTATGGATTTATGCATCATGATAAATGTTTTATGGGTTCACTAAGTTGAGAAAAGTTTTATTTATACATCTGGACCTTGAATAACTGATTCACCCCCCTTCTCAGTTATTCTAAAGAATTCCAATAGACAATAATTGCATCTAATCTATTATTTCTATAAATAGACAACTTAGATCTTTTCCCACTTAACCACAATCATCTATTCTAGGGTTAGGTAAGATTGAATGAATCTACCCACTTTTCCATTTTATCCCATTCTAGAAACTTCATTTACAATCCTCTTTGAATTCACCTCAAAATGGTTTATCTTAAAATCTATGGAACTAGATCATCATAGTTATCTTCCACATGCTTCTCGGGTAAAAGCACAAACCTGTGTCACCTTTTATAAAGAGACGTGATATCAAAATGTGATAGTTCAACATTAATGAAAAAAAAAAGGGTATTTGTGTTTAAAATATGAAGATGATACAAACTGATGAAATGTGTAGAATTGGATGAATTTTATGCCTATAATTTTTATAAAATTTTTTGAGTAAGAGTTTATTCATTTTATTTTATTTTGAAGTCCCTTTTTTTACTATAAAAAATATAGGGTGTAGTTCCTATCAAACAAGTATATGAAAATCATCTTTTTTTGTTCTAATTTGAAAATATCTTATAGATGACATGTATAGCTAGTGAACAAAAAAAGAAATAATTATTTTTTATGTATATTTTCTTTGTTATAAGTGCTCAAGTTTGACCTTATCAGAATCCAATAGTTTTTTCCTCCTGTGAAAACTTCTCTATCAAATCTATACCTTCTTGAAAAAAAATTACATATTCATGAAGAGGATTCTCTCCTCTAGAGATAAATATAAATTTTTAAATTTTTTTGATATGATGTACTATTTTTTTCCCCTTTTTTGAGGGAGCATCTTCTAAAATGTTGAAATATCAACTTATAATATTTGGAGATTATAACATATTATAACTAATCAAAACACTCAAAAAATTATATATTGATGATATTGAATCTAAGATCTATGAAAGGGTATTTTTAGTTTTTGAAAAAAATTGAGTTTTGATAGAGAAATGAGATTTGACCAAAATAGGTTTTTGTATCATAAAAAGTGACACAGATCTATGCTTTTACCCTCTCACAATTGAAGAAATCAACTTTGTTGGCTTAGGTTCGTTAAATATTTGATCTAACATATTTACTAGCACTTGGCAATAACACTTTGTTTGGTCGACAAATATTGTATTCTAATGCTCAACTAACACTAGGTTTCTCAGCGTCTACTAATTCTTTATTGGTGCTCGACAAATATTAACTTTCTTAACTCAGTACCAACTAGATTTCTCTTTCTCAACTCATACTAAACTTACTACTTGGCTTCAACTAATTTTTTTCTCAGCTTGCATTGACTTTCCTTAGCTTGCACTATTCACTTAGTTAGGCTTGGCAAACACATTTCTTTACTTAGCATTCTTTTAGTCTTTGCTCCAGTATCATTTCATTATAACCTTAAGTAGATAAACAATACACTATATCATCAATGTGTTTCTTGGTCTTAGTGCTATTGGGATTTACAAGTGGGAAGTATACTTCTAAGAGGGGGGTGGGGGTAAATCAAAAGTACTAAAATTCAACCAATAAAACTTTTAACTTTAAAAAATTGCATGCATAAACATATAGAAATAACATGTAAAGAAAGTACATCCACACAAACACTTGACACCAAATATGATTACCCAGAAACCCTCCAATGAGAAGGTAAGCTGGGGTGGGTATGACACCCACAACTCTTCACTACTGTAGCAATAGTGTTCACCTATTAAGGTTACATGGTTTAACCATTCTCATGATCTACCTTATGAAAGGCCTGCCTTGTTAAAGGCTTACAAGGATTGTTAGATCCTACCCTGTTAAAGGATATTAACACCCTATTAGAAGTGTGCCTAGCTAAAGGAGTTTAGAACACTCACTTGGAATGGACCATCTTGTTAATGGCTTTATATAATGGCTAATAAACTAACCTAAGTCCATATAATTTCATTCTATTGTAACAATTGTTAGAGAGTATAATAAAATGTTTGATCTGATACACTTACAATTTGATATTGCTGATTTTAGATCCTTACTCCATCCTTCTTGATCCTCTTTGATCTAATATGGAAATGTTGTAACCTTGATCCTTTGTTCTACTAACTGATTCTACAATTCTATCCTTCTTCTAAGTTACCTTCAACTTGATCAATTCACCCCTTTCACTTCCTTCAAATCTTTTCTTAGCATTATCTCCTAGCATGCGTTCTCTCTCACACTTTGTAAAGTATGGGGCTTCGTCTCCTTTTAAAAAGATTTCGTGACTTAGGGTTAGGTATGAATCTACAAATGAGATTCATCCAAATTTCTCGCTCAAATCCTTCCATTTTTCTTGTTGGTTGCATCTTGATTGCATAGGGAATCTAAATAGGTTTGATCTTATCTCTAAGCTTCAAGATCTATCCATATGTCAACTCAAAAATGGTTTACATCTTAGTTTGTAAAGGGACAAACCCTTATGTTGATTCTATGTTCCTTGGCACTTGGTAATTACTGATGCTCGACACATACTAAAATTCTTTTTGGCTCAGCACCTGAACATGCTCGGCATCTATTGTTCACTCGACACATATACTCACTAGGCTTTGTCTTTCTGCTCAGCATTTGAATGACTCAGTACTTACTATATTTTTGGCTTGACACATTGTTTACTTAGCACATGAGTGACTTAGCACTCATTTCAACTTGGCATCTATATTATACTTGGCATGAACTTAGAAAATTTCTTAAGTGTGTTGACACTCAATTTTCAAAACCAATATGAGATCAACAATCTCCCCCTTTGACATGAGTGTCAAAAAAACTTAACTATACATGATGAATCTAATCTCCTCGAGTGTAATATATATTATGTTAAGCATATATTCAAAACTTCAAAACTTGTTCAAAATTTCATGAACGTCTATATACCTCAAAACTTTATAACTCCCCCTGAGTTAATGTGCCTTTTCTATATCCAAAATCTTTCTGAGTAGAGTGATTTGCCTCTACTCATACTCATTGTCTTTATTCTAAATTTTGATACTCTTTATCTGATGTGTTTTGTTATGCCCTGTTTCTTGTTGTTAGCTTTCTGTTTTCTCTTCTCTGTTTGTTTTGTAACTACCCCATTCATTTTGACTCCCCCTTTCACATGTCTCCCTCTTGTAGATTAAGTCTCCTTATAGCCTAATTTATCTCCCCTTTTTTGACACTTATGTCAAAGGGTCTATACACTGACTAAATATTTTTCCAATAAGGTTTTTTTTACTTCCATTACAATTCTTAGAGTAGCATCCCAATTTTGTATTGCAACTTCTAGAGATTTGATCTATATTGTTGTCTCTACTGCAAGGTGAACTAAGCCATCTAATGTTGAAAGATTAGGATCTTTCTTCAATAAATTTTCTACATAGGCTAGTTCTTTTGTAGAATCTCCATGTGAGGGGTTAGGGTGGCTTGTATTTGAACTAATTTGGCTCTAGTATTAGCCTCTTCTACTATCAATATAGCTAGTTCCTTTTGTGCATGAAGCATTGTTTGAAAGTACTTCTCACTTTGAGTTGGATCTTTTGGCAATTACATGCCTAATACTTTCAGATTTCTTTTCAAGCTCATTATTGTTTGGCTGGTTTCTTGTGTGAAGATTGAAGTATCACACAATTTTTTGTATAGTGAGAATATATTCTCAAGTACTATCTTCACCTTCTCAATTTTCTTTGCCAGCTCTACCTTTGATAGTGCTATTTTACTAGATATTTTCTCATTCACCTTTCCTTGAAACTTTTTCTCGGACCATTACATGAGTTTTACATTTGTCTCCTAGTCTTCATTGGTCACCTTTTCAACAATTTCTAATAGTTGTTCCAATATTGACTTGATTTCATCAAGTGCTTGTAAGCTGAATGCATCTAGAAAGATGTCTTTTATCTCAATTAGTGCTTTCCTTTTTTTATAGTCATTTCTGAGTATCTCTTGCTTCTTCTTCCTCTCTAATGCCTCTTGCACCTCATTAATCTACTCTATGTTCATGGTTGCATAGTCATACTTTGGAATGAATATATCTTCATCTAATGTAGGGTCTCCATAGTGAAGTACTCTTACAACCTTTGTGGAGCTCGAGCTTGGTGCTGAAATTTGGAGTGACAATGTTTCAGTGCTCGAATTTTGAGGCATTCTTGTAGGAGTCCCAGTAGTTGGTAGATTTACCAAAGTTTGAATTGCTTATTGCTCCTTTTCCTTTGGAATCTCCTTCTCTTCCTCTGATCTTCCTTGATCAATCACTATTATTTGTGGTGGTGCACCTTGTACTTGTGCAGTAGGAATAGAAGTATCCATCTGTCATGTTTGTCCCCTTGTTGGTTCCTCGACTATTATAGCAACTTTAACTATGGAATCAACCTTAGCTAATGTATCTTGAAAAGTTTTCTCTTTAGGTTGTCCACTTGTAGCTGTAGGGATGACAAAATATGTTTCTTGTGTTGCCATCTTGTCCCTAGTCAGGCCAGCTACTACTTTTTGCAACTCATTTACACTGACCAACACTAGGTTATTGCATAATTGAGGTTGTAATGTTGATTGGTCTTGGATCTTCTTAAGATCCTCTAGTCATTGGATTGATGTTATGACTAGAGTTTTTAGGAACATCCTTTACTTTACTGTGTCTATATGTGTAGAGGTGTCATTTGGAGGGCTTGGAGGTGGCAATTATGTCTCTTGGACACTCTGATCTATTTTTTGCTCTTCAGCAGTTTCCATATTATCTTCTTTTTGTGTTTCCTCCTCCATTCTATTGCCTTCCTTTTCTTTCTCAACCTCTCCTTCCTTATCATTCTCTTCTTCTTCTCCATTATTTCTTCCCTCAAAGGGATCTTCCTCTGCTTTAATAGTAGTTAGTTCATATATTAACTTCGACATTTGAGTGGACTTCTTGAAAACATCTTCAATCTTATTTTGAAGAATGATGAAGGCTTTATATTTGGGTGCAAATTTGCTCCCATGCTTCTTGTTGGCCTTAGTTATTTGCCGCTTTGTAATCTCTAGCATTACTCGAGCCAATGTAGACTTTCTTATTTCCTTTTTCGTGTTAAGACAATAATGCCATTTATTTTCAACAATAGAATATAAATCTTTAGGAATTGAATTGTCAAGTTCAAGTGGGGTGTTCTTGAACTTAGCCATCATAGTATAGACTGATTCTTCAACCATGTTTTGCTCTTCCCTACTCAACTTATTGAAATCAATGTTCTTTAAGCTAGTTAAGTCTACATTATCTTTAATATTATCAAAAATATTTTCTAAATCAGACTTGGTGGTGTGACTTACCACTCTAAATTGGTTGTTGTCATCTGATTCAGTCCTTTCTTTATCAAATTTAGGTGGCGCAACATATATCCTTCTTAGTTTCTTCTTTGTTGGACCTTGCTTCTCAATAGCCTTTTCCTTCTCTATTGTTTGATATTTTTCCCTCTGAGTGGTGGCCCTTATAGTTTCTCTGTGGCTAGGATAGTAGGCTTGGATGGGCTTGGCTTTGCAGTCTTTTTAGCCTTGGGCTGAGCTATAGGATATTTTTGAGCTTTTCTCCTTTTAGGCTCTGGTTTAGGTGGTGCTTCCTCGACTTGTTCTTCTTCATCTTCTCCCATGCCTTGTGTTAGAAGTACTAAAATTTAACCAATAAAACGTTTAACTTTAAAACATTGCATGCATAATCATATAAAAATAACATGTAAAGCAAATGCATCCACACAACCACTTGACACCAGATATGATTACCCATAAACCCTCCAAGGAGAAGGTAAAACTGGGGTGGGGATAACACCCACAACTCTTCACTGCTATAGCAATAAAGTTCATTTGTTAAGGTTACATGTTTTGACCATTCTCATGATCTATCCTATGAAAGGCCTGCCCTATTAAAGACTTACAAGGATTCTTAGATCCTACCCTATTAAAGGATTTTAACACCATGTTAGACGCATGTCTAGCTAGAGGACTTTAGAACACTCACTTGGAATGTCACCCTGTTAAAAAGTGCATGGCTTCTCTAAAGGGTCTTTAGAGCTAATTTCCCCTTACTCATGCTTACCGAAATGCACCATCACCTTATATACCACTACAACCAGAGAGAGGCAAGAATGAAACAAGGTCAACCAACCCCCCTTAAAATATAGGTCACCAAGTTAAGGTAGGAAGGCCCATCTAATTGTACGGACCAGGAACAACATTTGAGTGATTCAATCCTTTTGATCTAGCATTGACAATTGCATGTTCTAAAATTATAGAGTTTTTCACATTTATATAATGGCTATTAAACCAACCGAAGTCCATAGGATTTCATTCTGCTATAAAAATTGTTAGTGAGTACAATAGAATGTTTGATCTGATACACTTATAATCTAATATTGTTAATTTTAGATCCTTATTATGTCCCTCTTAATCCTCTTTGATCTAATATGGAAATGTTGTAACCTTGATCCTTATTTCTGCTAACTGATTCTACAATTCTATCCTTCTTCTAAGTCACCTTCAACTTGATCAATTCATCCCTTTCACTTCCTTCAAATCTTTGCTTATCATTATCTCCTCACATGCATTCTCTCTCACACTCTATAAAGTATGGGGCTTTGTCACCTTTTAAAAATATTTAATGACTTGGGGTTAGTTATGAATCTACGATTAAGATTCATCCAAATTTCCTAATCAAATCCTTCCATTTTTCTCATTGCTTGTATGTTGATTGCATAGGAAATCCAAATAGATTTGATCTTATCTTTAAGCTTTGAGATCTATCCATATGTCGGCTAAAAACTAGTTTACATCTTAGTTTGTGAAGGCACAAACTCTTATGCTGACTCTGTGTTGCTCAACACTTGCTGATTATTGATGCTCATCACATACTAAAATTTTGTCTAGCTAGGCACTTGAACATGCTCAACATCTATTGTTCACTCGGCACATATACTCGCTCAACTTTGTCTATCTGGTCGACATCTAAATGACTTGGCACTTAGTATATTTTTGGCTCAACATATATTGTTTACTTGGCACATGAGTGACTCAGCACTCATTTCAACTTAGCATCTATATTATACTTGCATGAACTTAGAAAATTTCTTAACTATGTTGACACTCAATTGTCAAAACCAATCTGAGATCAACAACAGCTCCTTTTATACACCAAATAACTTAGCCTTTTTCTAGGTTGTCTTGTTATCCTTTCATTTCAAATCTTCTTCATCAATCAAAGAAATGATAACATTCAAACCAAAGTAAGCAATTGTCTCACCAACAAGTACTAGGTTTGACATTAGTGACAAAATAATGATTGTTCCATGATAGGTTTCATCAATCTTCTTTGCTTCAACAATCACCTTTCAACAATTAAACCATGAGACCCAAAAATACATTGCAATTCTTTATTTTTAGTTTTATATGAAGATCCCAAGCCCAAATAATAAAATTTTAAACATAAATAAGATATTGTAGAAATCTTTTTGAACAAATTGGCTTATTTAAGAAAGAGTAAAATTAAGACTTTTAACATAAATATCTATATGATCTATAATAGTATTCATAATTGAAACAAACAATATGAGGGATGATGGGCCTAAATAAGAGAAGTAGATGTCAAATCCTAAAAAAATATAACAATTTGATTTATTTAGATTAGGAGGTTGATTTGGGTCACTTATTCTTTCTTTGAGAAAACTAGCGAATGGTTAATGCCCTAAAGATAATGTCTTATATACAACCACTTTTATATTATCTTACATAGTGTCCTCTACTACTACTATTTTCTCTAGTAATGCTTTATACTTATTTATTTCCATTAGTGTGTATGGTTTCTACCTTTCATAGAATTTGAACCTTTTATCTTTTACTACAGTTTCCAAAAATAAATAGTCTATTATAAAAGAGTTTTGGTACTTTATATAACACCCGCCTTTCCTATAATAATAAAAAGGATAAACATTATTTTGTGATTGTTGACTTCAATTGATGAGATGATCAAGGATGTTAAATCCATCAACATAGACCAATTAGAGAAAATAAAAAATGCTCAAGAAACTATTGGAAAAATGCATAAAATTAGTTAGTAGATCTACTGTCCACAATAATGCAATACATGATATAAATCTTGTGCTTTCAACTAGTGTGCTGTTTAGAGAAGGTATAAGTTTTTGTTTGAAGGTATCGATGCTACCAACGAGGTTGTATATGTTCTTGATCATGTATTTAATCAAGGTTAAACAATTTCTTACAAAATCAAGGGGCACTTGGCTTGGACCATTAGCATACCTAGATTTGCTAGTGACCATTCTCAAGTCATCCAAGAGGTAATAGATATGAGTGACCAAATGGTAGAGAAAATACTAAGGATTTTAGTAGGTTCATTGTTGTCTATGACCCTATTTTTTTTACTATTGATTTTTCTATTGGTTCCTTGATAATTCATTGTTTGTTCCACTTTATAGCTTCTTATTTTACCGTAGTAGGAAACTAAAGAATTATATCAAATACACAAAATCTAAAGTACTATAAATAATCACTAAATATCAAAAACTAAAACTAATGATAATTTATTAATTGTTACTCAGACATATGATAAGTGCTAAACTAGATGAATCAAATAAAATACAATCTTTAACTAAGAAGTAATTGTTGTAAATCCAAATTGTCCTTTCAAATCTCCAATACAATTAAGCACTTCCAAAAGTTACTTGGGATACCTTGGCAAAAATGTTTGTTCCTTGTAAAAAAGTGGCATTATAAGAAACTAAAGAATTATATTAAATATGCAAAATCCAAAGTACTATAAATAATCACTAAACACCAAAAACTAAAACAAATGATAATTTATTAATTGTTACTTAACATCAAATAAAATACAATCTTTAACAAGAAGTAATTGTTGAAACCTAAATTGTCTTTGCGATCTCCGATACAATTAAGCACTTCCAAAGATTAGGTAGGATACCTTGGCAAAAAAGTTTGTTCCTTGCAAATAGAATCTTGTTAAACAATCTTTATTTTGTAGCCTTTACATTGCAGTGTTCGCAGATGGTAGTATTTAAAAAAAGAAAATTTAAATCAGTATATTTCCAACGTTTTGTTTTGCTTGAACGGTCATAGATGCTTGCAAATATTCCCCTATTATTATTATTAGATAAAGTTCAGAAAATGTTTGTTATAGTATTCACCTATGGATGTTATTGTAATATTTTTCCTTATCAAACGTTCTGTCAATCTTGTTTGCTTGTCTTGAAAATGGCCGAAATCTCACAAAGATGTTCTGCCCCAAAATGGAAGCCAACACAAGAGCAATTGCAAATACTGGAAGGATTGTATATTAATGTTTTTAGCAAACCAACCCCTGAGCAAATATATCATATTGCTGATCTTCTTAAAAGTTATGGAGATTTACAAGCGAAAAATGTGTATTACTGGTTTCAAAATCGTAGAGGAACTGACAGCAACAAAAAACGAGGAAGATTGGAAGAAGGAGTGGCCTCAGTCATGTTCAAGGCTGCAAAGATCAGAACATGTAAATAAATAAATCTTTTGTTTAACAATTTTTAAGTTTATTAGGGTATCTATTAACAATAGGTATCAATTGAATACATTTGATTCTTCGATTCAACTATTCATAAGTTCATTAGGCATACCAATTCAATATGTTTAAATCTTACATATGCAAGAAACCTTATTCCTTAGATTTCATAGGAATGAACGACTTCTTACTGTTTTTATTTGAGAGAAAAGAATGTTCATTGCAGTTAAAAGTCCAAATTATTCTTCAATCTTTATGATGAGTAAATTCTACATGTGTTTTTTCTTTGTTTAATATGTTTTGGTAGCTTTAGCAGAGTTGAGAATTGGACGGTGCTCGGAAAAGATGAAATCCTTAAATGTTAATGAGACCTTCAAAGGTTTAACTACATCGAAATTAGAGAATTCCTCTATTAATCAGGAGGAATTCAAAGGTTTAAATGTTGTATCATCTGTGTTTTTTTTCAAGTATTTTAGTCTATTCATTTGATGATTATATTTCAACAGGAGACAACTCTAAAGGCAAAGTGGTGTAGTGGAGGGAAGAAGATAGCTAGTCCTGGGGATGATTACGAACATGAAGATATTGAATTAACACCTTCTGCAAATAAGATGTTTAGGAGTAGGTAGAAATAGACTTCCAAAATAGATAGAAATAGACTTCCAAAATACAGAGAATTACAGGAACGTGAAGATAGAAATAAACCACTACAAACTCTGCAGTTGTTTCCACTAGAGCCAAGTACTACTAAACATAGAGACGATAATGTATTGGAGTCCAATTACTCAGTTATTTAATATGATGTAGAATACTTTTTTTTCAGAGGCTCACCTTTGTTTGTAAAGAAGATGAGAGTTTTGGTGTCATTCCCAAAGGGACGTGCTCCCATGTTCCTTGTTTTAGTCATATCTTGTTCATCGGAACTTTCAAAAATTGTTAATATTTAATTGCTTCCTTTTATAATTTAAAACACTTTCATACATATAATGCAAAGTAATTCTTATCAATGGCTAATATTTTATGTTATTATACATTTATATTCTTGTAATAACCATGTTTTATGTTTTATGTTTATGGAATACATCAATAAAGTTCTCTCCATGTTTATATTTCCTTATTAAGTAGATATAATGTTCTACAAAGGGTATCAATAAAGTTTCCATTTGATAAAATTTTAAAGGCTTGACAAGATATTTTAAAAATTAATACTTGTTTAGTCAAGTGCTTATGGATGATTTGGTGATTATTTGTAAAAAATGGTTGTTGATTTAAAAATTTAATGTATTATAAATGTAGGTAAGTTGTGTCTTCTTTGTATCTTTTGACTTGATTTTGGTGCAATAGAATATTTATCAAGACTCCATAGTTATTCTAGTAAATCTGTTTTTGGAATATTGAAAACAAATATTCATATACAACAACACCTAATGAGAAAATTATAATTCTTCAAAGAATCAATTCCCACAAAAAAAGTATCTGATTATTGTCTGCATTCTTCTTAGAATACTTAGGAACAAATGATTTCCATATTAGATTATATTGATTCCTTAAATGATAACACTATTTGTATTCCTTAGGGTTTCCTTCCCATCATAGAAATAATTGTTGATGAAAATATTGGACCCCAAAAATCTCAAATCCTTCATGGTGTATCATCTACAATTAGATATTCCCAATAAAATATACAAGAAATTTAAAAATAGTTCACCTATTCATTTTTTGGAAAGATTTTTACCAAGTATTCTATGATAAAATTTCATAAAGTTCCTATTAAAGCTTCTATGGAGGAATTATTTCTCAAGATTTCAAGGCTACTACTAATTCAATTTACACAATATAAAATTCCATCATTTTAAAATATTAAGTCACTTATTAAGAGAATAAAAATTGCAAGTCATTTGAAACTTGGTCTAAAAAGGTAGGATCAAATTCCATCATTTTAAAATATTAAGTCACTTATTAAGAGAATAAAAATTGCGAGTCATTTGAAACTTGGTCTAAAAAGGTAGGATCATATATGATTAATAGAATTTTGGTCAAGTCTTTGTAGCAAAAACAAGATTTTTTTTTTAACAAACACATTCTATTTCAAGAGTAAAACAAGATTGGAAAAAGGGTTTTTTGCACAACAAGAGTAGTGAGGGGACAAAATCATAGAGAACAAAATATCCAAAAGGAGATAGGGAATCCTTATAGTTATTAGTAAAACAAATCTAATGTGGAAAAAATAATTTCACTCTTTCAAACATGATTAAAAATAATTCTTACATTGTTATAGGACTTATTACTCTTATCAAAAGATTTCCTATCAAGCGTCAAATTGATTCTAGTGGAGAATATATTTTACTCCTCTGAAAAATAAAGGTATTAGAATTCATGTTTATCAAAATTGTTTGGATAGAAAGATTTTCAATCCCTTTTGTTGGCACCTTAGAAGGGCCAAGAATTTAGCACATCTAAATTTCTATGGTCTTTCTTCAATAGTGGATTATAAAATTCATCAATTTTTTAGTAGTATATTTTTTATTAATTAAAAAAAGAAAAATATTTTCATTAGCATATTTTGATGCTATAATTTTCTATTTGATAAAAGGCAAATGGAATTATACAACATAAAGATAATGAAAGGCTCTAAAAAAGCATCTAATGAAAAATGTGTATTTAGTTGTATCCCCCTAAATTGTAATTTTCTTTGATGGTATAGTAACTAGGTTTCATCCAAATTGTAAGAGATTAGACAAATACTCATCAACTTATAATAACCTTTTCAAATTAAACTTATTGTCTCAAGTAATTTTCCCCTTATTACCTTCCCACCTAGTTTCGATGCAACATAATATTTATGAGTACTCCATGGTTAATCATGTATAACAACACAATTATAATTCTTGATTGATTCCATAAAGAACAAGTGCCACATAGTGGCTTAGTACTTGCCTTTAATAATATTATTTTTAATTTTGATATAAATTTAGTTGTAATTTTATTATATATTTATTATATGTATAAAACATATTAATGTGTACTTTCATAATTTTTCATAATTATATTCAATATTTTTCAAATATATTTTATTTATAATTGATTTTGTGCAATCATGTAATTGTGGCAAGTTGTTTAAATTAAAAAAACATTAATTTTTGTAACCAACACATTAATTCACATAAGATTCAAACATTATAATACATAAGAAATAATGAAAAATAATTTTAATACTTTGACAATATATTGTTAAATATAATAATTGAAACAATATTTTTTGTGTACTATGTTATAGAATTTGATAAAAAAAAGTGTTCAATTTTGTTTTATAATATATTATTTTTAAAATTTTGTAATATAATATTAAAATTTAAATAATGATAATTGAAAGAACTATTTAATAAATATAAGTAGTGGATGAATGAAATAAATACAATATAAATTTTTTTAATATAATAAAATATTATAAATCTTTCAAACAAAAGTTGAAGAATTGGAGGTAATAAACTCATATAAGAGTTGTAATAAATAATTAAAGTAAATGATTAAAATATTTTTAAAAAGTTATTTCAATGTACTTCTTTAAACAAACTATTTATAATAGTATTATAATATATAGTTTTCTATAAAGCACTTTGAACAAAATTGATAAAAAATGTGCTAAAAATTAGGAATAAGAGAAACAATAAAAATATTCTATAAAAAATACTTCTTGGAAACTCACAAATGACCATATAAGACTCTAATATGTTCATCCAATTAAAAGCTAGAAAATTAATATATATAAATTGTAAAGTTAAAAAATTGACATGTATTTTTTCTATAAACATAATATTTATAGAAATATATGGAATGAAATGAATTTTTATTGGTAGAATAGAGGTAATTTAATAACAAGTTAACGTGGGTAATCCAAAAAATGACACAATAGTACTTAGCCTACCGGCAAGTACTAATAAAAATATTTGTACTCCTTAGAATCTTCTTCCTATCCTAGACATAATTGTTGTGGAAAATATTGAGCCTCTAAAAATATCAAACCCTTCAGGGTGTATGATTTAGTAATAGATTCTAGTAATAAAATAAAGAAAGAAATTTAAAATAGTTCTCTTGCTCCTTTCTTAGAAAGGTACCATCCAAGTGTTCTTTGATAAATTTTGAAAATGGTCCAATCAAAGCATCCCTTGAGGAATGGTTTGTCAAGATCTAAAGGATACTACTAATTTAATTTTTTGTTGAAGGAACTCCATCATTTTAGATAGTAACTCTCTTGTTAAAGACACAAATTGGTTTAAAAATGTAGGACCATGTGTGTTTATCAAATTCCAAATAAGTCTTCAAAAATAAATATCCAACACAAGATAGAAAATCTTTAAACTTATTTGTGACTAAACTATCATATGGAGGAAAGAATGTAACTAATTGTAACTTGAATAACATTATTTCTTGGATTTTTAGAAGCATAATTACCCTTATCAAAATATTTTGTGTCAAGTGTCAAATCAATTATAGTGGTATATAAATACATACATACATATATATATGTATGTATGTATGCGTGAAAATCAGCCTCTATTAACACACACACTTCAACATGGTTCTTATTTGTGGATTCATCCTAGAATGAACATGAGATTGTTAACCCAAGAATAGTCTAGCAAGGTGACCTATTGCCTTCTATCTAGAGAGATTTTACCTATTTAATATCCCCAAATTTGAGGTGTAGGTAACCAAATCCTCTAAGAATGAAGGATTTAAATGCAATTAAGTCTATATGAGTATGCAAGTAATCTAAATGATGTATGCAATTAATCTAAGAAAATATAAAATAAACTAGATTATATGCATGCATATTAAATCTAAATGATATTTAATCTAAGGAATGAAAGCTTATGAAATAATGAATACAAAGTCAGAGCACAACTCAGCAGAGATTTGATAGCAATTCAATTCAACCTTTTTTGATAAGGAATTATGAGTCCCTTAAATCAAATTCCTAGAATCCATCAATGGGTGAGATCAACTTCAATCAACGGTCAGGATTGAAGCAAAGTTTCAGTTAAGATGGAAACTTCCTTGTGCAAGTGAAGTGAACTATTTCCAATCTAAGTGTGATGAGTAGTCAACTGAACTTTCCATGAGTGAGAGAGTAAGTTAACTGGATTGATTCTAATTTTGAGAAGTAGTTCACTCAAAGTTTCCATTTTGAGCTAAAGAGTAGAATTAGGAAGAATATTTAATTTAATAAAATGAGATATGCTCTCATAAATACCTTTTCTATTTAATTGAATAATCATATTCAATTAATTAAAACAAGCATAATTATTAAATTAAATAAATTTAACCCTATAGTACATTAGCCTTAGGAGATAATTTAATTTAATAAAGTATGAACACTTTATATTAAATTAAAATTAAATCAAATAGGTTTAATATGGCTAATATGAGTGAGTACTATAGGGATTAAATAGGAAATATGATGAATGTAGATTAGGGTTTTCTGCATCTGACAATAAAGTCAAGTAGTGATAATTAGAATGAGAATTGCCTATTGAAATAGGAATTTTGCAATTATCAGGATAGACCAAAATTAGTGATCATGGCAATGGGCCAATTTTGGGGTATTAAATTTTTCCCCTCTTTGAATTAATGTGTGAGCAACACGTTCGATTCAAAGAAAATCAAAAAGCATGACATGAAAATGAGATTAGTTCTGAAGTTGATGATACAGAGACCAATTGATAAGCTTTTAAGGACCATCTCTAGAATAGAGCTTAATTCTAAGGAATCCAAGTAGAGCACCTAGATACCTAAATTGATCAACATTTTAAAGGTTTCCTTCAAAATGAAGTTTAACCTTTAAGGATCCAAACAGAATGTCTAGATACTCGAGATTGATAGCATTTAAAAGATCATCTCTAAAATAGAGCTTAACCTTTAAGGATCCAGACAGAATGTCTAGATACTTGAGATTGATAGCATTTAAAATATCATCTTCAAAATAGAGCTTAAGCTTTAAGGATCTAGATAGAACACCTAGATACCTAAGAATGACAGCATTTAAAAGATCATCTGCAGAATGGAGCTTAACCTTTAAGGATCTAGATAGAACACCTAGATACCATTGCTTTGATAAGAATTTAAAAGATTATCCATAGAATGAAGCTAAATCTTTAAGGATCTAGATAGAATACCTAGATACCTGAGATTGATAGCATTTAAAAGATCATCTCCAGAATAGAGCTTAATCTCTAAGGATCCAGATACAACACCTAGATACCTAAGATTGATAGCATTTAAAAGATCATCTCCAGAATGGAGCTTAACCTTTAAGGAACTAGATAGAACACCTAGATACCTAAGATTGATAAAAGATAGCAAGATCGAATTATAATTCATAGAATCATCCCTAAAATAAGGATTGATCCTAAGGAGTCGGGGTTTAGACTGTCCCAATACCTATCCATCAAACTCTGAGAAGAGTTGTTATAAGATTGATTAGTTGATGAAAAGATAAGATAGATGTTGGAGTTGAGGAAAGACAACTCCGAAGATGCCCAAGATCACTTGCATGCGAGAACCTGTCAAAGAGAAGCCAAGGAGAGGAACAGCATGGAGCAAGGAAAAAACCCTAAACGGACATAAGAGATAATATGTGTAAACACAAGAAGAAAATGTATTTACAATATGCACAATGTTATGATGAAAATACAATGAGAGAGAGGTTTCTTATAAAGACCTCAAGGAAGCTTGTAGAACAAGCTAGAAGGTGGTAGAAGATAAGGATGACAACTCAGCACATATCCACAAAAGGTGGAACATGTTAGAAGGGAACAAACTCCTGTGTTGTCATCAACTAACCACTACATGCATTAAATACAAAATATTAAATAAATGCATTTACCTAAGTAAGCTTAAGTAAATAGAATAAATAATTAATAATTAATTAATTATTTACTCTAACACCCCCCCTTAAGTGCAACTTAGGGAAATGCCTTAAGCTCACGAAACTAAGATGAATGCATAATGGGTCCTAGCAACGAGGCCATGTTAGGTACCCATGTACAATGCAAAAGAATGCAACCTCTGTAAATGGAGAAAGAGAGAAAACCATGTGGGAAAAAACCTCTCCCAAAAAGAGGTAAGAACATAGTGAAGAACTGAAGAAGCCTCCAACTAGGGAAATTGTCCCCTAAAATAGGAATAAGGAGTGATCATGAAGAAGCATCACTGAAGCATGAAAAACTACAAAATCTATCAAACTATAGATCTAAAGAACCTCCATGGAAGAAGAAGGCACGAACCAAGCATGTCTATATGGTAGATGATCCATCTCACCGAAATGCATAGGTAGCTAGCCACTACAATCGCCTTGTATATAGCATCAACCACTAAATACATAGTTCACACTAGTGAACCATTGAACCACAGATGCATTAGAACAACAACATAACCCCCCCTTAATGGAGACAGGGTGTGATGACAGGCAACTAAGAAGGTGGGCCAAAGTCTCCTACAAACAAACCAAGAACGATGAGAGAGGAAAAGAGGTACAAACACCTATAAAGACACAGTCAAACTGACTCTGCATGGGGCTAATGTCGTAGAAGGGACACTCACTTGAAAAAGGGAGAAGGCATAAAATAGCAAAAAATTATCCCCCCTTTATGAAAATAGTGCATGTACAACTGACTCAAAAAAATGTTCATGATCCCCGAAATGCAAAAGTGGCACTTTATCTCAGTGTGATACATAAAAGTGCTTCAAAATGATAGCTATAATGATCAAAATTGAAAATGAGCTATAAAAAAGGAAAGTACAACCAAAAAAAAGAGGAACCATGCTAGGAAAATGATCCTCGGGCCTAAAACACTCAAGATATCCACCATATAGCAAAAATGCCAAAACTATGATAGAAAGAGCATGGGACAAAAAATCAAGAAAAGGACCACATTTTTGAAAAGGTGACAAAATCAGCTTTCCAAAAATATAAAGTTTTCAAAAAATAGGCATGGGATACAAAAGATATGCATGTCAGAGTCAAAAAAGGACTTCAGACTTCAACAGAAAAAATAGGCAATAAAAATGCACCAAAACCTAAAAATACCTACACCAAATTTTCTATCTCAGAACCAGCTTTTTGGTGCTCCTTTTAGATCGGAAAATTACCTCCGTATGCAAAAGTTATGGCCAAAAAACCACAAGTAGGTCCAAAATAGAACTTGGAGAGGTGCATGTAAGGTTGGATGATGCAAGGATGATGTCATGCTAATGTCAGTAGTCTGCGAGCTTAAAATTGACAATTTCTAAGCCGTTGCAAAAAAAAAGAAGGCCACATGGTAGTGTCACGTGGATGCCATGTGGCGAAGTGGATGATGTGGCAGGTGCCATGTGGCAGACCTACCACGTGTTAATCGTAGACTGACTGCTCGAGCTGCCAACTGTGCAAACTACAGCACTGACTGGACTGGATGTCCATACAGGTTGCTGATTCTGATGAACCCTCCATGTGTCAAATATAGGAGGGCAATGGACCTGAAGTGGAGACTTTGGCGATGATGGACCTGAAGTGGAGACTTCGGCAGCGATGGCCACAGGGGTGGCAAAACTGAAGCGACGCTGCTGCGGTGAGTAGAGCGAGGGTGGCTAGTTGGCGACGGCCAAGGCGATATAGGAGGGCGATGGACCTGAAGTGGAGACTTTGGTAGCGATGGCCACAGGGGTGGAAAAACTGAAGCGACGCCACTGTGGTGAGTAGAGCGGGGGTGGCCGGTTGGCGACAGCCAAGCCGAGGCCCAGCAGCTGCTTAGCTGGCTGTGGTGGCTGGTGAGTGGTATGTAGGTGGCTGCTAGGCGGCATGCTGGTGGTGGCACATTTTTTTTAAAAATTAAATTTTTTCGACCCTGCATCCGTACAATCCGTATGACAGCGACCTGGAGGCTTCAAAAATTTTCCAAAAATGCCCTGTGTCCAAAATCAAAAAGCTTTATATGAATCCTAACTAAAAATGACCTTTCGAATCCAATGGTGATGTCCGTTTGGTCCCAATGTGCTCCAAAAATTTGTTGATCCCCTGATTTGAAGAAAAATTACATAAACAAACTAGGGTTTGTGACTTCAAATCACAGCTTCAAAAATCTTTCGACGAAGTAGTAATAGGAAGGCTCTGATATCATGTTGGAGTTGAGGAAATCCAACTCCAAAGATGCCCAGGATCACCTGCATGCGAGAACTTGTCAAAGAGAAGCCAAGGAGAGGAACAACATGGAGTAAGGGAAAAACCCTAAACAGACATGAGAGACAATATGTGCAAACACAAGAAGAAAATGTATTTACAATATGCACAATGTTATGATGAAAATACAATGAGAGAGAGGTCACTTATAAAGACTTCAAGGAAGCTTGTAGAACAAGCTGGAAGATGGTAGAAGATAAGGATGACAACTCAGCACATATCCACAAAAGGTGGAACATGCTAGAAGGGAACAAACTCCCGTGTTGTCATCAACTAACCACTACATGCATTAAATACAAAATATTAAATAAATGCATTTACCTAAGTAAGCTTAAGTAAATAGAATAAATAATTAATAAATAATTAATTATTTACTGTAACAATAGATAGCAAAGATGCCATATAGAAGGGAGCAAGATGCCCCAAGTGATGAAGATTCAAATTGATTTGAAATTCAAATTCAATGATGTAATCATCCTACCCCCTCGAGAGTGAAATCAAAAGATGACACATTAGAAATGTGATGTAAAGCAGTATACAAAGAGATATAGAAGAAATCTGAAATGTGGTAGAGTGTAGAAAGGATCAAAATGATTAGAAGAAAATATGAAGAGATCAGAATGATATGAAGAAATATGAAGAGATCAGAATTATTTGAAGAATATTGGAAGTCAATCCAAAGTGATTTCAAGGTCCAAAAGACCAAGTTTGACCAAAAGTTGACCATAATTGGACATGGTTGACTTGAGTTGATTATTTGAAAGATGGATTTTGAAAATTTGAAGAATTTTGAGTTGAAAGAATTTGATGAATCCTAAAATATTAAAAAAAAATTGGACTGCCCAAGGGTTTGATCGCATCGGTCCCCAAAATTTTAAAACACATTTTTGAGGCACTTAGGTGTGTCAGATTTTGAATTCGATCCCAAAAATGGATTCAGAACAGTTAAATTAGCCAAGGGGGTGATTAATCAATCATTTTTGTAGTCTTGAAGAACATGATGCTTTGAAGAGATCCATAGTTCTCCATCACAAAGGATGAAACAAAGTTGCAATTGAATAACATTCTTATGAAAGTGAATTATGTAATGCAAGACTATATTAAATGCAACCCTAGGTCTGGCTACTAAGCCTCAACAATTTATCATCACTAGACATAAATGAAGATTATATATCC
Source organism: Cupressus sempervirens (assembly GCA_028749045.1). NCBI lineage: Eukaryota > Viridiplantae > Streptophyta > Pinopsida > Cupressales > Cupressaceae > Cupressus > Cupressus sempervirens. The sequence goes on along the minus strand of CM053793.1, from coordinate 590,851,795 downwards.
TACAATTACCACAGACTTTGCAATCATGGAAATATGAATAGGACATAGGTCATAGGTTTGTTAGGATTAAATGTAAGCATTCGAGGCACAAGAAGCTAGAATGACCAAAACATTTGTCCCTTTTAATGTAGAAGTTATCATAAACTTTAGAGCATAAATAATAGGATGAGTAGAATGTTGCTTGCATGACATGCACAACAAAAACATGAGATATTCATCTCATGCTCAGTATTTAGTAAGTATTCTATTTGCAACAACCCTTGCATTCATAACCTAAGATAGAAGTGTGCTAGGTATACTCGCAGTGACCCATACATTCACTTAATAGGATGAGTATCATTATATTGTAGCATGAAGAGTTCACTCCAATAGATAAAGAGAAGTACCAACATCATTGATGTACTCGTATAAAAGGAGTTGAGGTACACCTGGCCATCCAATACGAGATGAAGGCTCTTATAGTGGACACCCCTCTTATAGGAATATGTCAACTAATTGGAACTAAACCGAAAATAGAAAGAAAAGAAAAGATCATGCCCCCAGTCATTACTTCTCTAATCAGAAATGACATCATCGAGTTACTTGAAGAGATATGATAAAGCAAAAATAAAGAAAACAAAGAAAAAGCTCAGCATATCCAAACAAGTAAGTCATGTTGAAACTATTATTTTTCATGGGATTGATGTCAGGTGTCAGTTTCTAGAACATGTTTGAAAGAAATCTCTTCAGTAGGGTGACAATAGTACGTAGACGCAGTTAGAATGACTGGTGATTGAGGTCAAAGAGGAATCTTTGAGGTGAAGAATCTAGGAGGACTGAGCGATAGTAAACAGACATAGCCATGATGACTGGTTACTATCGCCAAAGAGATCTTTCATAAAGGAACCTAAAAATGTGACACAAGCAAGAGTAGGTAGACATAGCTGAAACAACTAGTGACTATTGTGAAAGAGATTCTATGAGGAGAATCTTGAAAAGAGTGACACTAGTGATAGTAGGCAGATAGAGTGAGGACCACTGGTGTTGGAAATATTTAGGATAAGATAGGTTACTGAGAGGGGAGGGATGAATCAATAACTTATAAAAATTTTAAACAATTCAGCATTTTAACCATTCATCATTCATTCATCTAATCCACTGCATAAATGAAAGATCAAACATTTATTACACATGTACACAGAGATTTGGTGACCCAGAAACCTTCCAAATAGAAAGTAAAACTGGGGTGGGGATGATGCCCACAAAATTTCAATACTGTAGCATAAAGTTGACCTTTTAAGGCTTACAATGATCACTTCTAGTGATCTAGCTTGTTAGGAGCAAGTAGGACTGCTAGATCCACCTTGTTAGAGGATTTACAAACATACAGTGAAGTATACACTCTGTTAGGAGATTTACAAAAAGATTGTTAAGTCTACCCTGTTAAAGAATTTATAAATTGATTCACCTATTAGGATGAAGTAGTGGATCTACTTACAACTATTTGTTGATAAGATCCTTTATGCATTGATCACCTGATGTGATAGATATAACTTTCCTGCTCCTATGTTGACCTTGTTGTATTCCTTTTACTCTGCTGTTGATTTTGCTTTCACTTTTTTCAAAATATAGCAATACCTTCTTCGCATGTGAACATCACTTTCTTCATATTTTCATACACACCATACTGCAAATGATATCATACATTACATATATACCATTCCAATATTTACAATTGCAAGGTTAGCCAAAACACAAGTGAACAAAACATTACTGAGTCAGCCCAATAGTAAATAACTTAGGTTCACTGAACTAACTCGGTGACCTTCTGATACTTGGCATCCACTACATTACTCAGCATCATCATACACTTGGTAGGAGTAGAGGCTCGGTTCATACTAGCCACACAACATTTCTTGGAACTTAGTAACCATTGGTGACTCAATAGATATAGTGTCACTCAGTAGAAACTAACTTTTTTGTTTACCTTGTTTTACTCGGTAAATGTCGAGTCCTTCATTTACCTTTCTCACTTGGTAAACACTAAGTCCTTTGGAATTCTCGGTGAAAACTATTTACTTGCTAAACTTATAAGGTAACCACTGAATGCTCGGTATACACTGTAGACTAAGTGATGAGCTAGATAAGCATTCAAAATTGAATAAGTGTTTGCACTAATGACAAATATATCATAATTCCAACAATCTCCCCCTTTGGCATTAGTGACAAAAACACTTATGAGCCAAAACTTATTTAAAAAATTTGACATACTAATTTACATATATCTCCCCCATACAATATGCATAGAGTATTTACAAATATCTCTATCTTTACACATGGCTCCCTTATTTACATATATCTCCCCCTTTTTGACAATAATGCCAAATTACACAATATGTATTTACACAGAGACACCAAAATGGGAGATAAACTTAGAGTGTACCTGAAGAATAAGAGCCAAAGTCTTATCCCAATTCTCTTGCAAAATTTTGTAGGTGGAGAGTGCTATTTGAATTTTAGTTGAAAGTTCAATCATATGATCTGCAACTGAGAAATTGTTGTCATAGATCAATGCTTTGGAGTAAACAATGTGTTTTTGCATTCTATCCATGATAGGAAGGATCATATTTTGAATGTCAATCAAGGTAGACCTGATCCTTGCTTCCTCTCTCAACAATTCTGCCTACTTTTCTGACAAAATTCTGATTCGAAGATGATGGGATGAACTTGAATTGGGGTCAAGTTGCAGCATTTGGGCACTGACCTTCATATCGTCATCAATTTTATTCAATTTTTCTTTGATCTCCTTGGTGTACTTGGTAACATCACAAAGTTTGGCAAAAAGTGAAGTTACATTATTAAAGGAATTTTTAAGATTGGCCAAAATTATGGATAATTCTACCTATTTTATTGCAATGTGCTCAAGCACCTTATTATCAAATTTCCTTTTAGCCTTTTCAATCAATTTTTCTTGACTAGAGGTGTCCTCATTGAATTTATTTACAACCTCTTCTAACTAAATCAAAATGTGTTGAGTAGAATCTACTTCAACACCTATAGCATCTGTAATTATATTCTTAGAGTTCTCAATTATTTTGTATTTCTTATCCCTTTTAGACCTTAACTGCTTCTGTGTAGCTTTCATCTCTATTAGTTGACTAGCAAACTTCATCTCTTCAACGGTAGCATTTTCATAGTTAATCTTTGGAATGACTATCTCTGTGTCTAAGTCAATATCTTCTAGAATTTCTTTTCCAATGATCAAAAGTCTTAATGGATGCTTTTGTTTGACTTCTATGATGACTATTTTGGTCTTAGGAATAGACACAATAGTGGGGATGGAAGGACTAGTAGTAAAAACTAGGATAGGACTTGAGGATTGAATGCCAATATCAGTATTTACCAGATCAAAAACTGGAATACTTCTTAAAAATAATGATACACTTGGTATAGTAGTATCTAAACTAATTGTATTTGAAGTAGATGTAAATAATGCTAACAAAATTGTAGAACAAGTTGGAACTAACAAAATTGTGGAACTTACTATTATACTCATTGATGATGATGGAGCTAAGGAAACTGGCTCGGTTTCTGAAGAAGACGGCTGAAACTCGGTAGATGAAGTGGTAGACACTTCCATTAATGATACCTAGAGTTGTGATGTGGCAGGTGTAGATGATAAATTTAATGTAGATTCTATCAAACCAATTGAAGCTAACTCCAACCTTGATGATGTGATAGTTTTAGGTGGAGAGTGAGGAAGGGATGCAATAACTGCTGCTACAATTTTTACTGGATCATCTTCCTCCTTATCTTCCTCTTTAGCTTCTTCATCCATTCCTTCTTCCTCCTTGTCTTCTTCCATTAATGATTGCAGCTCTCCTAGTGAAACTGTGATGGATGGAGTGCCATTAATATCATCACTGTCACTGCTGTCATCATCCTTGATTTCTACTGGGTCTTTACTAGGCTTATGCAAATGATAGATGTTTTTTCACATGTTTATTGCATCATTTACAATATGTTCAATGTCTTTGATTAAAATCAAACAAGTGTGAAATATGATCATCATTTTACCTTCATGGTTTTTTATTGCAGTCTTTATTTCTACTCCAGTGAGACTTGGTCGAAGATTCTTCAGAGATTGCTCATAGATGTCTTTTACCATTTGGGTGGCTGAATCCCATCTCGGTTGCAATCTCTCCAGTAGTTCTTTGAAAATTTGAGAGGCAAGTTGGTCTAGGGAGTATTTCCATTTACCCATCTTGGAGAGTACCAGTTCCTCAATCTGCATTTTATTAGCATCTATTCTTGTTTCAAATTTCAATGCCTTGAAATTTGTGATGTCAGCTCCTTCTTCCAATTGTTTGAGACTTTCCTCAAATGTGGGTGGAGGCCTGAATAGTATAGGTTCCTGCTTGCCTTTTTTGGTTCTTCTAGTGAATACTGCAGTAGGCTTCTTCTTAGGTTTGGTAATGATTTCCTTACCTTTTTTCTTTGGAGGTTCTTCTTTAGACTCTTTTTCTTCTTTTTCTTCTTCTCCTCCTTCTTCTTTATCTTCTTCTTTGTCCTTGCCTTTTCCTTTTGTTAGCATGAGAGGACTGGTTGCAGTTTTCAATTTGGTTGTCTTCCTCTTGCCTTTGCTTATGGCCTGTGGTAGCTTGATTTCAAGCTCACTTCTGGCCTTTGCTTCATCATAAGTTCCAAAGGCATGGATGTTAGGAATAGCTAGTTCATTCACTAGTGCCTCAATGATGTCTCTTGCTTCATCAATATTTAATTCATAAGGTAATGGTTTTACCCATGCCCCTTGGGGTATGACAGCCTAAATGTACACTTTATCACAGTCAACCAGGAAACATATATCATCTTTATAATCCTCAACCAACTTAGGAGGAATTATAAACCTATTATTCATCCTTTCCTTGAAATCTTCAAAATAGTTATCCATGACTTTGTCAAAATTTTCACCCATTTCTGCTATAAACTCATTAATCTGATATAGAATTGGAATGTCTTTTCTCCATACTACTATTCCTTTTGATGGAAAAAATTTTTGTACATAAAAGAACAAGGAAATTAACAAAGATCCAAATTTACAAGGGTTATTCTTTGAAGTCCTTATACTTTCCATATTCTTGTTTAACTTTTTCAACAGCAAGTCTGCCAAGTCATATTCCAAATTTTTCTTTACTATCTTAAATGCTAAATCCACAGCCTCACATGGTACACTATTCAATCTGCTGGAATTTTACAGTTTATATGCAATTACATAAATGCCAAACCTGAGTTCCATGTCAAATATATTGTTAAGCTTCAATCCTCTTCTATCCCATTCTGCTAGGGTTTTCTTTTGCAACTCATCCTAACATAGGGTTTTAGTGGTTTTGGCTTTGCTGAGCATAGGCAAACCCATGATCTTATGAATGATCTTCTTGGTTATTAATACGGGTTGCTCCAACCACAATTGACCATTGTGTACATAGCTTAGAACATATCTCACCCATTTAACTTTGAAATTCCTTGGTAGGTGTGAAATGTGGGTCAAGCCTTTTTCTTCTAAGTGCTTATGCTCAGGTTTTAAGGCTCCATCAACACATAATTGTCTTAGGGCATTGTCCACATCTAATGTACCAATTTCTTGAATAGTGCATTTGAAATGAGCACAAATATCATTAATAAGAAGTACCTTAGGTGGAATTTGCGATTGAGCTCTGTGTGGGTCAAGTGATTTAGCAATTGCAGGCACTAGTTTGAATTTTGGGGCTTTCCATTCGACTCCTTTCATGAGCATTTTAGAACCCCTCTTCACCTTGCTGCTGCTAGTGCTTGCAGATACCATTGTTGCCCGATGGATGATAAATTCTTCAAACAAATTATTTGCAAAAAATTTGCTTCAAATCACTTGGAATCACTAGCGTGCAATTGGAAATCTTTTAGCTTTAAGTATTCTTAAGTCATGGTGAAAAATGAAATTGAATTCTTCCCTTTTGATGGAAATACTATCATTAATGCTTGGTACAAAGGTAGTTAAGATGACATAGTGTGTGCCAGTCTATCATTGATTTACTCATTAAAACCTTGCAACTCGGTGGTCAAACAAAATCTTTGATACTCCTGACCTAGCTCGATAAGGTCTTTAGCCAACCTTGCTCGGTAGATGCAACACGGTGAATGATAAATTTTCTTTGATCTTTGTATCTGAAATACTAATTTTATCATTTGCACTCTTTTACTCTAGAACTATTTAAGATATGGCTAGAAGATGCAGTTCTTGATTCTTCTTAAATCTAATTGGAAATGGTGGAGTCACCCATTTTTTGAGTGACATGACCATCATTTGAATTGTCTTGCTCAGTAGATTTAGGAATCCACTGTTGTCTCATCTGCTTTCGAATGTTATTAGCTTTAGCTTCCTTTTCATCTTCAATTCTTTCAATATTCATGAAATTCTTGGCTATATGACCAAGTTTAGTACATGCATAACATCTTATGGTTGTATCCTTCTTCCTTAGGTGATGTCTTGCACAGTTTATCCCAATGTGTCCATATTCTCCACAATAGTGATGCACCTGCACCAAGTATTGTAGTCCCTACCAAATATTACTTTGATAATTTATTTTGCTGGATTGAATATTTTTTATTTGCATTCAGATGCCTTGTGACCTTGTTTCTTGCATTTGTGACATTTGCCTTCAAATTTTGGTTTTTCTTTGCATTCATTAGCTTTGTGACCATGTTGATTGCAGTTGAAGCATTTACCATTGAATTTTTCCTTTCCATTACTCCAACATTTGTTTGATGTATAACCTATCTTGCCACAGTGATTGCAAGTGGGTCTTTGATTCCTCTGTGCACCTTGTTTCGAGGTTTCACCTTCTTCCTTATATCCAAGACCAGATTTACCTTTTTGTCTATGAAGATTCTGCTAATTTTGTTGATTCAATTGATTCATGTCTATTTGAGATTTCATCATTATTTCATTGATTTTCCTTTCAGTGATCAAGTCATTTTCCAAACTTTCATTGATTTTTCTTTCAGATCTAAGATCACTTTGTAAGCTTGCACCGATTTGTCTTTCAGTGATTAAATCATTTCTCAAACTTTCATTCTCAGATCTTAGATTCATAATTTCTTCATTTGCATTAGATAGCTGACCTACAAGATCTTCATGGTAAAGGGATTGATTATTTCTTACCTCTAAGTCTTCATTTGGCTTGTTTCTTTGTTCCAAAACTTCACATAGCCTGATTGATTTGATTTCTTGTTCTCTTTTAAGCTTTCTCACTTCTTCCTACAGAGAACCATTCTTTGCTAGGAGTTCCTTGATTGCTTCATTAGCTTCATTTGAACTATTTGATGGTAAAATGTCTTCAATCTTTTCTTCAACATACTGATGATCATTCATTTATCCAAAAAGTTCCTTCCTTCTTTTTAGAGATTGAGAAAGATGATCCTTTGCTTCTTTGAGTTGAGCCATGGCCATTTCAAGATCTAGCTTTTCATTTTTAATAGATTTGTCAAGTCTGAATATCTCCATTGTCCTTAATTTTTGCTCAAGCTGTCAAACTTTATCCTGAGAACCACAAAGCTCTGATACCAATTGTTTGAAATATTCAAGATAAGATAGGTTACTGAGAGGGGAGGGGTCAATCAGTAACTTATAAAACTTTTAAACAATTCAACATTTTAACCATTCATCATTCAGTCATCTAATCTACTACATAAATGAAAGATAAAACATTTATTACACATGTACACAGAGATTTGGTGACCCAAAAACCTTCCAAATAGAAACTAAAACTAGGGTGGAGATGATGCCCACAAAACTTCAATACTGCAGCATAAAGTTGGCCTGTTAAGGCTTATAATGATCACTTCTGGTGATCTACCCTATTAGGAGCAAATAGGACTGCTAGATCCACCTTGTTAGAGGATTTACAAACATACAGTGAAGTATGCACTCTGTTAGGAGATTTACAAAAAGACTGTTAAGTCTATCCTGTTAAAGGATTTTTAAACCGATTCACCTATTAAGATGAAGCAGTGGATCTGCTTACAACTATTTTTTGATAAGATCCTTTATGCATTGATCACCTGATGTGATAAATATAACTTTTATGCTCCTATGTTGACCTTGATGTATTCCTTTTACTCTGTTGCCGATTTTTCTTTCACTTTTTTCAAAATATAACAATAGCTTCTTCACATGCAAACATCAATTTCTTCATATTTTCATACACACCATACTGCAAATGATATCATACATTACATATATACCATTCCAATATTTACAATTGCAAGGTTGGCCAAAACACAAGTGAACAAAACATTGCTATGTCGGCCCAATAGTAAATAACTTGGGTTCACTGAACTGACTTGGTGACCTTCTGATACTTGGCATGCACTACATTACTCAGCATCGCCATGTACTCGGTAGGAGTAGAGGCTCGATCCATACTAGCCACACAACATTGCTTGGAACTTAGTAACCATTGGTGACTCGAAAGACATAGTATCACTCGGTAGATACTAACTTCTTCATTTACCTTGCTTTACTCGGTAAATATTGAGTCCTTCATTTACCTTTTTCACTCAGTAAACACCGAGTCCTCTAGAATGCTCGGTGAGAACTACTTACCTTATGAACTTATAAGTTAACCACTGAATGCTCGTTATACACTGTAGACTAAGTGATGAGCTAGATAAGCATTTAGAATTGAATAAGTGTTTGCACTAATGAAAAATATATCATAATTCCAACAACTAGTGACTATTGGGAAATAGATTCTATGAGGAGAATCTCGAAAAGAGTGACACTAGAGATAGTAGGTAGACATAGTGAGGACCACTAGTGACTGTTGCAAAGGAGATTCTATGAGGAGAATCTCAAAAAGAGTGACACTGGCGATAGTAGGCAGATGCAGTGAGGACCACTGGTGATTATTATGAAGGAGATTCTATGAGGAGAATCTCAAAAAGTGTGAGACTGGCGACAGTAGGCAGATGCAGTGAGGACCACTGGTGACTATCGCAAAGGAGATTGTATGAGGAGAATCTCAAAAGGAGTGACAATCACGATAGTAGGCAGATGCACTAAGGACCACTAGTGACTATCGTGAAGGAGATTCTATGAGGAGAATCTCAGAAAGAGTGACACTAAAGGGGAATGCCCTCAAGCTATGGCAAAACCCAATCCATGGATACATGAGCAAAAGAAAGAAACCAAAGTAGGAAAGTGGAAGCATGAAAACGACTGTACAGAATAGCCAGAAGATGCACTGCAAGATGGAGCATTGGGAACAAGAGGCACCTATTTACCAGGTTTTCACCTTCTTGGTAGAAATTTCTCTTTTTTTGCTACCATGATGCCTGTTTCCAGGTTTTCACCAATGGCACTTTTTTTGTTTTTCAATTATTTTTGGTATTTTTCTTTTTTTGATTTTTTTTTTTGGATTTTTGAGATTTTTCACTTTTTTGGGTGTTACCAAGGCACCTATTGCTAGGTTTTCACTAGGGTAACAATTTTTTTAGGACTTTTTCTAATTTTTAGGATTTTTTTTAGGACATATAGATATGTACAAAGAGTTACTGCTATCAGATCAACTATAAAACTGCTTTAGGTGGAGAGTGATGACAGGTTCCTTTAGCACTTCTCTGTTGGTTGTGGAAAGCTGATAGGTGTCTGATCCATTTACTGTAGTAATGATGTAAGGACTGAGCCAGTTTGGTTCAAACTTCCCTTTTTGGACTCGTTACTATTGATTCTTAGGGTTCTCTCTTAGGACGAGATCACCTTGTTGGAAGTCATGTGGCTTGACCCTCTAGTTGTAGCTTCTTAAAATTTGTTGTTGATATGCTCATAAATGATCACATCCCACTTGTCAACGTTCATCTAGTAACACAAGCTCTTGAAGCTAAGCTATCCTGTAGTCATTATCAGTAGTAAGGTCCTTCACAAAGATTCTCAAGGTAGGAATCTCGACCTCTATTGGAAGCACAACATCTGCTCCATACACCAAAGCAAAAGGAGTTGTTCCTGTTGGAGTTCTGATGCTTGTCCTGTATGCCCACAGGGTTGGATTAATCTGGAGGTGCTAGTCTCTCCCTGATTTGTTGACTGTGTGATGAAGAATTTTGAGGATCACCTTATTGGATGCCTCAGCCTGGCCATTACCCTAGGGGTAATAAATGGAAGACCAATGTTGTGTGATTTTGAATTTCTTGCATAGTTCCTTTAGGTCTTCATTCTTGAATTGTCCTCCATTGTCAGTAATGATTGAGGATGGTACACCATATCTACAGATAATGTAGTTTGTGATGAAAAGTGCTACAATTTTTCCATTGGTAACTGTGAGAGGTACTACCTCTACCCACTTTGTGAAGTAATCTGTAGCCATGATAATGAACTTATGTCCATTAGAGGAGGTTGGGTGGATCTATCCCACCAAGTCAAAGGCCCATTGTTGAAATGGCCATGTTGTAGTAGAGGGAATCAACTCTCTAGCTAGAGCATGGATCAGATTCCCATGTAACTGACACTGCTTGTAGGATCTAGCATACTTGATAGCTTCTTGCTCCATTTTAGGCCAATAGTAACCAGATTTAAGGAGCTTACAAGCTAGTGTTAGGCCATTGGAGTGAGATCCACAAATGCCCTCGTGAACATCAATTAGTGCGCATTTGGACTCTTTGAGTTCTAAAAACCTAAGGAGTGTTTCGTCAAGACCTCTCCTATACAAATCATCAACAATAATGACATAATGCAAAGCATTATAGATTAGGTAACATTTATAATTCTAGGTTAGACCTTTTAGAATGGATTGATTGTAGAGATAGGAATAAATGTAATGGTAGCGGGATGATTCTTGTCCAACAATAGAACAGATCATCCTAGAATCAAGGGTGTCATAGGCTAGGTAGTGTAATGCTTCCACCAAGAATTCATGTTGGAGGTCATTTTTAGGCTTTTATAGCAGGGAGGCCAAAGTAACCATGGTATCAACCATTTTATTATCTGCATGCAGAGCTTGCTGGAAGGAAATGTGTGCAAAATACTTCATTAAGTCATCAACCATGTGCTTGTAAGGAATTAGTTTGTCATCCTTTGTTTGGTATGCTTCATTAACTTGGTTTATGACAAGCTGAGAGTCACCAAAGATGTCTAACTAATCCACTCTCCATTTGGCTCAATTTTCATGGCATTATTCAAAGCCTTGTATTCAACAATGTTGTTTGTACAAGGAAACATAATCTTATACACTTTGGGTAATGAGTATCTCTGTGGTGTAATAAAGAGTATCCAACTCCTGATCCTTGTTGTGTGAAGGACCCATCAAAGAACATAACCCATATGTGGTGCACGTGAGTGTCAAAATTGACTCATCTAGGAAATTAATGTTCATTGGTAGAAGACTCTGTATGGGTGCATCAGCCAGCTGATCTGCAATTGCCTATCCCTTGATGGCCTTGTGTTCAGTGTATTGGATGTTAAAGTCACTGAGTATCATAAAACATTTAGCCAATCTTCCTATGAGAGCTTCCCTACTAAGCAAGTATTTTAGTGGGTCTCTTTTAGCCATGAGCCGCATAGTATGGGCAAGCATGTAGTGTCTCAACTTTTGCGAAGCAAAGACAACTACTAAGAAAGCTTTCTCAATAATGCTATAGTTCTTCTCATAAGAGATTAATGTCTAGCTCAAGTAATGAATAGCCCTTTCTATGTTATCATTGTCTTCCTAAGACAATAGGATTCCTAGATATGTTGTAGTTGTTGAAATGTATAAAAGCAAAGGCTTCCAATGAATAGGACGCATCAAGATTGGTAGATTGACAAGCTATTTTATGATCTGTTTTAAGCTTTGCTCACAATCCTGGCTCCAATTAAATTTTACGCCCTTATGTAAGGTATTTGTGAATGGTTGTGATCTATCTGCCAATTGTGAGATAAACCTGTGAATAGATTGGAGCCCTCCCTCTAGTCCTCTCATCTGACTGATGTTTTGAGGTGTAGCATGTTCGTTATTTCTTTTACTTTCTCTGGATCTACCTCAATTCCTTTTGCAAAAATGATGTATCCTAGAAACTTTCCTAATGTGACACCAAATGCACATTTCTTAGGATTGATTCGAAGACTAAATTTTTTCATACGATCTAGGATGGGCCCCAAATCTTGCATATGAGTATTGCATTTACCACTTTTGACAAAGGTATCATCAACATAGTCTTCCATGGTCTTATGCATCATATCATGGAAGATTGTAGTAATAGCCTGTTAATATGTAGCACCAGCATTTTTCAAGCCAAATGGCATCACATTCCAACAAAAGACTCCCCATGCACATGTTAAAGCTATTTTCTCCTAGTCTTTTGGCACAATTTTTATCTAATTATATCTAGAAAAAGCATCCATAAGTGAGTACATCTCATAGCCAGTCATCATGTCCATGATCATATGAGTATTAGGGAGTGGAAAGTCATCTTTAGGACATGCCAAGTTAAGATCACAGAAGCCAGTACAAACCCTGAGATTTATCATGCTTGGAAATTGGAACAATATTGGATATCCATTTAGCATAATCAATTGCCTGAATGAAACCAGATTTTAGAAGTTTCTCTAGTTCCACTTTGACGAGCAATGCAACATGAGGATGCATTTTCTAAAGCTTCTATTTAACTAGTTTGATTCTTGGTGCTATGGAAAAGTGATGCATGATAAGATCATGATCTAGTCCTGTCATGTCAGAGTATGTCCAAGAAAAATTTCATTTCTTTTCTTTGAAAAAGGAAATGAATTCTTCCTTTTCTTCAAGTGATAGTGACTATGCCAGATGTATCATATGAGGATGTTCTTCTATGCCCAAGTTAATTGGCTGCGTTGGCTCTATCAACACTGATGATCTCTCCTAAAAGTGACTAGGAAGAACATCAAATAACTCATTTGTGGGCACCTCAAAGAGGTTTTCACCCTTGGATAAGTCTTTTATTTTTACTTTTTTGGGTTATGATATTGCCACAATGTGGTTTTCACCATCGAAACTTTTGGATTTTTTCTTTTTAATTGTATGACTGAGATATTTGATGTTAGCCTTAGTCATGTTGACACTCTTCTCATTAGTGGAAGATGTTATAGGTTCTATAGTGTTTAGGTAATAGGTGAGAGCATAATCATTCTAGAACATGGGGACTTTGGTAGATGCATTAGGGTTCTAGTCTATAAGCTCAGGATGTGTGAGTGAGAGAGTGGTGGTTGGTTCAATTGCATTCATAGTATAGTCATTAAGTGCTTGGACCAGCAATTCGAGACCTATGGTGACTTTATCCACAGATGTGTTCAAATGCCTCTGAGTGCAGATGTCAGTAATTGATGACTCTAGGACACTAGTTGGATTGGAACCATGTGACCTAACCCTAGATGTTTCACCCACTTCAATTTGGTTTTCATAGACATGTACTTGGTCAATGTCTTTATCAGTAGTTGCTTCTAAAAGAGAATCAAACTCATATTCCTTAGAGTTAGTGTTACATGGCGAGAGACTATAGAACTCCCCAATAGTGATAGGGACATACTCACCTTCATCCTCTGGGTTCTTACACAAATACTCAATATGGAATAACTGACTAGATTCTCCCTTTTTTGAATGATATTTGAGTTGCTTAGTATTTTCCATAGAAGAGTCACTAGTATCGCCCATAGTGCTAACACGTGGTACAAAATCATCTGGGTTAGCAAATAATTTAGCAAGATCATGAGGAATAGGATGAGGATAGGAATCCTCATCATCAGATTCTTCCTCTCAAGTATCTGACTCAGCTTGTGACTCATTTTCAGATGAACTCTTAGGTGTTGATATGAATTTATTTGATCCCAAATGGAAAGGAACCTTCTTAAATCTTAGGCAAATTGTATCATTGTTGCTTCGAGCTATTTCTTTGATAGGATCAATTAGGCCATTGTTATTGCAACCAATAGGGCCAGTTCCCTTGTAACCAAAATGTTTCATAAGCCTAAGACTAGGCTCATATTTCTCAGGAGTGATTTCTTGAGCTTTCTCTGTTAAGTCTATTGGAGCCTCTTCCCTATAAAGCCATGTTGCAATGGCTCTATTTTCACTTTCATCCTCTAAGGAAATTGTAGCCTTAACAAAAGTGCCATTATACTTGGTCTGAGGTGTCATTACAAATGGCTTCTTTGCCTCTGAGGGTCTCCCATAATGACGATGAGATTTTGGAAGAGATGTCAATGATAGCACTGGTTCAATGTGATACTCTCCCATGCCAATTTATTTCAATTTGAATGACTTCTCAATTTGTTTTAGTTTATTGTCATCATAATCAATGGATTCATGGTTAGTAGGGATGAAAGTTTTAGCAACCTTGAGCATATTGCAAGTGTAGCTAGTAGTGGTAGGAATAGTAACTTCGGAATCATGAAATGGGAACTTGATGCATTGGTGGTATGTGGATGGCATAGCACACATCTCATGTATCCATGGCCATCCTAATAGAATGTTGTAAGCCAAGGGAATGTCAAGCACCTGACAGGTGACATCCCTTTCTATAGGACCAACGTGAATGGGTAAAACTACAAGACCTAGAGACTTTCATTCCACTTCCTCATACACTTTGATAGTGATCTTACATCGAGGGTTAATAGAGTCCTTAGAATAATGAGAGTAGAAAAGAAAATATTTAGGCTAGCACCATTATCGATGAGTACCCAACAAACACATGTCTAATGGATCATAACATTGATATGTAGCAGTTGATTGTGTGGGTGACTCAGCGAGTTATCATCCTCCTTAGAGAAGGTCATGAGATATGGCGAGGTCAAGTGACCTATGATGGATTGAAATAACTCAAGATCAAGACCTTAAGGAACATTTTCCTTAGCGAGGGCTTTGTCCAGAATCTGCCTATGAGCATGTGAGATTTTAAGTAGCTCAAAGATGGAAATCTAAGGATTTGTTCATTTCAATTGATGAAGAACACTATAACTAGTTGTTGTCGAGTTCATTGTGGGTTTTGCACCTTTACCAGATGAACCAGCAAGGACTTTGTCTTTGTTTTGTTCAAGATCAGAAGTAGGAGGCACAGGGCCTTTGAGCACCAACTTGGTGCGAGAGTGAGTGACAACATTAGCACAGTGTTGCGAGGATGTATTATCCATTGCTTTGGGAGTAGGGCCCCTCAAGACAAATGGTGTCGTAGGTTTTTCATTATCTTGTTTTCCCTTAATGGTGATAATCTCACACTATTCAAAATCCATAGGTTCGACCATGTTAATCACATTGTCATCATTAGAATATGCATAGTTGACCTTATTGTTGGTTTGTTATTTCAAAGTCTCTCCCTTTTCATAAACTGGGAAAGGTTCTTTGAACGCCTTGTGATCCAAGTTTTTGTTATGTCCATCTACCACAAGATCACCAGCATCAATCATGTCCTGGACTTTATGTCACAAGTTTATGCAGTTGCTAGTTTTGTATCCCTTGTTTTGTTGATACCCACAAAATGAGGTTTCATTCCACCATGGTGGACGTGGTTGTGGATCATAGGGATGAGGATTATCCATTGGTGAAATAAGCTTATGTTGTAGTAATGTTTTGTAAACCATGTCCAAAGGTTCTCCTAAGGGTGTATACTCTCACTTGGGGCATGTTTCCCATGAGTTTCTTGCTTTGTTCCCAGATGTCTTACTATCAAGAGGAGGTTTATCAGCATTTTTGGCCACTTTGAGGCTGTCTGTGAGATTAAATACCGCTTTAAAAAGTTTGAGTGTGACATTGTCAATGACTCCATCATGTATGATTTCTTAGTTCTTGTTGACATGTTTGGTTTTATCCCTATTGGAAGTGGAACCTTGTTTTGTCTCCCTCTAAAGAGTGAGTTCACCTTTCTTGGCCATAATTTCCTCGATATGGATAGCCTGTGTGATCATGTCTTCAAAGGTATGTGAACCTTGAAGTTGGACTCTATATCCAAAATTTGGTAGGAGATTATCAGTGAAAATGTCAAGCTTTTCTATCTCTAGAATTTTGTGAGAATACTCAGTGTACAATTGTCTCCACTATTGCAGGAATGTGAGAAAAGGTTCTCCAACTTTCTATTTAAGGTTGCATAAATCTTGAATGTTGATAGGATGTTGAATGTTATGAGAATACTGCTGAACAAATAAGTTGGAAATTTCATCAAATGTCTTAATACAATTAGGTAAATGTGAAAACCACTCTAAAGTCTGACCACCTAGGCTTCTAGGGAATAAACGCATGAGGTATATTTGATTGTGTATAAACTCCATAGACAAAGCACAAATTCTCGCAAGTGATCTTGGGGATCAGTGGTAAAAAAGTACTTGTCATACTTGTGTAGCTCTATGCCTCATGGGAAAGGTGACATGTTAACACTTTTGTCAAATGGAAATGGGAAAAGAGCATCCAATGTGTATTTTTTGTGGGTTTCTCTTTCTCACGCATCATCTAAGCCAATTGGTCTTGCATAATTTTCAATTGCTTTTGGAGTTTAGAAGTCTTAGTTTCTTCTTCAAGCATGATAATAGTTTCCACATTAAAATGAGAGGGCAACTTTTCTCCCTCTTAGGCAAGTTTGAGAAAATACTTTTCTTTCTCTTCATTGAGTAGGATTCCTATGACCTTTTGAAATTTTTTGTCTCATTTACATTTTGCTATGTGTTTAGGGAGTATTTCCACCTCTTTCTATTCCTCATCGGTGTCATGGTCTTTCTCTTTCTCTTTGTCATTCGTAGGTGGTTCTTGATGTCTATTATGACTACCATGTTCAGGTTCACGATTAGTCATTGTAGGAATGTGTTCAGTTTTAGTGTGTTGTGTTTCAAAAAATCCTTTGAAAAAGGAGTTAGACATCATGTTTGGTGATATAGAACCTCTACCTATCTCAGTATCCTCTTGATACAAAGGATTCCTAATTTGTTGTAGGTTTACAAAAAATGTTTGCTGAATTCGAGGTGACCTAACAGGTGAGGGAGATCGTGAAGGTGCCTCACTAGCCGAACTAGATATAGATTGTAACACAAAAGATAAGCGACCTCTAGCATGATTATGACCCCTAGCATGACCTCACCTAAGTCTAAGAGGATAAAACACGTTACCACTCTTAGTTGTGATAGTCATAGACAAGGACAAAAGGCAAGAACTTGGACAAGGACTACACTAAGACTAAGTCTTAATAGGATAAGACAAGAATGTTGTATACTAAGGCATGAGTAGTCTAATTTGAAGGCTAGAACAACCAAAGGTTATGACTATCATAACACAGAGTATGACAAGCATTAAGGAACAAGAATCCAGAGAAGTAAAAGATAAGACTAGTCAAAATGTTGATCACAAATCTTTGGTTTAGCTAAATGCCACTATTCAGGACTATGCACAGATAGAAAAGGACAACTCAGTTTAGGAAACTAACTCAACAAAGATCATAGATTTTTCAAACAAACTGATTTGATAGTTTTTAGAGCAAGATTTTCATGAAAATTCTTTGGCAGCTATGCGAGGAAGTTTACCAAGTCACATAAAGACTCATGACAGTAGTTTAATTTCACGCGAAGACTTTCTATGGCTCCCATGAAGAAATGAAAGGACAGTTAAGATAGTGGCAAGATCTCACATAGGTATGTGCAAGATCTTGTGTGAAGACCTAAACTAGCTCACATGAAAAGACAAATTCTCATGCGAGAAAGTACAAGACTGTACACAAAAATTAGGACTAGATTAACAACAGCATTAGATTTTGAAGAGATTTCTCGATTGTTTGGATAGATTAGACAGAATAGCTAGACAAATTTGTTGGATAGATAGCAAGTTTAACTCTAAAAAATTGTTTGGACAGATGTTTAAGTTTCAACCAAGGCAAAGTGTTTGAACAAGACAGTGGGAAGCAAGCAGTAGTCAAAAATAGTCTTGTCGAGGGCAAAGAAACTCGAGAGGATAGGGGAGTCTTGACCTTTGTTTGTTGTAGATAGTTTTGGACTTATTTATGACTCGAGAACAAACTTGCTTTTATCCCTAAAAATAAAAATTGGTAGAGAAGGCAACACCTTTGTCCCACATCTTATGCACATGCGTGTACCTCACATAGTCGTGTCACCCCCTAGAGGGTACCCATGCTTTTGGTATATTGAAAGGATAGTATACGCTGAATGAGTGCTCTTGTGGTAGGGGAAGAGTGCATATACCACCTTCCAATGTCGAGTAGCATGCCTATGGTGAGTTCTATAGGAGAGATTATTCCCTCTCCTTGCACAAAGATTATGCCTCCTTTTGGAGGTGAATCGGGTGGCTTCTAACTACAAAGTTTTTACTTGGCTTCCATTCGTATTAATTCCCAATGGCTCTACAAGAAAAGTTGAGACCAACATCTGAAATTACACACTACTTGCTTAGCAAGCTAGGGGTCGATGCTGACTAGTGCATAGACAAAGTTTCCGCTTGATATGCAATATCAAGAATCAAGGGAAAGAAATTAATCCGGCTTTAGAGTCTTTCACTCTACAAAGCATCTTGATTATAGTGAGTTGGAATCTCCGATGAAAGGAGTGTGCTCACTTGGGTTGTTCTTGGAGGTTGGATCACTCTTACAAGTCCTCTAAAGGATTGACTCGAACTGGTGGTTTGATCATAAGGGTCAAAGTTTATGATTTCCCTCAAGGGGAAAGAGCATACTCCTCTACCTTACTTTCTCACTAAAACACGCAAAATAGGTTGATTTACCAACTTAGCTTAATCAATCCAGACTTGTCCTTTCTCAAGATTTTGACTCCCTAAAAGGAAACCATCATCTCTTCATAGAAAAGGACTCATACTAGAGAACCACTAAGCTGCTTGCCTTCTTTGGAATGTCATCTTTCAAAAGTGTCTAGGTTTTTGATTCACCCCTGGTCATGACCTTCAAGTGGTGAAGAGCATAATCCCCTATTCTTTTGTCTTGCACCCTAGAAAGTTCACAAGCCCCTAATTAATCTATGTTTTGAAAGCAATAAATAAGGCATGCTATTTTGTGGGTTTTAAGTATAGTCTTTGAAAAATGTGTCTTTGGTAATCATTCTGTAAGAAAATAATTAGTCCATGTTTGAGTGGGTTTTATAAGGAGTCTTTGCCAAATTTTCCTACAAATAACAGTTAAACTACAGAAATAAAAACTAGAGAAACAAAGAAAAATAGATTCCAAGAAAAGTACATCAAGGAAATTGAGTAAATTGCAAAGTAAAAATGCTTGAAATAGAGGCTTCTATTACGAGATCTCGAATGAGATCTCTAGCAGAGCCTTGCAAAATGCTTTTATGGCTTGTGCGAAGAAATAAGGTGCCGCATGAAGGTTTGTGCACTTGGGTACTTCCTCGCATGAACCAAAAAGAATCTTTGCGTGAGAATTCAGAATCCTCACACAAAAAATGGATTATCTCAGGCAAAGATTCCTGAATTTGTACAGAACTATATGGACAAAGAGATTGAAAACTAATAAAAAAGTGCAGAGAAGGCCTAAGAAATTGATTTTCTGGGCTCTACAGTGGGTGCTAGAAATGAATGCGTGAAAATGCAGCCTCTGTTAACACACACACTTCAACATGGTCCTTATTTGTGGATCCATCCTGGAATGAACATGAGATTGTTCACCCAAGAATAGTTCAGCAAGGTGACTTGTTTCCTTCTATCTAGAGAGATTTTACTTATTTAATATCCTCAGATTTGAGGTGTAGGTAACCAGACCCTCTAAGAACTAAGGATTTAAATGCAATTAAGTCTATATGAGTATGCAATTAATTTGAATGATATATGCAATTAATCTAAGCAAATATAAAATAAACTAGATTATATGCATGCATATTAAATCTAAATGATATTTAATCGAAGAAATGAA
This sequence comes from Cupressus sempervirens, assembly GCA_028749045.1. Classification (NCBI taxonomy): domain Eukaryota; kingdom Viridiplantae; phylum Streptophyta; class Pinopsida; order Cupressales; family Cupressaceae; genus Cupressus; species Cupressus sempervirens. The sequence goes on along the minus strand of CM053793.1, from coordinate 590,831,923 downwards.
AGCTTATGAAATAATGAATTCAAAGTGAGAGCACAATTCAGCAAAGATTCGATAGCAATTCAATTCAACCTTTTTTGATAAGGAATTATGAGTCCCTTAAATAGAATTCATCAATGGGTGAGATCAACTCGGATTGACAGTTGAGATTGAAGAAAAGATTCAATTAAGATGGAAACTTCCTTGTGCAGGTGAAGTGAACTATTTCTGATCTATGTGTGATGAGCAGTCAATTGAACTTTCCATGAGTGAGAGAGTAAGTTAATTGGATTGATTCTAATTTTGAGAAGTAGTTCACTCAAAGTTTCCATTTTGAACTGAGGAGTAGAATTAGGAAGAATATTTAATTTAACAAAATAAGATATGCTCTCATAAATACCTTTTCTATTTAATTGAATAATGATATTCAATTAATATTTTGCTTTTGGATTTGATTGTGTTCATTTTTTTAGCATCAACGTTTTGGATCACACTCTGTGATCCATCATCGGGATGAGAGAATGCAAGAATAAAAAAGTTAGCAGATCAAGCCAGTCTAGGGGTTAATAAGGGATAAAAATTCTTGCATTCTCTCATCCTGATGATGGATCACAGAGTGTGATCTGAAACGTTGATGCTAAAAAAATGAACACAATCAAATCCAGAAGCAAAATATTAAAAAGTCTTATGGATTGTGGAAACCTAATCAAATTGATATTCAATTAATTAAAACAAGCATAATTATTAAATTAAATAAATTTAACCCCGTAGTACATTAGCCTTAGGAGATAATTTAATTCAATAAAGTATGAATACTTTAGATTAAATTAAATTTAAATCAAATTGGTTTAATATGGCTAATATGAGTGAGTACTATAGGGATTAAATAAGAAATATGATGAATGCAGATTAGGGTTTTTTGCATCTGACAATTAAGTCAAGTAGCGATAATCAGAATGAGAATTGCCTATTGAAATAGGACTTTTGCAATTATCATGATAGACCAGAATTTGTGATCATGGCAATGGGCCAATTTTGGGGTATTACAATATATATATATATATATATATATATATATATATATATATATATATATACTTCTATAAGAAATAAATTTATTAGAATACATGTGTTTACCTAGTTTTATCAAAATTGTCTAGATGGAAGTTTTTCCAATTTTATTTTTTCAACACCTTAGTTGGACCAATATTTATTTATAGTTTAAAATGTATACACTTTAAAGTTTATATTATTTATAAAATTGGATCTTAAGAAAAATTTCATCATACAAAATGATTTATCAGATCTAAATTTGTATGGACTTTCTTTAGTAGCATATTAGAAACTTGTTCATTTTCTTAGGCTTACATTTTGAATTATTTGAAACATAGAAAACTCTATCAATGAGCTTATTTTCTTTATATTATTTTCAATGAAGAAAATCCACAATGAACTACACCCAAGAAAGATTATGAAGAAGTCTAAAAATCTCTCTCGTTAAAAAACTATATTTAGCCATATCCTCAAAATTTGTCTTTTTCCCAAATGATTTGATAAGTAGATTTCCTCCAAATTATGATGAGATGAGATTCTATACATATTTGTCAACTTAGAAGAATATTTTTGAATAGAAAAAATTGTCTAATTTTTTTCTCCTTTATAAGAATATCATTTTGTAACTTAAATATTTCAACAAGTGACATATAATGGATTAGTACTAGCCATTAGTTTTAATATAAATTTAGTTCTTATTTAATAAATTTATTATAATATTATATACAATATTTAAATTAATAAAATTATTATATAGTGTTTTTATAATATATATATATATATATATATATATATATATATATATATATAAGGATTGTACATAACATTTTTATTTGAATAATGTTTTTAATTTTAATTTTAAATATAATATTAGAAACTTTAAAAAGTATCAAAGTACCATGTTTTACAATCCATGAAATCTGACCCATCTAAGAGTTAAAATAATTCATCCAATCAATTCATAGAAAAGTATTTTATAGAAATTGTTAAGTTAAAAATCTTGCATCTAACTATCCACAATGTATTGAACTTTTAATTAGAGTTAAAAGATAGAATGCAAAAATTATCACAATAGTACTTGGCCTACAACAAGAACTAATAAGACATTATTTTTATTCTCCTGATATCAAATTTTACTTTAAATACCAACCTATGTGGTCGAGAGATCTGACATTCCTTCCTATTTTAAAATTATGATGGTAAAATACTTCTTTTTTTCAATTTCTTAATCATTTAAGATTTATTAGCAATCGAACCACATCAAACACAAAATTGGTAGATGAAATTTTGAATTATTCAAGAATATGCTTTTTTTTATAATAGTCTGATGCAAAATACTGAAGATATAAATAAGCATATTAATTAATTTAGATTAAATGCACATTCCTATCATTTGGATTTTGTTTATAAAAGCATAGAATAATAAAATTCAAAAGAATGAATTTACTATATGAAAAAGGGAGTTGTGGTTGAAATATAAGGATTATAAAAAAACTTTGTTCATATACTAATATAAAGAGCCATTCAAATATTAGTTTGAAAAATAAAGTCATGAAATATTTCTCAAATGTACTATGAGATTCTTGTGAAATTCAAGAAGATTCTTTAACATTCCTATAAAAAGACATTGAGCTAAACACAAAGGTTTGACTTCTAGGCCTATACTTGAAAAATTGCAATCAAATAGCTCACTCGTATTCACAAGTGGTTTGCCACTTCATCAACCCTTAAAGAAATCCCAATTGTATTGAGATGATTTTACCATCAGAAATAGATAATACTAGGGAGCAAGGGGGAGGTGAATTAGTATTCTATAAAATTTTGACCACAATTAATATTAGTAATTACTTTACAACATGCATGTGAAAGTAAACCAATAAAGTTGAATAGTTAATAAACCCATGCACAAAGAAAACTCATAACACCATTATTTGTTAACTAGGGAAACCCTGGCTAGGAGAAAACACCGTTGGGAATGGTACCCACAAAATGATGCACAAAAGAAAAGAATCAAGTGTCAAGGATATTGACCCTATTAGGAGTCTATCAAATACATATATTGTCTCAAAACCTTGTTAGAGGACTGGGCCCTCTTAAAATCCTCAACCATGTTAGGAGTTGGTAGAACAATTACAATGTATGCAAGAAGAGCCCACTACCCTAGTATGCAATATACCAATAAGTTTCTTCACAAGTATAGATATACATACAATATTGTCTTATTGTAGCACTTCGTGAATCCTCTAATCATACACTAGATCTCATATCATAGAAACTCACATATCACATAATAATTCTTCACAATGATTCACATCACATATTCACTTCACATTAATTGTACAAGATAGAATCTTTACTTATACCTTGCTAATTATCAAAACACTAATCAGTTGGCCTTGAAGCTTCCACATGCTTGGCTAATTATAAAATTAACATCGGGTAAACATCAAGGAGATTGCCCCATTATTGTTAAGTAATTATTTTGTTACCAAAATAATTCCTTAAGACATAATTCATTTTACTATCGTGCTCTATTATGTTCTATTAATTACCCATACTGGCAATTCCTCTGTAAGTAATTCTTTGATGTCCATATAGATTTGTGCACTAGGAAATGTCATCATGACTCTATCAATAATTAGTCCTCAATTGCACATGAGCTAGCTCAAACTCTTTCATCCATAGATACTGAATCTATCTTTATGCTACATCAAACTATCCAATACTTAATTTTTTGTCTCTGATTTCATAATGAAATACCAAAATATATATGTTTCCATAAATGACAATGCTTACTTGTCTACCTAGCCACATTGCCAAAAATCTCCTCCTTTGACATTGATGTCAAAATTTGGGAAAATCAGCTCATTCCCAAAGTGTTAGATAGAATATGAATAAATACAAAAAGATACTACTCAAAAACATTCCTTCAAAACTTCAAAATTTTATTCATGTTTTGTTGGATCATTACACATGTGGATCGTATATCCATAATTCCTTACCTCTTCTTTTATATTAATTTCCTATATATATAGTCAAGTTGTCCCTTACATATATATGCATCATTTATACAATTTTCCTTTACATTATTCTCCCCCTTTGACATCAACGACAAAGATGTCCAAAATTATACACTCAAAACAAAAATTGTGTTACCTTACTTAGTTCTATCTTGAGATTCTTAAAATACAATAAGCAAAACCAAGTCTAACCTTTTCAAGCTCCTTCCAATTATCTTTTACTATATCGGATATATTGATATGTGTGCATAATGCATATGATGCAACTTCTACTATGCTCAAGTGTGTATAGGGGAATTTGTCATAGGATTCTTTTGCTACAAGATAATCCTCCAATTGCCTCTGTAAAATGCTAACTTTGGGAGAGAAATATTTTCTAAGGATAGAGAATCTCTTTATTGCCTTCTCCTTTTCAAATTTAATGCCTCTAGTAGTAATATGAACTATCTCCATTTTGGCTTTAATGTCTTCAATGCTTGCGTCTAGCTACTGTAATATGATAATGATTGTTTGAAGCTAACTCATTTTGACTTTGATTTTCTCATCAAATTCCCTCGACTACTTGTATGAAATAGCACAATGTCCATACAATTTAATTCCTTCATTTAATCTCTTTTGTAACTCCTTTATCCAAACATTCAAAGTCTTCAAATCATTTCCAACATTTGGGCATATTGTATCAAACAATGATGCATTATGCTTACTGTAAGCTTTCACTAAAGTAATATCACAGAAAGTGGTCAATTTTTTGTCAAATGATCTTATCATTCCTTGGCCTTCTTTTGAATGTTAGGATCTACAATAATATTTTGTACTATATTTTCCATTATTTCTAGAACTTCTGCCAAAGTTCTTTCTAAATTCTAAACAAACTTGTTCTTCTCCAACAATATACTCAAAGAAGTCATCATACCCTTCTTATCATCATCATCATCATCAGATAATGTAGTAACTATTGCTGGGGTAGCTATTGGAATGGGTTTCATTACTTGTAGTTCAATAATTGTCTTCTCTTCTTCTTTCTTCTCTTTCTCCTTCTTTTCTTCTTTCATTCTTTCTTCCTCCTTTCTCTTGTTTTCTTTCTTTATTTGCTCTTCTTAAATCTTCTTTTCAACATTTTTCTTCTCCTATTCCTCATTATCCTCTTCATCTGAGCTAGAGTAGGCAATAATATTGCCAACAATGTTACTCCCATACTCTGCAAAATGATATTGTTTATCATCGGCTATTATGTGAGTACTATCCACTTGCATGGATTTAGTCCCAATAAATATATGTGGGGGTGAGTTAATTTTTTGAGTTTCCTCAACAACTTCTTCAACAAAATCTAGCGTACTGACCTCAACATACATGGGGCTTTCTCTTTTGGATTAGGTATAGAACTCATTTACCTAATTATGGCTTCTTCAGTTTCCTTCTTTACCTCTTCATAGTTTCCACCCATAAGAATAACTTCTCTTCTATTATTTCTTAAAAAAGTTTCAATAGCTTTCAAAATACTTTCTACATCATCATCGATGCTTACAAGTGACATAATTTCTTAATAAGATTTGTTCTCAATTTTATATCCTCCTCTACAACTCTTCTCTTTCTATTTAGTAGTCTATTATACAAGTCTTTAAGAATCTTATTTAAATAATATCAAATCTCTTATTTTATATAATCATATTCATTACAATTGCATTCTCTAGGTACCTTCTATCCATGCTACTATAAAAACTATAATATTTATTTAATTAAACGAATTTGTCATTCTCAATTATCTACCTTTCTAAATTTTCAATCTTAGGTTTCTAGGCTTTCTTACCAATTGATGTTATGCCTTCACCAACTACATGTTACATGGCCTTCTCCTTAGTCTCTTTCTCAGACTCATCAAATTTATTGATCTCTAGTATATTCCTTTTCTTTCCTTCTCCTATTTATGAAGTAGATCTTGCTACTATCACTCCCTCTAAGGGTGCTACAATGGTAATAGGAGTAGCTTCCAATACCTCAATTTGTGTGCTAGCCTTTACATCCAAGGTTATATCCTTGATCTCATCCAATTCTTGTCTTTTCGTTCCTGATGCCTTGAGGATAGCTTCTCTCCTTTTCTCAACTTTTTTCTTCTGTACATTTTTTTGAAATTAAAAGTGAACTTCCTTTGTCTTTTCTTCATATGTCTCCCATCTAGGACATTTGGTATCTCTTTGTAATTGAAGTATAATCTTTGCATAACTTCCAATGAGTTCTTCACTCATTTTCTAACCCATAGGTTCTATAAATTTAACTCTAGGTTCCACTGCCTACATACAAGTTGTATCAGTTTCAACCATAATAAAAGACATCTTTGTACTTTTCTACCATAGTAGGATGAACTATTGTTGGAAATATAGATGAAGTAACTAAGAGGTGGGGTGAATCAGTTACCACAAAAACAAATCCATAGATCCCTTAGACATTTGATAAACTAGTTACTATTGTCACTTGGTAAACATACAGAAAAATGCTGTAACTTGGTAGATGTAGTGTATGTTAATTTATTATTGATCTTTAAACATTCATAGTGATTAACATGCAACCATAAAAGAAATCAAATGAATACATGAGACACCAGATTTAATGTGGAGACCCAATATGGGAAAAACCACCAAGTAACTAGCTACTAATTTTCACTCTTCTGAAGTGAGCCTTGTTAGGAGACAACTCGATTAAAGGTTACAAAATGCACTATTAGGTGTGAGCTTATTAGAGGATTTAATCACCCTGTTAGGAGTGGCCTTGCTAGAGGTCTTTAGAACAATTCAATGGAACTGTCACCTTGTTAGAGGATTTACAAATGGCTATTAAACCAACTCTGCTAAGAGATTTTGGAATCACTGCTACAATGGTGAGAAAGTAACAATGAAATGACCTAAATGAGATGCAATTGAATTGCTGATACAGATCTCTATTTTGCTTCATTAGATCCTTCCTGACCAAATAAAACTTTGCTGCTCCTCAATGATATCTTACCATCCTTCAAAGTTTGCTCTCACTTTCTTCTTCAAACAATACACTTGCATGCTCGCTCATTACACTTTAGCATTCTCAACTTGACCTTTCATATATAACTTACAAATTATCAAGTCAGCTAATTTATGACTTACAATCCCCAATAATCATTACCTTAGTCAGCTAGAATTAATACTTGAAACAATTAAACTTTATTTCTCAAAAGAACATAATTCTTCATTAGCCGACCCTACTCGATAAACACTGTTCCTGAAAATATTTCCTGTGTTAACCAACTGAAGCTCAGTTAATACTGTGAACCCTGAAAAAATCCTTTAGAGACCAAGTTAACTTAGCAAGAATTGAGTTTCCTTTGTTATCCATTCGAGCTCAATTAACACTACTTTCTGCCACTTTTTCTTTGATGCCTGAGTGAGCTCGGTAGACACTATTTCCATAGAGTAATTTCGAGAAATGCTCAATAGATGCTATAAATCACTTTGCTGACCAACTAAGCTTGGTAGATACTGGCTGATAACTTATATGACATTTGTGTAGCATCAAAGACAACACAAAATTAGAGAATTATATCCAAAAATCTCCCTCTTTGGTGTTGATGGCACCACAACATGTCATAGCACAATGAAATTTTAAAACAAGTCTTTTCTGACAGAAAATTTTCTCCCTCTTAGATTTTACGTCACAAACTTCTCTAATGCAAAAATCTCCCTCTATGAAGGAATTACATAGCTTTTTCTTCAAACAGAAAACTCTCACTCAAACAAATTTTAGAAAGATATGACAGTAAAATCTCCCTCTTTGACAACACATGCCAAAGACAACACATACCAAATGAGTATCAATGTACTTTGAGTACTAATTCATATGCAATGTTCCCATTACTATGCTACATCAACTAATAGATTTTCAACTTGGTTCCTATTGATGCATCACTAAAACTTTATTTTAGTGAGCTTTAGAAAGGGGAATGACCCCTAACTTACCTCTTCGATACAAGAATGCATCCTTAGGTAATGGCTTGGCAAATATGTTAGCAATCTGTTCTTTTGTATGGACATATTCCAATTTGATCTCCTTATCCTTCACCAATTCTCTAACAAAGTTATACTTTATTGCAATGTTCTTGGTCTCAGAATGCATCACTAGATTCTTAGATATGTTAATTGCACTTGTATTATCACAAAACATACCAACTAGTTCTTTGATCTCAACCTTCATGCCTTCCAATAATTGTTTAAACCAAAAAATATTAGAACAATTCACTGCTGCTACAACATACTCTACTTCTACTATAGATTGGAATGTGCAATTTTTCTTTTTACTTGCCCATGATACCAACCTCTTTCCTAGAAAGAATGCTCCACCACTTGTACTCTCTTTGTCATCAATGTTTCCTACCCAATTAGCATCAGTAAATGCTTTCAAGTCCAAATTTCCTCCAAATTTATACCACAATCCATAATCTTCAGTGCTTTTCAAGTATCTCAAGATCCTTTTGATTGCCATCGTGTAGTTCTCTTTGGGTTTTTCTAAAAATCTTGCCACTATACCAATTGCAAGAGCAATATTAGGCCTTGTATGAGCTACATACTACAATTTTCTAATCATTGATCTATATAAAGTCTGATCTACCTTTTTTGAATCATCATCTTTGGTAAGCTTTAGTCCAGTACACATGGGAGTTCCAATTGGTTTTGAATATTCCATACCAAACTTCTTAAGTATCTCCTTGATGTACTTAGACTAAGTGATGTAGATACCATTCTTGCTCTACTGAATCCAAAGACCAACAAAGAACTTAATCTCACCAAACATAGGCATTTCAAATTCTTTGTTCATTTTCTGTAAAAAATCTTTCAATAGATCATCATTCCCTATAAACAAAGTATCATCCAAAAATATTTATGCCAAAATAATCTTGTTATTTGGTCAGTCTTTGATATACAAGCTACTATTATCATTAGTTCTCTAAAATCCAATCTGAATAAGGTAGTTATGCAATCTCCCATACCATGCTCTAGGGACTTATTTCAGACCATAAAATGCTTTGTGTAATTTGTAGACCATGTCCTTTTTATCTAGATCAACAAAACCTTTAGATTGCTCAATGTAGACTTCTTCATCAAGAATACCATTGAGAAATGCAAATTTAACATCCATCTGATATACCTTAGTCCATTATTTGCAACATATGCAAGTAAGCTCCTAACACCTTCCAATATTGAAATAGGAGCAAAAGTATCACCATAATCTATGCCTTCTTCTTGAGAATAGCCTTTATATATCAATCTAGCTTTGTTTCCTGATACTTTATCATCTTCATTCAACTTATTCCTGAATACCCACTTTGTTCCAACCACATTTTTATCTTTAGGCATAGATACAAGAATCCATGTTTTGTTCTTCTCTATTTTCTCTATCTTTTCATTCATAGCCTCAATCCAACTTTCATATTCCAATGCATTTTTGACATTTCTAACTTCAAAATTAGCAAGTAAATATGTACCTTTTAGCTTACTTCTTATCATAGTACCATCTGATTTGTCTCCAATAATCTAATCTAGTGCATGATGTCTCCTAACATACTTGGATAATATAGGTTCCTTGCCTCTTGAATGAATTGCATTGTCATCCTCTTGCACTTCAACTTTAGGGTATGGCTGCTCTAACTCAGTAGACATTAGCTCGGTAGCTTTAGAATGTGACTCAGGTTCCTACAACTTAGTGATTGAGGAAGACTCAGGAGTAGAAGTCTCCTGATTGATAGATGTATCTAGCACTGTATCAAGTTCAATGAAAAAAAATTGATATAATCTTCTAGTTCCTTTTTGCTTTCTTATTCAGTCCTTTCCACAAACTCATCAACTTTCACATTTGCACTTTCTATGATTTTGTGAGTAGACAAATTCAAACATCTATATGCCTTACTCTTGCAAGAATATCCCAAAAATATACCTTCATCACCCTTCACATCAAATTTTCCTTTTCTAGATTCTTTCAAAATGCAATATTTACTTCCAAATACTTTTAGGTAACTTACATTGGGTTTATAGTCATACCATAACTCATAGGGGGTTTTGAATGAGTCCTTCTTCAATTGTACTCGATTCAAGGTATGAACTGCAATGTTCATAGCTTCCTTCCAGTATTGATAGCAATGTTCTTTTTAATCATTAGAGTCCTTGCACAATCCATAATAGATATGTTCCTCCTTTTAGCTATTCCATTATGCTCAGGAGTTCTAAGAGCTGATACCTAGCTTTTGATTCCTCTTTCAATGCAAAAGTTATAGAATTCATGGGAAATGAATTCACCACCTCTATCTAATCTTAAGCATTTTATTCTTTTCCATGTTTGCATTTCTACTCTCGCTAAATACTATTTGAATTTCTCAAATCCTTCTAACTTCTCTCTTAGATACATCACCGTCATTATTCTAGAGTAGTCATCAACAAAAAGAATAAAGAACTTTTCTCTAGTATAACTCTCAATTCCAATAGGTCCACATAAATCAGTATGCACAATTTTCAAAATATCTTCAAACTAATAGGTTCTACTTTTAAAGCTAGTCTTTCCCATCTTACCAATTTGACAATTCTTGCATAGACCAACATCAAGTTTCTTTATACTAGGAATGCCTCTTGCTTTCCCAAATTTTCTTATCTTTACCATGTTATCAAAATTCTCTTGACATAACCTTATGTGCCATAACCAAATTTCTTCAACTTGAGCAATATAACATGAGCACTCACCAAGATCAAGATAAAATAAGTTACCTTTTGTTTGTTTGCCTGATCCAATCATCTTTCTTTTGTCATCTAGTAGTCTTGTCTTTCCATGTATGAATTCCACCTTGAATCCAATATTGATTATCTATGCTACACTCAAAAAATTATGTTTTAGTCCTTCAACCCAATAGGTATTATCACATACAAGCTCTTTGGTTAATGAGATTTAGCCTCTTCCTTTTATGCAACAAGGTTCATTGTTTCCAAACCTTATACTACCACCATCATAGTCTTCAAAATGTTCAAACTTTGTTTTTTCACTCGTCATATGATGAGAACAACCACTATCTATGATCCATGTATCATTTTTTCTCACATGTGAGATAAGTGCCATCTTATCTTCCTCATCATTATTAGATTCATCTTTCACAGTAATGTAAACAATTTCATCTTCACTATTATCAGAATCCTTAGAGTCCTTAGCCATAAAACATGTTTTCTTACCTTTGTCCTTGAATGATTTGGAATCTTTCTTGCCATTAGACTTATGAACTTTCTTTTCATCCTTGCTTTGCTTGTTTGGACACCTGGCTGCAATATAACCAATTTCCTCACATGAAAAATAGATTAGGGGAACTTTACCTTTGTATTTTCCTTTGCCTCTAGAATATTTTCTTGCTAGTAGAGCCTCAACAACTTCAAGATCATTGTCATAAATTTCCTCTGATTCTCATTCACTTTTTGACTGAGAGTCCTTTATTTTCTTTCCTTTTTCCTTGAGTGAAAGCTTGGCTTCAAATGTAGATTCAATGTTCTTGGAAGCCGAAACATAATTGTCATAGTTATCTAGCTCAAATACAGTCAATCTTCCTACTATGGCATATCCAAATTTATCTTATGATTTGGTTCAAATCTTCTTTCTTGAATTGCAGATACTCTAATTGCATAAATAGGAAGCAATATTTTAAGAACTTTACTTACAATTGTTTCCTCTATGATGTCTCCTCCAGAAGCTTTGATTGCACTGACACTTGCTTTGACCCTTTCAACATATTTGACAATATTTTCATCCTTTCTTATTCTCATCTAATAAAATTGTCCTCTTAGACTTTTTTCTTTTTCTCTCCTTACATTGTCATCACCTCCATAGATATCCTTCAGGTTGTTCTACATAGCAAAGGCATTTTTGCAGTCCTTGATATCATCAAATTCTTCATAGTTTAGGGAAGATGCAAAGTATATCATCATGGTGTTATGAGTCTTGCTCTCAAAAATGTCATTAACAAATAATGTACTAGAAGGAGTTGTATATTCTTTATCAAGATATTTCAATCCTGTATCTCCAATGGAAGCCAAATGAAATCAGTCCCTACCATGCTAAAAAGTTATCTCTGTTAAGCCTTTAAATTTCTCTCTTGTAAGACATTATAATCTGTAGCTTAGGTCTTTGAAACCCTTCTTGCAAGCACAAAAAATCTCTAATACCAATTTTTGTAAATATAGATGGAGTAACTGAGAGGGGAGTTGAATTAGTTACCACAAAAACAAATCCACAGATCCCTTAGATGTTTGATAAACTAGTTACTGCTATCACTCGATAAACATATAGAAAAGTATTGTAACTTGGTAGATGCAAGGTATGTTAACTTATTACTGATCTTTAAACATTCACAATGACTAACATGAAACCATAAAAGAAATAACATGAACACATGAGACACTAGACTTAATGTGGAAACCCAATATAGGAAAAACCACCAAGTAACTAGCTACTAATTTTCACTCTTCTGAAGTGAGCCTTATTAGGAGCCAACCCGGTTAAAGGTTACAAAACACATTTTTAGGTGTGACCTTGTTAGAGGATTTAATCACCTTGTTAGGAGTGGCCTTGCTAGAGGTCTTTAGAACAATTCAATGGAACTTTCACCTTGTTAGAGGATTTACAAATGGCTGTTAAACCAACTCTGCTAAGAAATTTTGGAATCGCTGCTACAATGGTGAGAAAGTAAAAATGAAATGACCTTAATGAGATGCAACTAAATTGCTGATATAGATCTCTATTCTACTTCACTAGATTCTTCCTAATCAAATAAAACTTTGCTACTCCTCAAAGATATCTAACCATCCTTCAAAGTTTTCTCACACTTTCTTCTTCAAACAATACACTTGCATGCTCGCTCATTACACTTTAGAATTCTCAACTTGACCTTTCATATATACCTTAAAAATTATCAATTCAGCTCATTTACAACTTACAATCACCAATAATCATTACCTCAGTCAGCTAGAATTAATGCTTAAAACAATTAAACTTCATTTCTCAAAACATCAAAATTCTTCATTAGCCAACCCTACTTGATAAACACTATTCCTAAAAAGATTTCCTGTGTTAACCAACCGAAGCTTGTATAACACTGTGAACCCTACAAAATCTTTTGGAGACCGAGTTGACTTGGTAAGCACTAAATTTCCTTTGTTAACCATGCAAGCTCGGTTAACACTACTTTCTGCCACTTTTCCTTTGACACCCGAATGAGCTCGATAGACACTATTTCCATAGAGTAATTTCCAAGAAACCTCAGTAGACGCTATAAATTGCTTTGCTAACCAATTAAGCTCAGTAGATATTGACTGATAACTGATATGACATTTGTGTAACATCAAAGATAACACACAATTAGACATTTGTATCCAACAATTATATATTTATGTTTCATTTCCAACTAAAAATATTCATCATTTAATCTATACCTATATCTCTAACATCTTCAAGTCTATCCCTATAACACTAGGTGATCATCTTCATGGTGCACTCATTAGTATGCCAACTTGTCATTCTAGGGAGTTTTTGTTGTCTAATATGGAGCCTGATCAGTCCCCAAGTGGAAGGTTGTTAGTTTGTGGTGACTAGTGGCCAATTTTATCACTAATAGTTTAATGGTAATTTTGGGCCAACATATTGTAATTAACTATAACTCTAAAGTAGCAAAAATACTTATATAAACGGGCTTAGTGTTAGGGATTTTTTGATAAGGTGTGATGCGACAATTGCTTCTTTTGGTAGTATTGAGTTGTAAGGGATTATAGATTGTAATCAAGTTGTAATCACTAGATCATAATAATACTAAACTCATTGTTTGGTGGACGTAGCCCAGGGTTTGGGTGAGCGACATTAAAATCTTGATGTCTTGTGTTCTCTTCTATGTGATCTATTATTTTTTTTATTCTTTATATTTGCATGTAATTATTATTTATGTCTAAGGTTTAATCCTAATGATTGTTTGCTTGCATGAAAAAACCAATATGTTAGTAAAGATTGATATCTTAAAAATAAATTCTTTGATTTCTTCAACTTTGCAATGCTATCCAACAACTGCACTCTGACAATATCACACATGTTCACCTTTTTCTTTTCAATGACCATCATATATGCTACATGCAAAAATCTTTTTGGCACAGATAGTACCCTAGAACTATGATAGAGCTTGTATCCTATTGGTGTTTTAAAAAATCATGTTTCAAAATCCCAAATGAGGACAGAATAAATCTAGGGTTAGCTACTTTACATCTACCACATACACATTTGGACACTAGGGCCAACTATAACAATATACCCTTCTCCTACTTCAGGCTCTACAAAACGTAGGTTGGTGTACCTCAAATTCATTCATATGGTACTAGTGTTAAAGTATACACTTGAATCTAACAAGGCTGATAATATCCTTAATTTTCTAATACTTATGTAGACAACATAGACATGAAATAACTAGAATCATGACATATGAACTAGATAAGCTAAGAGAGGGTAACACTTTTCAACTCTTCAACAAAAAGGGAAAAGGATTTTGACTATAAAGATTGATTTCAAAAAAACCATGATATGAACAACATAACACTTTGATCTTGTAGTTAATCAGTGCATTATCTATTGGGAAATTCCGTACATTCATCTTTGGGAATCATTGAGACATTTCATGTATCAAGATTTCCCAATATATCCATTCACCTTGTGAATCAAACATATGCATCATTCTGACTCTCATACTTGACCTATCCCTTCATGAAATTTGGAACCCTGTGATGATAGAGTAAACATTTACATGACTCCTTAAATCACAAGAAAAAAATATCAACAGATACAACCTACAACATATTGTGACTGAGTTTTATCCTTTTTGTTCACAAAACACAAAAGATCACAAACAAAATGAATGCGAGACAAGATTAAGACTGAAGATTAACTTGTTGTTGCACTTTTATTCATTTCCTTGAAAAAATACAATAATATGAATCAAATTAAAATATAAAACTACTAAATAGACTAGAACTATCTATATTCTCATTACTTGATGTTCATTACATGAAAGAAATGCTAAAGAAATCGTGGAAACTGAGTTGAGCTTTCTTAGAGAACTTGGGTACCAACCCTAGAGAAAGAAAGAAAATAGAAAGACATAGGAGAGGAATGAAATCTCAAATCTGATCTAGAAGTGACACATGTCCACTTGAATCTCTATCCCTTGCTACTACAAAATATCTATCTTCTCTCTACAACTAAAATTTTAAAGGAATCTCATCATTGTGCTCCAACAAACCCAAAATATCTCCTCTAACTACTGAGAAACCTTATTCTAAAAAAATATCAGGTATGCATTTGAAATGCTGATAAAATCTTATACTAAATTTATGTGAGAGTGAAAAAACTATCACTAACTACATTTTTACTACCTTTGGTGCACATACCATTCATCATTTCACCAAAAATCAAATCCGAACTGCTATAACAAAATGTGATTGAAAAATAGGCATCTAGTACAAAACTTTGAATAGCTTGATCATATGGCTTCTTGTGTAAAAAAACTTCAAAACTAGAAAGCTCATTCTGAGTGCTTTCCCATAGTAAATGATAGTCCTATATTGGCTTATTAGAGATGCCCAAAATGTCAAATTGAAGATTAGGTTTAGAAATGCATAACATGCCCATTATTTTGCAAAATATTAACACTTACCTAAGGTTCAAACATTATTATAAAATCTTTTTTTATTATAATTTCCCTCTAAATTCAATCCAAGTTAACTCAAGTTTGCCTCATGTGACACATGTCATGATGTGATTAGTTGGTTGTTACACTATCATCTGCCACCTGTGCATCATGTGGCACCCTTTGATTGGTCACTACCATGTGGAAACTTCTCATTGGACCTTCTATTGTATGATCACTGCTATGTCACCTATATGTTGGGTGGCCTACCATGTCATCGCCATGTAGGACTTCTTGATTTTTTAGATCTATCACACTGTCAACTGGGCCTGCCACCACATGTTAGTACATCACTATGCCACTTTGGTTAACTTCATTGTAACTATCCTTGGTGACATAGTGACAACTAATGATCTTGTGGCATGTGGTGAGATCCAACTATTTGACAATTGGTATTTATAAGCCCCTGTATTTCAAATTTGATGAGCTTTTGCTAAAGGTGTTTTAAGTACTCTTTCTTTATTATTGTTTCTCATCTGATAGATAAAATTAGATATGCACAACATGCCTTTCATGTGATTTAGTCCTTGTATTGCTGATGGCTATTCTTTGATATTGAGGTTTTGTTATGAAGATAGTGACTTGCTTTGGTTGTTGCTGATTGCTGTGTAATGGGTGTTTGCTAATGAGTTTGCTCATCCATAACATTTCAGAATTTGAATTAGTGGCATTTAACCTAAAATTCCCATTGGCATAATAACCCTTGCATCATGAGGTGCAACATCCAGTGTTTATTTTGCCTTTGAGATTCATCATTTTCATATTCTATCAATATTAATGTATGCTTGTTTTTGCATGATGTTGTGTACTATTTATTCCATGTTAAAATGATTGTATGCAGAAGAAGATAGTAAGTCTTATGTGCTAGTAGGATATCTACTTTTAATTTTACTAATTTCATTATATACTGGTAATGATAATTAATTGTAGTTGTTCACATTACCATTAGAGAAGCCAAATAAGGGCTCCATGCTGTGATAAATTTTTTGACTACAAACATTGCCATAATGAGGTAAAAGCATGTCTCTATTCTTTACTCTATCCAGTTACAATCTTTTCTTTTTTAATTCATTCTCCAGTGTTAGATGAAGATCTCTCTATATCAACCTCTAAACTTTGAACATATATGTGCTAGCTTGTGGTGTTCCTAAATAGAATTCTATAGAGATCGATGCACTTGACAGGCATGATATTCCTTGCATTGACGTACAAAATGTATATTATCTCTTTCTCTTTCTTGTTAGTTATTATTTGTTACTCTAATTTTGGCATGCCAAATATATGTATTTATTAAATTATCTTATAGATTATATAGCATTATAGTATTGAGTAGAAGTAAGACTTGAAAGATTGCTATGTTGCAAGTTTAACACTCTTCTATACTAAAGTTTTAATTTGTATTTATCTATTTTGGTAGGTCATCTATTCACTTTGTAGTACTGAACAAGATGTAATAAATGGACAATGGTCTTCATTAATTTTAATTTATTTTCTATATCATGTTGACTCATGTATTATGGGTGATACCTGATTCTGCAATTTCCATGGCTATAGGTTCAACAATACTATATTAATTGTGGTGTCTATATGGGGAGGTACTTTTGCGAGACATGAAAATTCTTTGATGATGATTTATGTTCTAGTTCCTTTCTATTTTTTGTAGTACTAATTCCTTGGAATAAATTTTAGATGTGATAAAATGCCTTGAAAATACGCATAATCTTCAAAGACAATTTTCTCTACCATACTGCATACCCAAAAATGCATTGAAGCAATAAATTGTTCAAATCAAAAGCATAAAATAGAAGAATTTATTTATTGCTAATGAAATTTATAAAATATTCTTTTCCAGGATTCAAAACAAAAATATCATTGTGATGGTTGTGGCATTTGCAGGTATAATTCTAATTGAAATCATAATCTCCTATTTTCATTAGACTACTCTGAAACTAAACATAGATGGATTCCTTGTAGATAATTTGCAGCTAACTTTGGTTAATTATGTTATTTTTTAGAATTGGATCAAAGGATGAATTCTTCCACTGCTATAAGTGTGGTAGGTTTCCTCTTCACTTGTTAGACTTATCAAATTCTCTCCCTTCGATGGTTGTTATTTTATTTTAATCAATAAATTATGAGTTAGCTAAAGATCAATGGTAATATGTTTTATCATGAATCTTTTTCCAAGGTGTGGCTTCTCTCACCCTTTGAAGGATCACCACCCTTGTGTTGAAAAAGTAATGCACCACAATTGTCTTGTGTGCTTTGAGGTAGGTGACATGATTCGTAGTTAAAGTTTCAAATTAATAAAAGTTTGGTACTGCATTAAAATTTAATTAGAGAGATTTTAGTTGTTTCCTTTTTTCATAAATGTTTATTGGGCTCTTTATATGCAATTTTTGTTTGAGTCTATAAAGGAAATCAGTGTTTTACCTTGTGGACACACAATACACAAGGATTGCTTAGCAGAGATGTAGCAACATCAATAGCAAGTTAGCTTTAAGGCCTTAAAATACTTGAATCAAGAGATTGAAATGTACTAGTTAGGTATAATACCTTATAGTTTTGTGTATTACTCTTGTTTTAAATAGCTTTTGCGTAATACTCATAGGCATGAGGCCATGAGAACAATGCAGTTTTTTTTATAAAATCCATTTTTGAATAGTAGTAGGGATATATAATTTAGTTTCATAGCCTGATGCTCTATAAGT
Source organism: Cupressus sempervirens (assembly GCA_028749045.1). Taxonomy (NCBI): domain Eukaryota; kingdom Viridiplantae; phylum Streptophyta; class Pinopsida; order Cupressales; family Cupressaceae; genus Cupressus; species Cupressus sempervirens. The sequence goes on along the minus strand of CM053793.1, from coordinate 590,813,396 downwards.
GTATAAGTTTTGAATTTTTTTAGGTTATGTGATGTTCACATATATGTGCATGCTTTCTCAAATAGTTACTAGGGATTCTATCTTTGTAAAATTCATAAAGATCAAGGATGCGTTGAATCAGAGTTTAAGGGATCTAGAAGAAATGGTGCCATGGGATTTATCTAGGTAGGTACGTGAGTCAAAAATGACTGCATCTAAATTTATGCATATAATATACTACAAAGAAGTTAGAAACGTAGAACTACGTTTTGATAGTTTAGAGTTGGATTACTTTAGATGGAATGAATGAGATGTAAAAGTAAAATTCAATTTGTTTCTGATTGAATTTCATTATCACTGCATAACATGGTTGATCCTTACAAAAAAAATTCAGTTGACAATACTCCGCTAGCTGCAAAATATTTAATTACATTTGGCTTCCACACATCTAACACTACATAGAAGCACAAGAAAATTAGTGGATTGAAATTGATTATTTTATTCATACGTTAGTGGTATTAAATATTTTAGAGATCCTACTGAAAAACATTCTGGCTTTATATGTACATTTTGAATTGACTCTTTTGTTTACAAAACATGCACCCTGAAAATGTCAAACTTTTAACTGGATTCTAGGAATGGAAACTTGAAATCTCATGAAATCTTTGCTCCTCTCTTCCTCTCTACCACACCTGCATCCACACAACCTCTGTGGTACTTGATCTTATTTAATTGAAAATGGTACTTTTGACTACTTGAGAGAAATACTATTTCTATTCAAGTGAAGTATTCTAATAGATTCAGCAAGAACCTTTAAGTCTTTAAATTTTGAAGCATTTGTTCTATAAATCCCATCAATTTGCTTCTAAAAATGCAGCATCAAATTATCGATAAAATGGTTTTATTTTTGCTTTGCATTTAATAATGCTAATAGTGTTAGTCAAGTGTTAAAAACCAACCAATTCATGCCATAACTAGCAGTAGCACTACCCAGATTGCGAATAGATTATTTAGTACATTCTTAAGTGTTTCTGTAGATGTCTTCATGGCCACTTTCTTTCCTAAATTCTAATCACACTTCTATTCGTCTAGCCAATGAAATTCATATAAACCTATGAACAAAGTTGATATGAAAGAGGAATGTCACACTGGTATTTATAGAGAGGAAAGATAATTAAGAATAATCTATTCGCACTCGCTAATTTTTGCAACTTTAGATGAATGAAATCTAAACTTACCATTTACCAATCATGAAGTTCTTGAAGCACTCAAATAATTGCATTTGTTATTGAAGTGCTAATGGGGAAGTTTGGGAGATTTGTCTGTTTATGTTGATGGCCATTTTGGCTTGCCTTTAAATGAGTTTTCAAAACTTTTCTAGATAGTTTTATTTATCCGTAAATTGAGGCTTCTATTAAGCTTTTATCCATCGACATATTTTCATTTTATGGAAGAGAAAAGAATTGAAGCCAAGACCAAGCTACTAGAGATGACAATCCAGACTCCCTGATTACTGTATCCTCTGGGAGAAAATTGGAGGAAGAGGAAATGTAGGCATTTAAATTTTGATTTGAACTGACAAAAATGATAAACCAAGGAGCTATCTGTGCCAAGGACTACCATCTCACTTAGCCATCTCCTCCAGTTTGCATCTATTGCATGAAGGCCTAGCCTCCCCCCCTCATAGACCACTCAAGACACCTGACCACTTCCTTTTGCACCCGTGTTTCCTATTACTCCTCAAATTTGTGGATCCTACAACCCAGATCTACAAAGCTAGGCACTGCTTAGAATGGTTGAAGCCTCCCTCAAATGAGGATAGAAGAGTCGACAACCTAGAAAATTTAAGTTACATTCATTATGGAGAATACAAAGACTATCTATGTATTAGTCTGGATCTTTACAGAAGGTCAAATTCCTCAAAGGCATTGTTGAAAGGGCCTTTCTCTTGGCTGGAAGTGTGTCATCTTCCATCATTCCCCCCCAAAGAAGAAGAGGACAAGAGAAAAAGGCTTCCTAGATGACCATGTAAGTACCAATCTACCTGTCACCTACACCTGTTGTTTGTCTTTGAAGTCCTCTATCTTGGAGTTGTGTGTCTCTGAGATATCTACATTTGTAAAAACCTCCCATCCTAATATTTTCTTAATAAAATTTGAAGAGGTAAGGCTTGGAATAAGGAAGTTATTTTTAAATCCCCTACCTAAGGCTGTTGCTGCATGGTGCGAGTCTCTTCACTTGTGTCATCAAAAAATCAGCTTTATTTCCTTTCACTTAGATCATTTTATTGTGCACCAGTCAAATAGCTAATATAGAATACCAAGGTGAATTGTACTTGAATCTTATTTTTAGGAAAAGATCTCACCTACACGTTGTAGAAGAGAGTAGAGAAGTTTCTTATTATCACCTACAGACATCTCTAGATAGACCTTCATGCCTCTACGAAAGATCAACCTTTAATAAGGAGAAATTATTCAACATAGCTATAGAAGGAAATAACTTAAATTAATGGGGGTTCAAATGAGATACAATGGAAAATATGTAGGAATTGCAAGGCCTATATTCTCTTTTGAAGCACCATGAAAATTTTGCTTGACTAAAGCTACTAGGGATTTCTTCCAAGCAGCTGCAAATCTCTCCTTTATTTCATTTTCTTCTTTAACGGAACTTGGTAGTTGTTATGTGACCATTATTGCTTCATTTTGTCTATAACAAGAGCAGAGTTTAAGGAGTAAGAAAATGCTGGTCATTTTTTGTTGCTTTCTATATATTAGGTAAATTTTCATAGATGACTCATGATAGCACTTTGAAAAATATATTTCCTTGAGATATATCGTGCTATTGTAACTGCAAAAAAAATGGAGTTATGATGTCTATATTCCTTTAGTTTGTGACTACAGAAGTTGAAATCATTCATTCTTGTAGTACCACATCTATGATAATGCTATGTCTACTAAATTTGCAAAATCTTATTTGCAGATTGCTGAAATTGTTAAAGAGATTGAAGAAACAACATTTGCATTAGAACAATCAGAGAAGGATGTTGGCGATGCTATTATTGCTTTATTGCTACAGAGTTCTGGCAGTTGTAGCAACTTCTAAGATGTAGAGTTTTTCAATCAGGCAGTTGATAGACTGGATATAGGGTCTCCAAGGGCTATGTTGAAAGAAAGAAGAGCCTTAAAAATGCTTCCTGATAAAGTTCAGGCTAAGGATGATCAGAGGAAGATATCTGTTATCATTTATTTCTTACATCTTCTGAAGAAATCTACAAAATGTTTTAGCTATGATTATCTGGACTATGATTCTAAAAGCTCCAATGCACAGTTGCAATCAAGTAGAAGAGTTGAAAGTGAAGAAAATTCTTGAAGAAAAAGTAATGTTAGCATATTTGGACATCCCCTAGTGGGTTGGGTTACCAAAGAAAGCATTGATAATTCAAAGTGGATACCAGTGCCTCCAGAGGAATTTAGGTGTCCAATTTCCTTGCAGCTAATGTTTGATCCTGTAGTTATTTTTTCTAGCTAGACATATGAATGAGTGTGGATAGAGAAGTGGTTTAGTGATGGCCATGATACATTTCCAAAGACACAGCAAAAACTATCACATCTTTCAGTCACTCCCAACTACTGTATCAAAGCTCTAATTACTAGCTGATGTGAAAAGTACGGAATCAAGGTTCAAGATTCACTTTCTCAGCCTTCCCCTATAGTGCCTTGGATTTTAGACATGCAAGGTTTTGAGATCCTTTTGCATCCAAATGATGACTATGAGAAAGATGTCAAAGTGCTCCCTTCAGTTGACAGTAATGTTGCTTGCATTGTTGAGGACGAGGATGACAATATGCCAGATAGAAATTCGGGTGATTGTTTGTATTTTAATTCTCTACTTGTGCAGGCAAATTAGGAATCAAATGAAAATAATGGTGCAAATGTCCCTTTGTCATATGATATAATTGACTCTAGCAAGATGGAAGAAAATAATTGTTTTCAATATGAAACATTGGTAACAAGTCTGATGATGCCACCTCTTGATTCTCAAAGTCAAGCAGCAGAAAAGGTCAAAGTTATCTTGGATGATGATGATAGAACTTGCAATTACATAGGTGTCAAAGAAATTATTCCCGCTCTTGTGAGTTTCTTGTGGTCTACAATTGATGCCTCTGATATCAAGGCACAACAGACTGGAGCTTTGGCTCGATTAAGCATTGCAAGAAATGATAGGTATGTAATGATTATGTATCATGATAATTCATACACAAAATTATGTTAATATTATGGTAACTATCAGGTTTGGTTCATGAGTTCTTTATGAATTGATTTGTAGGAATAAGGGATTCATCTTATTCATAGGGATATTGCCCCTTCTATTGGATCTTATCTGTTTTGAAGCAATTGAAGTGGCATTAGTAGTTATGTCAGCATTGTCCAATTTGGAGGAGAACAAGAGTAGCTTTGTTGCTTCTAGAGAAATTCCCTATCTTCTTGAGTTGTTGGAATCAAAAGATGGTCATTCTCAACACATTGCTCTAAGTATTTTATATAATTTGTCAACACTATTATGGGAATGGTCAAATGATATTCCCGCATGGCCTATTTCCAAGCTGGCTCAACTTCTCAAGAATAGTGAACATGCAGATAAATGCATCACAGTTTTGCATAATCTTGCTAGTACCGAAGAGGGAAGAGCAACAATTGTGAGAACTGAAGGATGTATTCTAGCCATAGCCAAACTGCTAGACACCAGAAACCTTGAAGAACAAGAGCTAGCAGTAGACATTCTTCTATTGTTATGCACAAATAGTTTTGAGTATAGTCATTTGGTGTTAAGAGAAGGTGTTATTCCATCCTTGGTTACCATTTCTATTATAGGAAGTCCAAATGGAAGGGAGAAGGCACAAAAATTGCTGGAGTTTTTCACTACTCAGGTGAGAAACCCTTTTATTTTTTGTCATGTAATCTCTTGTGAGCTCTCCAAGCAAATCCATTTATAGTATTCTATAGTAGAATTCTAAAATTGTGTGCTCAATGTAGGAAAAATATAGAGATTGCATAATGTTCATGGAAATTACAACATGCCAACCATGCCATTTTCTATTTCATCTTGCAATTCAGGATTTGGAGGTCTTCCATTTGGTGGTGTTCAGTTTCAATATTCAATTTCAGATTGAGCTTGTTTCTGTGAGGGATCAGGGATCAAGACCTTAAGTGGGTGGATTTAGTTGATGGACCTATTAGAATCACTCACAACAACAAGGCATTCCCTATTTTATAAAGGATGGATACAAGTACAATGTTCAAGATCTGAACCACAAAATGTTCCCAACACATCAAGCTCAACCCTCTGCTTCAATTGTAGAGTACTAACTGAATTTTCTACAACAATAATATACACCCCACTCTGTGAACATATACACACTAAGATATACACATTCCTAGTCAGCAGCTATTTAGGGCTTAGGCTTGGAATGTGCTAATCTAAAGAAACTTGTTAACTACGTTTGTGCTTGCCTTGTTATTTTGTATCAATGGAGTCAGTGAGAGGATTTGAGGCTTATTATAGTGATGCATTGGCTAAAAGTTCTACAAATAATGATGATCTAAAATCTATGAAGAGGAAAGCCATATTTAATGCTTGATATGTTATAGTTTCATTTCAATATTCTTAGCTTCTTTTAGGCATTCTATACAACAATTCACATGCTTTGCCTATGATTTGACATTTTGCATGCATCTTGCAAGGATGCATGCAAAATCTCAAATCATACACAAGGCATGTGAAGTATTTTATAGAATGAATAAAAAAAAAAATTATACCTAGGCATTGGTCAAAATTTTGACCAATGCTTGGAAGTTTTCAAACAAGCATTGGTCAAAATTTAGACCAATGCTTGAAATTTTTCCACCAAGCACTGGTGAAATTTTTTACCAATGGCTGATAGTTTTTGACCAGGCATTGGTGAAAATTTTGACCAATGCCTAGTAGAAATTGCACTAGGGCTCTGGGAAGTTTTTGACCAACAGATTGGTTGAAAATTTGACCAGCTAGTAAGTTGGTCAAAATTTTGATGAGAAAGCTTTGACCAATTGGTTGGTCCAAATTTTGACCAACTTGGGTCAAAATTTTGACCAATTCTTGGTCAAAAAATGGGGTCAAATGAACTAGTGTCCTCTATGTCTATCTCAAACATGACACGTTACTACCCTTGCCACGATGTCATGATGTCTCTTTGTCGCTATCATAGTCATCATGACATAGCAATGTCATGACACATAGCATATCTATCCATGTCACCACCTTGAACTTGATGCCAAACCTTGAGCTAACTACCACATGTTGTGTTGTGATTCATCATCGAGCTGCCAGTTAGCTACTTTTGGTAGGTCTAGAATTCTACATCATCATTGATGTCAGCACATTCATTCAAAATTTTCCTAAGTCACCAATAGCTCCATGGGTCCACACATGGGCTGCTTGTGGCTTACAAAAGCCTAGTGTCTTTGAGATAATAGTAAAGTGTTCATTGTTTTAATTATTTTGAAAACTCCTCACATAGGCAATATGGGATTAAAGCTAAAACCTTTTGTTTAACCAACTACATAACACAACACACTGAAATCACATCAATCCCCTTTGTTTTGTCATGGATTTCTCTTGTAGATCTTACCTCTACCATGGGTGTTTTGCAAATCTCCTCCAAACTCTAATAAAAGCTTCATGCTAGCACGGTGGGCATCTCATGACTCTTAATGAGCCATCAATATCATTTAACGAAAACAAAATCCATTTTGACTTTGAAAATGACACGTAGTTGCATGGGGGGTAAGTGCAAGAAGTTGGATCTCACTTTTGGGGAAAAAGTGGAAGTGTTTTTCCTATTTTTGAAATTTCTTGTCAATTGATGTCAAAATTTGATGCATTTAGAGATTGAAGATTAAAAAAAATTCAGAAATTAAAATTGTATTATTCAGAATCTACTTTTTGAATAGGTATTTTATTTGTGTATCCATATGATAGATTTTTTTTTGGTATGGATCTTTAAAAACCACTTTTTCAAAATGCCTCGTTCAGGACCATATGACACTCATGTACGGACACCATAGTTTGAGAAAAATAAATCAATTTTTTAAAATCCTTTTAAACAAAGTTATCTAACACACCAAAGTTTGATGATAATATTTTTCCTCAATTTTTCATTAAATAATTCTTTTATTAATAATTTCTAATTCTCTATAAAGGTAAATTTTAAAATCTCTCATGTATGAACACCATAATTTAATCAAAATTTTATTTTTTTTCAAAAAAAAAATGAACGTCAAAATAATTGTATGTAAATTGATGAAATATATATTAATTTAAGAAAAATCATAAATTAAAAAAATTATTAAATTTTTAGTCAACCTCACTATTTTACATTTAGGTACCACCTTTGATTAAAAGATAATGCAAAAATATTAAATAAAATCATAACACTAAAAAAATTTATAGTTGTAAAATTAGGACAGTGAGAGCTCTAATGTGTTTTTGTTTCATTAAAAAATTTGATCGGGAAGACCTTCTAAAAATTATGGCAAAGCATGAATTTGTCAGGTAAATGCATTAGCCAAATCTTGAGAGGTCAAGGCATAGGCTTGGTCTCACCAACCCTATCCTAAACCAAAATCTAAGGGATGAAAATAAATCCTACCCCATCTTGTAAGAAACGGGTACCCATTATTTGAAATTCAAAAAATGTGTACCCGTTTTGAAAAATTAAAAGAAATATTTAAAATGTATTCAAAATCCCCCCTAAAATAAAAAAAATTGAACTTTTTAAAAAATTGCGTACCCATTTTTAACTTTTAAAAAATAGGTACCCATTTCTAAAAATTTAATTTTTTTATTTTTTCAAAAATGGGCACCCAATTTTTTAAAAAATGGGTGACCATTTTTTAAATTTAGCATCAGGTACCCAATCCTAAAATGGGTATCCATTTTTTTAAAATAGGTACCCATTTTAAAAGAGCATGATCGTAATTCGCAGACTTTTGCGAAATCGAGACCCAATTTCTTGCTTCTACCCTAGGAATGCCTCATGTATTTGTAGAATCTCTGCTAATAATTCCTACTCTATCAAGCTCTTTGGCTTCTCTTTATTATGCTTTCTACTCCAACATTTCCATATTGTGGCTCCTGATTTGTGTGCTCCATATCCTATATTCAAAACACATGTTTGAATCATTGTTGGCTCCTTCTAGGGTCATTGGAACAATAAATTTCTTTTTAATGCTTTAAAGCAAGATTTTAAACTCATTTGGGAACATAAATGCATATATGTGTTTGGAAGATAGCTAAAAATCAATTGTATCACATTGCCTCTATGCCATTTCATTCAAACTAAACACCTTCATAACCTACACATTCATAGAAAACCTCCTGTGGTTTATTTTGCATTGGTACATTGGGTGATCTTGCACCATTTTATCATTGCATGTAGCCTCTTCCTCTATTTTCTTGATCTATGTTTTGGGCATGAGTAGCTAGGGGTAGTAGATAGCTCACTTCTATCATGTCTTTTCAAATTTGTCTCTTCAACATTCAAATTTTCTTATCTATAGGGAGAAGATTATTTTGTTTGAATTCTATGTTCTTCTTATACTATCTGACAAATAAAAGTCTGCATTGTGCTCTCATGAGTCATGTATCCTTTTATCCTTCTTACAAAAGGAGACAATGAAGCTATAAAATCATTCTAAACTTGCTGAAAATTGGGCAAGACGTTGGCTTACTCCTTGAATTAGGCTCCCCAAAACCAATTGTAAGATGTACTCTTTGCATATGGAACTCTACACAAAACCTTTAGATGAGTATCTCAGTAATATGAAGGCAAGTTTCATGCTACTATTACTAAGTCATGCCTCCTTCCCAAAGAATTCTCTCCCTTTCATTTTCAAGTTCTAGTTTGTGGTCTTATGACAACTCAATAGCTTGACCCTTTCTTCTAAGAACACAAAAAGTTTCACCAACATTTTCAATAAGTATTTTACCATCTCATATAAAAGCAATTCATTTTGTGCTTCCCAAACTTGGCCCGAACAAGTTTGCATGTGGTCCTTATTCAAAATTCCCAATTCTCTTCTTGGTCGGAGTTATGATAATTTGTCACTACTGAAATGGTAACCCTTATTTAGTAAAAGAACTAATAATTTTTTCAATGATTTGAATAGCATAACATATTAAATTGAAAACCTCAAATATGATGAAAACATTTGACTCTTAATGTTCATTTGTGAACCTACATAATATAATCATCAAATTATTACCTTATCCTTAAAATCATTTTTCATAACCATATCATGCTGTTGAAAATTCTTAATGAATTGGATGTACTCCTTTTGGTGCCACTTAATCAAAAGATCTCAATAAATGGTATTATCTCCTCTATTTGAAAAATCATAATATCATGTAGTGAGTTGGGCCTCAAAGTGAGTCTAGCTAAAAAAAATTGAAACTAAACATACCAATATTGTAAACTGGTCCAATTAACATCTGGCACTAACCGAAATCAATTTGCATCACTAATTCATCCTTAAAACTCATTTTAAACCTTTCCTACAAACTATCAATTTTGTGCCAAGGGGTCCTCTGATTGGCCTTTAAAACTAACTAAAACTAACAACCATGCCCTAAGTTCTAACATATTGATTCTCTATTCCACATTCTCTTACCTTCTCAAATTTTGTGCCGTGATGATGCCTACATCAAAAGATATTGATCATCAAATTTTCCTTCTCAAAACTCCCTAAAAACAAACATGTCAGAAAACTGTAAAATGGGTTTGGTTTTGGCTTTAAAAATAGGTCAAATTGACACTTAGGGACACAAAAAAAGGGACATTGGTTCACTACCATGAGGAGAATATAAATCTATGATTTGGGCTCATAATTAATAGAAGGGCACATTTGGGAAGTAGCCAAAGTAGGGTACTTGGATCTGCAGAACTTGGAATAATGGCAGAAAAGTGGTTTTCACAAATAGAAATGACCTAGGAAAGTGTGCAAATAGATTCATCAAGACTTGCAAATTTCCATACTTAAAAGAATTTTCAAAGTAAAACATAAGGGTACAATTTATTTGGTCTCATTAATCATAGATTCAAGGTTATGACATCTTGAATAGGGCTACTAATCAATTTGCATTTCTAGACACTAGTAAAACTTTATAAATTACATTTGGAATTGTTGACCTCATATTGGTTTTAACAAGTGACTATCAACACACTTAAGCCATTTACTTAGTTCATGTCAAACTACTAATATATGCCGAGCACAACATGTAAATATTAGACCATGTCAAGTTATAGTGAGTGTCAAGCCATTCATGTGCTGAGTCACTCAAATGCCAAGTAGATAGACCATGTGGAGTGATTCAAGAGCTAAGTAAATAGTGGATACTTAGCAATATAAGTGTCAAGTCACAGTATAAAGAGAAGTGCATTTCGAGCATCACAGACTTAAGATGTCAAGTAAGAGAGTTTTAACATATTATTTTGTAATGGCAGAAACAACTATGTAAACAATTTTGTAGTTGACTTAAGATTGTATTTTGATATTTTGGAGATAAGGATGAATCTATAGTTGGATTCCCTATGCAATTACATGTAGCCAATCAAAAAATTGGAATGATTAAGTGGAAAAATGGGTGAATCTTAGTTGTAGATTCATACCTAACCATAAGCCACCAAAGTCCTCTTAAGGAGGATGAAACCCTAAACTATCTATGGATTGTGTAAGTAATTGAAGGAGAAAAGAAGGTAGTTTGCATATAGTGCATTCGTGGTGACTTAGAAGTTATGAAGTGAGAGTGATTTGCAAAATCAGTTAGAGAAGAACAGAGGATAGAGAAAAGGATACAACATTGAGACATCTAATTGAGAAGGATCAAGACATTGTTTAGAGGTGATATGTTATTAGGCAAGCAAGTGCCAACCATAGGATCTATGTTGAGACATTTTAACAAGTGATTTCAATCAAATATCTTAATAGAGTAGTCTTAACGGATTGTATGAAATCCTTTAATAGGGTGCTTACTTAGTTGTACATTGAAGTCCTCTAACAAGGCACACTTATAATAGAGTGTTGAAATCCTCTAACAAGGTGAGACTTAATAGTCTCTATAAGCCTTTAATAGGGTAGACCCTTCATAGGGTAGATCATGTTTCATGGTCAAAATATTTTAACCTTCATTAGATACAATTTATTACTCTAGTAGTGAAGATTTTTGGGTGTAATCCCCACCCCAGTTTTACCTTCTCACTTGGAGGGTTTATGGGTAATCATATCTCATACATTATGTGTGTGAATGCTTACATGTTTACATGATTTAGGTGTATATACTTTACATGCTATTTTAGTTTACTCATTGAATTCAGAAGATGCATGTGTGGTGAAAGTTATATGGGTTCAAGTTTAAACTACTAATTCACCCCGCCCTCTCAGAAGTTTACCTTTCCTATTGTAATTCCAACAAGAATCACGTTTGAAAACCAGTCAAATAGATTTTTCATAGGCTCAAAACTAAAACATAGCAAGTGTCTAACCCCTAGAATGCAATGCAAAAGGTATTTTCTCATTTTTTTGAACTAGGTCAAAGCATAATTGGTCAAATGGGGCCTCCCAAAATACTACACAATTTACATTTGCATGATTAATAAATAACTGAATCTAAGGGATTAAAAACCTAGTCAGAACATATTGTAATGACTTGAAATATGAAGCATAGGTTCGTTAAGGTGCATACTAAAGAATTCCAAAGTGGAAAGTCATGAAACATAACTAGGCATACAATATTCAATTTCACACTAGGCCTCCTATTGTTGTTTAACACTTAAGAAAGAATGCAAATCTGAACATTAATCAAAGTAAAACTTCACGAAATGACTCGGAATGACAATTTATCTTCACAAGACACATGGATATATTGAATGCAAGGTGTTAGAAACATAAAAAATCTTATGCCTCAAAAGAACATCTGGGTAGACATGCATTAAATGTTCTTTAAGGGGCTCAAAATGACTCAAAAGCTTACAATGGTACTCAAATCAAGAATGCATTTTTGAGTCCCATCATATCCAATAATCTTGATCTAAACTATATATCTAGTATCCTCAATTAGGTCAACACTCATATTTCTACCATCAAATTTAGTATTCAAATTGGTTTCAACAATCTTCCTGACATTTCTTGATTATTGTGTATAAGGCCTTCTTGAATTCTCCACTTTAGACATTTCAATTTGCCCTTAATTCACTTTTGAAAATCTCCCACAAATTCTATATGATATTTACATGAACAAATAGTAATGAAAATATTGTTCACTATCCTTAAATCATTTCAAATTTAAATTCACATTAGATGCATATCTACTTCATCTTCAAAAGTTGTTCTTGATTGCAAGTAAGACTATTTTCTTCTGTACAACTTAAATTGATAATAAAAATGCATGTACACTTAACTATGGCTTCCTCACTATGTCCTCTACCTTCTACTACTATGCAAGGTCTAATTCTCTCTCTAACTCTAGTTCTAATCAACTGATGCTCTACATCTACTAGAAATGCTCAATTCAAAAAGGATGAGTCACAAATGTTATTCCTTCTATTTATTCTGCAAAGTCTTCTTGTGTGTCTAATGTTATTGTATAAATGATATATGGGTGCATTCCTTCTTCTATTAGCTCCATTCTAACTATGAGGTGCTCTGTAATTCCTTGCAATATGTCTAGGGTTGGTACATTTGTAACATACAATATAGTTCATTTTTCCATTAGGTCTTTTTGCATAATTGGATATACTTTGTGATCACCCTCTTTCATTACCTAAAGGGTTAATATTTCTAAACATTCTACCATTTCCCTTACTACTATCAAACTTAAGTTTTCTCAATCTATTTCTTTATCACCATAACCATGACAATTATAACAGTAGAAATTAGTGATAGGTTTCAAGGACTTACCTATGCAATCTCTCTTCATCTAACCAACTTCATTGCATATAAAACTAATGCAACAAGAATCTAAGGGAACCCTTACTAGAGGTAATTTGGATCCCTACAAAGAACCACATAATGCAAACACAACACATATGCAAGATTAGATACCAAATCACAATATTTGACTCATAAATTAGGTGTTTACATGTAATATGCCCGACTATAAGGGCTTCCAAGTTAGGGCCAAATACAAAAGAAATTACAAAACTAATTTTACAAGATTCCTCAAGATCCAACTCCACACTAATCCTAGCTAGTATAGATCCAAACTCTAGTGAAAACCTCAAGGAAATCTTAACTTGTGCTTGCAATCCCACCAAGCAATTTCTTAGTTCACCAAGCCTTAGCTACTAGCCCTTCAAAGTTTTCTACTACACTTCATCCTCTTCTCTAAGCTAGAGGACCTAATGACCATTTTTAGATTCCACAAAACCTCTTTACTTATACCCAACTTAGCCACTAGTTGGCCTAGCCCATTAAAAATTAAAATAAACCCTTTCATTAAATATTTTCATAACCCACAAGTTGGTTACAACACAAATTAAATACCAAAAGTTGGCTCACTGACAACTTGGGCACCATAAGAACCAAGATGAAACTAAGTATTTGAGAAAACCATACCAGTTGTCATCATTCCACTAAACATAATTCGGTTCTTTCACTAACCAAGCACTGGTATGTGTTGAGTCCTTCGAAAGCAATCAGGCCTCTTCATTGACCAAGCTTCTTGAGCAACACTAATATAGAGCTCCCAGTGTAAAATGAGCTCCTAGTATCTACCAAGTGTCCCAAGAATCATCGAACATCTTCATTAAGTGAGTCACTTAGTTAACATAGTAACTTAACCAACTTAGTAATGACTGAGTCCTCCAATGCCAAGGTAAAACCACACCAACATGCAAGATTGCTAGCCAACCAAGGATGCTCCTACATTAGACATGCCAGGTTCAAAAATATGTTCTTAATAGCTAGAAGAACATCTGATGGGATTCTACACATAAATCTCAAATTAGTTCTTCACATACATATCTTCCAAGTCCTCACCTTGTACACTCTTTTCTTTTATCTTCTTCAACTTCTCCACATCCATCCCTAGTGTGCTACATGTCTTCTTCCCATGCTTATCTCTAACCCTCTCATAATCATTCAACTAAACTTGGCTACAAATACTCAAGTTCCTCCTACCGAGCTCTTCATTCTACAATGGAATCAGGGAACGCTTCATGCTACCTTTCATAATTGAAAATACATTCTTGATAAAATCATGCACAACCCTGCAATCATACTACCAAGGTCCACCAAGAAATGCATGATAATTGTTCATGTCCAAAATATTACACAACACTTGATCCTTCTATTTCCCAACCTATAAATCAACAAGGCACTATTCCCTCACTTCCAAAGAATGCTCACCTTGCAACCAACCTATACTATAAGGATAAGGATGTCTTACTCCTCTCAAACCAATTTTCTGAACCATCTTTTTAGCAAAAATATTGTCAATACTACTACCATCTACAATGACATTATAGACTTTACCAGAAGACTTATAACAACTCCTAAAAAAATTAGTCCTCTAACAAGATTTCATTGTCTTCTGACTAATCAATACTCATAGATCTCTTAAAAAATTTCCTTGCTTAGGTTCACTAGTAGGGTTTTCAACCTAATCCATAACAACAACTCTTTTGTTAGTAGCCTTAGGATATTCATAAACTCTATTTCTTACTACTCCACATTTGTAGAAAGTACCCTTAAGCTCACCTCTACATGTCCTTCACTTCTAATCAATAGGTTTTGGTTCATCTTCATTACTCAATTTATCTTTTACTGAGCTATCCTACTCCTTGTTCCCTTTGGAATTACCTTGACTTTTTCTCTTCAACTTATCTTTCTCCTTTAGAGCATACTTATAAGCATCCTCAACCAAATCAATCTTCAACACTCCAACCTCATCTTGGATATTGAACCTCAAACCATTAATATATTGAGCCACCTTCTCCTTTTCCAATTCTATATGCCTAGACCAAATAGTCAACTTGTAGAACTCTTCAGTATAATATTTCACTCTATTTAAAATTTTGCAACCTTTTTAACAACTCTAGTTCATAATTAGTAGGAGTGAAATTAGCCTTAACCTTAGTTACCATCAATCTCCATCTAGTGATCTTCATTTCACCTTCCTCTTGTGTCTCTCTTTGCAATTCCCACCAAAGAGCAACATGTTCTTTCAACTTAGTTTGTGCCAACCTTACTCTAGGTGGATCTCCAATATCCTCAAGCTTAAAGTAGTAGTCCAATTCCCCAATCTAATCAATCACATCTTTAGTATTCAAACTTCCTTTAAAATTAAAAACCTCCATCTTATGCTTCAACTTCAACTAAGATCTAGATTTATCAAACTAACTAGCCCTATTTCCCATAGGTCTCTCCACACAATCAGTCCTATCCTCACCACTCAATCCAACAACTTCAAAGTCCAACAACATCTTCATAATCATCTTTAGTACTCACATGCTGAGGTACAACACCTATAGTACTTATAATTCAGCAATCATGTCACTCTTCATCAATGAAATCTCAGATCTGAATTCTTCTTTAATCTTCTCTGAGATCCTATCCTATACAGGATCACTAAGATCATCAATTTCCATAGGTTCCAATCTTCTTGGAAGAATGTTCAAAGATCCTTTACAAACCCAAAGAAATAAATCCAAAAGTCTAGAAGATAAATCTACTTTGCAAGATCAACCTTTTCTTCTAGCATTTACCCAAGTCCTACTACAAAATGCCTCAACTTTGGTGCTTGGTCTACACACCTAGAAACAATTGTTCTTTGATACAATCTGACGGAACAAAAATCTAAGGGTACCCCTATTGGAGGTAATCTAGATCCCTAAAAATCATCACATGATGGAAACACAAAACAACTACAATATCTAATACCAAATAACAATACTTGATTCACAAAACAACTATTTACATGCAATATGCCTAGTTGTAAGGCCTTCTAGGTTAGGGCCAAATACAAAAGCAATTCCAAAAATAATTTGGCAAGATCCCTTAAGATCTAACCCCAAACTAATGTAAGCTAGTCATGATCCATACTCTAGCAAAACACCTCAAGGAAATCTCAACTTGTGCTCACAAGCCCACCAAGCAATCTCCTAGTTTACCAAGCCTTAGCTACTAGCCTTTGAAATTCCAAGATAGATGATCTACTGATAATTTTTAGACTCCAAAAAAGCCCTTACTTTTACCCAATTCAGCCTAGCCCATTACAAATTAAAACATGAACCTTTACATTAAATATTTTCATAAGCCACAAGTCGACTGCAACACAAATTAAATATCCATACACAAATTAAATGCCAAAAATCAATTCAGTGACCACTTGAGCACCACAAGAACCAAGACCAAACTAAGTATCTAAGAAAACCATGTCTAGTGTCAACATGCCACAAGACATAACCAATTTCCTTCACTGATCAAGCACCAATATGTGCTAATTCCTTCAAAAGAAACTAAGCCCTTTCATTGACTAATTTTCTCAAGCAACACTACTATTGAGCTCCTAGTTCTGATTGAGCTCCCAGTATCTATTGAGTGCCCCAAGCATCATTGAACATCTTCATTACCCAAGTCATGTTGTTAACACAATAACCAAACCAACTCTATATCGACCAATCCACCCTTCGTTCTTTGACAGATTCCTCCTACTACAAGGTCAAACCCCACCAACATACGAGACTGCTAGCCAACCAAGGATGCTACTGCATCAAAAAAACTACCTCAAAATTCATGTCTAACTTCCTTAGGTGATTATTATGTTTTCTTTGGTTCATCATCTTTCTCAAATAGATCAAATTTCAACATTTCTTTAGGTTTATAATATTCATCATACAAATCAATTTTTTTTTTTAAAAAATAGATACTTCTTTAGATATGCTTGATTCTATCCTACTCTAATCTGTTTCTTTAGGCTTAGGGGTTCCAACAACTAGATCTGGTTCTTTCCTAACTTCATTTTTCTTGGCTGACTTTTCTCCAATAAGATATCTAAGGTCTATCTTATCATAAGAAGATCTCTAATAAAATAGTTACTCATCAATTTTCTCACTATTGGAATAAAGCTTCTCTAACTATTGTTTAGCTTGTGTCAATTCTCCTTTCACAATAGTTTTGTATTTTTCTATTTTTGCATGCTCTATCTTAATAGAATCTAATTCAGATGTTACTTGAGACATTTGGGATCTTAAATCTGCATTCTCAAATTTTAGATCTAGTTCAATCTTGTTTGCATCCTTCTTTAGACTCAAGTCCAACAATTTTCAACTCACATTTCAAGATCTCATTTTCTTTCTTGAGTGTTCCTACTTCATCATTGTCACTAATCTTCTCTTTTGATTGCTTCCTACATTTCATATGATCAATCTTATCTTTCAGTTTGCCAATGTAATCTTTTGTATCATCATACCTATCCTTTATGTTATCTCTATCTTCTATAAGAAGACCAATTTTCACAAGAGCTTCTTCAAGCTCTATCTTCTATAAGAAAATTAGTTTTCACAAGAGCTTCTTCAAGATTTTTTTTAACTATTCCATATCAACAAGTATCTTACTCAGGTTGTTAAGCCTCTTCTATGTAACTAAACTCTAATACCAATTGTTAGAAATAGATAATACTAAGAGGGGGGAGCGAGGGGGTGGGGGGTGAATCAATATTCTACAAACTTTTGTCCACAACTAGATATTAATAATTATTTTACAACATGCATATGAAAGTAAACAAATAATGTTGAACAATAAATAAAACCATACATAGAGAGAACTCATAACACCATTATTTGTTAACTAGGGAGACTCTAGCCAAGGGAAAACCTTGGTGGAGATGGTATCCACTAAATGATCCACTAAACAAAAGAATTTTATTAAGGATATTGACCCTTTGAGGAGTCTATCAAATACATATAGTGTGTCAAGTCCTTGTTAGAGGACTAGTCTCTATTAGAATCTTCATCCCTATTAGTAGTTGGTAGAACAATTAAAATGTATTCAAGAAGAGCCCACTACCCTAATAAACAATATACAAATAAAATTATTTACAAGTATAGATATACATGCAATATTGTCTTACTGCTACACTTTGCAAATCCTCTAATCATAAACTAGATCTTGCATCATACAAAGCTTGCATGTCACATAAACATTCTTTATGATGATATAGCCATAAATATATATGTATCCATCAATAAAAACTTACTTTTTTACCTAGCCATATTTCCAACATTTAAAAGCTCTAGATTAAGAAAAAATATTTTGTGACAAGATAGGTAAAACATCTACATACACCTAACTCTAAGGATTATGACTATGCACTCAAAATACATCAAAAGGACTTCAATGTGACAAGATTGGAATAGACTAGTCTTTACATGACCAATATACCCCAATTCAACCCTTTATATTATATTTCATGGTTTATGACTCAAACTGTTCGACTTGACCTAATCAACAGGCCCAATTAAATTAGGTTGATCTATCAAAAGTTACAACTATGTATTTCTCCAAAATTCCAAAGGACACTAGAAATAGATGTAAGTTTTAGATAATATTTTTGAAGGATGATAACATTTGAGGGTGCTGAAGTCTACATTGAGGTTATCATGTCCAAATTCCTTATAGAGGTAATTAGAAAAATTAGCCCTAATTAGGTCTAGTTTTTTCCATATAACTACTTCAAAATGGATTTATCCCCACAATGTGATATTTAGCATAGTGCTTCCACATCATTTAGACACAAAAAACTTGATTTTAAATGTTGATCTAGTATTTTTTAATTTTATAAATAACTTAGGACATCAACCATAGCCTATCAAATTAAAATGCTCAATTGGGGCTTGTTATCAAAAATAGAAAAAGATAATTTTCATGCACAATCATTTTGGAAAACTTAACTAAGTTGTATCAACTTTCCTTTCCTCTGGGATAGTATAAATTCAATTTTCAAAATTCAAGTTAGAGATATTTTGGTTCAAAACATTGGTTTAGGTAAGGTTTCAACCCAATCTAAAAAAATTTCTTCAAAAACATGTTAAGCTTTATTAAATACAATACCACCAAACCTATTATGATCCTAATAGATTCTTATATCCATTCATATCAGTTTTTCATCACAATTAATTACTTTAACATAAGGCAGGTATACACAAAGTTGGAATTTGTAGGAAAACTAATGAATTATTTATTGCTTTCAACTCCAAATTCATCTAAAGCATATATACCTACTAGGATTTGATCCAAAGGACCTTATATATAATAACACCAACTAATCCAACAAAATTGATAATCTCTAACCATTAGAAATGGGCAGTTAGTTGGTTTTGTAAAAAGTTGTTGTATACGAGGATTAGTAATGCAAAGAACACTAGATATCAAATAAAAAGTATTCACAAAACTAAATAAATGTAACTTCAAGATAGACTAAGATGAGCTCTCAATTGAGAATATGAGCCACTACTGGGCTCTCTCAATGAGAAGCTCTCTTGTTGAGTAACTTTGTCTAATTAGATAGGATGTATGCTCGATTCTCCAAAGGATTCAATGGTGTTCTTGATGGATTGTTGCTTGGGTGAATGGATTTGATATAAAATGGCTTCTCAAAAATGGCATTATGGCTTTACTTCATGATCAAAATGGCATTACTTTGTTACTATGGGTGATTGTGTTAAAATGGCTTGGGAGAGAATTTCTTAAATAGGTAAAGGGCTTGAGGGATCAAGGGCTAGGATGAAAGGATGGGAGAAAGCTTATGGAAGGTTTATATTGAATGAGAGGATAGCACATGGATTGTGCTTCTTTATAGCCAATCAAGGAGTGACACATGTCACAGGGTCATTGGTTAGAGAAAGAGGGGTTGGGGGGTCAACAAAGGAGGCTCAAATCTCATAAAGACCCTCATAATGGCTTGTAAGAGCAATGAATGGGCTTGTAAGAGGCTTCATAAAATTTTATGGTTGGGATATTTGTGAGAGAGTTGAGATATTTTGACTTGGGTTGGATTAAGAAAGTCTTAAGCTTGACTTAGGAATGTGCAAATGATTAAGGCTTGGATTAGGCTTGGGTTAAGATTAAATTAGGCTTGTTAGAGATGGGCAAGTGGATGGCATTTAATGAGGGTGGGTGAAGGAGGATATATTTGTTGGCTTTGACCTGGGTTAGCAAGTCTTAACCCATGTTTAGGGAATGTGACAAGGTTAGGGGGGGATTAGGATTAGGGTCAAAGATAAGGATTGACATCTTCTAGAAGATTCTAGGCTTTGGATGAGGATGAAGACTTTCTAGAAGAGTGTAGAACTTCCTAGAATGAGGATAAATAAGGTTTTTAAGAAATAAATAAAGTTTTATTTATTTCAAGGGTTTGGGTTGAGGAGATATTTATTAAAATATTTTTAATAAACATGAGGTTTAATATTTAATCTTAATTAAATATTTTGAGTTGGGATTAGGGGTAGGAAATGATGGGATTAGCCTTTAATCAAAATTAAAGAAGGATTAGAAGATTTTGGAAGAGGTTAGTGGTCTTAAGGAAATTGGCCAAGATCCCACAAGAAGAAGAAGAAGTAGACGGAATAGAAGAAGAATATAGATAAGAAGAGGAAGAAGAATTCCAAGTGCTCCGTCCACCTATAAGCTTGAAAAATCTGAAAACACTTTAAATCCCATTAGAATGTTTGCAAAGAACTCTTGCTTCATCTTCTTCTTGCTTCCTTGGAGCTGCAAAACCTGATTAAATGCCCCTGCCAATCACCAAAATATAAAAATTAGCCAAAGTTAGTACAAAACATTCAATTTTGACTATAAATGATAACAAGCATGATCCATGCAGGGTCCCACCGAGCATACCAGAATGTATACAACGATTAGTAATGCAAAGAACACTAAATATCAAATCAAAAGTATTCACAAAACTAAATAAATATAACTTCAAGATAGACTAAGATGAGCTCTCAATTGAGAATATGAGGCATTAATGGGCTCTCTCAATGAGAAGCTCTCTTGTTGAGTAGCTTTATCTAATTAGATAGGATGTATGCTCAATTCTCCAAAGGCTTCAATGGTGTTCTTGATGGATTTTGGCTTGGGTGAATGGATTTGATGTAAAATGGCTTCTCAAAAATGGCATTATGGCTTTACTTCATGATCAAAATGGCATTACTTTGTTACTATGGGTGATTGTGTTAAAATGGCTTGGGAGAAGATTCCTTAAATAGGCAAAGGGCTTGAGGGATCAAGGTCTAGGATGCAAGGATGGGAGAAAGGTTATGGAAGGTTTAGATTGAATGAAAGGAGAGCACATGGATTATGCTTCCTTCTAGCCAATCAAGGAGTGACACATGTCATAGGGTCATTGGTTAGAGAAAGAGGGGTTGAGGGGTCAACAAACGAGGCCCAAAGCTCATAAAGACCCTCATAATGGCTTGTAAGAGCAATGAATCGGCTTGTAAGAGTCATTTATGGCTTTGTGGGCTTCATAAAGTA
Source organism: Cupressus sempervirens (assembly GCA_028749045.1). Lineage (NCBI taxonomy): Eukaryota > Viridiplantae > Streptophyta > Pinopsida > Cupressales > Cupressaceae > Cupressus > Cupressus sempervirens. The sequence continues at coordinate 590,791,848 of CM053793.1, read as the reverse complement.
TTATGGTTGGCATATTTGTGAGAGAGTTGAGATATTTTGACTTGGGTTGGATTAAGAAAGTCTTAAGCTTGACTTAGGAATGTGCAAATGATTAAGGCTTAGATTAGGCTTGGGTTAGGCTTGGATTAGGCTTGGTAGAGATGGGCAAGTGGATGGCATTTAATGAGGGTGGGTGAAGGAGGAGATATTTGTTGGCTTTGCCTTGGGTTAGCAAGTCTTAACCCATGTTTAGGGAATGTGACAAGATTAGAGGGGGATTAGGATTAGGGTCAAAGATAAGGATTGACATCTTCTAGAAGAGTCTAGGACTTCCTAGGATGAGGATAAATAAGGTTTTTAGGAAATAAATAAAGTTTTATTTATTTCAAGGGTTTGGGTTGAGGAGATATTTATTAAAATAGTTTTGGTAAACATGAGGATTAATATTTAATCTTAATTAAATATTTTGAGTTGGGATTAGAGGTAGGAAATGATGGGATTAGCCTTTAATTGAAATTAAAGAAGGATTAGAAGATTTTGGAAGAGGTTAGTGGTCTTAAGGAAATTGGCCAAGTTTTGGGCAAAAAATAAATAAATTATTTATTTTGAGATTTTTGGTCAATTTATTAATTAAATAATTAATAAATAAGGAAATAGTGTTTAAATAAGATTTAAACATTTTTGGGAGGGATTCTTTAATTAAATATTTTTAATTAAGATAAAGGGATTTAATGGCATAAAAATAAATTAATAAATTAATAAATGATGATGTCATCAGGGACTTTTTCAAAAAATAAAAATACTTTATTTTCTAAAGGCTTTTTAGGTTTCTACAGTTGCATCATTGCCAACTTTAGTTTTATTGTACCAAAACCATTTGTAAACATATGTAATAACTGAATTATTACTCAAAATGACTCAAAACTACTAAAAAAATTAAATCCTAATCTACTATGGATCATTTCACTAGTTTGACCATGAGGACTTTTATTATTCTACTCGGGAAGATGTTCTTACATGTTGTATGATTATTGCCTTTTATTTGGTCCCTAAGACTATAAATCTTAGTTACACCTAGATACACGATTTAGATGCATAACATCCCATAAGTATTTTTTTCCTTTAAAGTGTTCCTACACCATACTCTCCTAGTGAAAAGAATCTCAAGTTCCACTTGAGAGGAGTGAATATAAATTATTTTCATGTTTGAAAATGTCTTTTTCATTCATACATTTTGAAATGAAATCTAGAACTTTCTACTTCACAAAGTATTGTTTGTAGTCATTCCTCATAGTTTTATAGACCACCTTGTTGTCAATGATCTCATTAATTTGACATGTTTTCTAGGAGGTATATCCTTACACCATTCCACATCTTCTTCATCCAACACAAAATCATTGTAAACTATATTATCTTTATATGGTGTTAGATAAAAAAATGTATAAGATTTGTGAGATAACAATGGATGCTAGAAGTGAATTCTCACAAGGATTTTGTCCAAACTTGTGGATGATTGTGCATAGATGAATCTTTTCAATTTATAAGTTTGTGCTCTTTCCTTTACTTATTCTTCCATTTATGAGATATGTCCACACCTTATCATCTATTTTGAAATTTACTTATCTCCTTTATAATCTTCACATTGTTTATAATTTTCACTATTTTGTTGTAGTCTTTTGGTAATGAACATGTTTGATCAACTTAAATCTCAAGTTCCACTTGAGAGGAGTGAATATAAATTCTTTTCATGTTTGAAAATGTCTTTTTCATTCATACATGTTGAAATGAAATCTAGAACTTTCTACTTCACAAAGTATTGTTTGTATTTATTCCTCATAGTTTTATAGACCACCTTGTTGTCAACGATCTCATTAATTTGATGTGTTGTCTAGGAGGTATATCCTTACACCATTCCAAATCTTCTTAATCCAACACAAAATCATCGTAAACTATATTATCTTTATATGGTGTTAGATAAAAAAATGTATAAGATTTGTGAGATAACAATGGATGCTAGAAGTGAATTCTCATAAGGATTTTGTCCAAACCTATGGATGATTGTGCATAGATGAATCTTTTCAATTTATAAGTTTGTGCTCTTTCCTTTCTTATTCTTCCATTTATGAGATATGTCCACACATTATCATCTATTTTGAAATTTACTTATCTCCTTTATAATCTTCACATTGTTTATGATTTTCACTATTTCCTTGTAGTCTTTTGGTCATGAACATGTTTGATCAACTTACATAATTTATCTCCATGTACATTGATCTTTATATACTTTTGTATCTCCATTAACTTGATGATACACCAAGGGTACAACCCATAGTAAATTTTGCTGATGTTTAATAGCTTCAGTCAAATAATTATATACATATATATATATATATATATATATATATATATATATATAAGAGATATATATATTCATTATATTTGAGATATAATTTTATTTATTTTTTCTTTAATAAAAAAGTTACATAGCATTTATATTTTATTTATTAATAGACTAGTTCAGGTGCTCATCAAAGAAAAAACTAGCAAGAAAATTTTGAATCCTTGTCAGGGTACATGATTGAAAAGAGATGATAAGGGTTGATAGTTCATGTCAAAGCATACCTACAACTAAATTATACAATTACTCTGCATGGAACAATAGTCCAAAAACATGGTAGCCCATAGAGAACCCCACAAATCTAATGTCATCATTAGAAAACAAAAAGGAAACTAGTAGGTCAATTGTGTCATCATGATCCCAAATGTTTCATATGGGATGATAGCCTACCATGTCCTCTAGCTAATTTTTGAGATAGAGTTTAAGTTTATTATTATATATATATTATTAATATTAATCGTCTGATTATTGAATAGAATGTCCCAGGAAGGAACATCTCTATTCATGGCATTTTTCTCAATAAAAATATGAGAGGATGTTGCATTTTAAAAGTACATATTAAATACATGCCAAGCACTATTACATTTTTAGAAATCATCCATTATTTTAACTTGGTATCAAAAAAAGAATAAAATCGAAAGGAGAAATAATCAATCTTGTTTGAACCTGTGATAATCATTTCTAAAATTGAATGGAGCTTGTTAGGACCAAATATCTAGGAATTAATACTCTGATGTGATAGAACAACTATGAAAAATAAATCACAACTTCAAAAAATTTGCTCAACAACAACTAATGTTGAGTAGAGACATGCTTGGCACAAGAGGGTGCTGAGTGATAGGAGGATGGTGTCGAGTGGACTCAACACATGAAGAAGTTGAGTGACTCAACACTGTGGCAACTTGACACAATGTATGCTAAGTAAGCTCAATAGCAAGGGAGGTCGAGTGAGCTTGATAATAGAGGATGTTGAGTGAGCTTGGTCACCTTTGCAAGGTGATGCTCAAGAATAAATTATGTTGAGTGAGCTCAGCAATAACAACAAAGATGGAACCCAATCAAAGACTAGACCAAATGGGTAGTATAATAAACTGCCATTAAAACACAAAGAGCCGAAAGATGAAGGTTTCAACTATGAACTTCTTAATTACAAAATATAATGCAATGATGAATAGAAGAAGGGAACAAAATAGTTTAGCATGCTTGCTTACTTTCTTTTTTTCTATTCAAATAAGATAAAATTATTACAAAATTTGGGAGCATTCAACTTCAATCAAAAAACCCTAAAATCTTCAAACTAATAAAAATTTAAACTTTAAACTTACAACTCTAATGGTTGCATACAACAATTCCTAGAGTAATCAATACTTCACAGGTCAAATCAATAGGACTTAAAAAATGACAAGAGATCTAACATGTACAACTGCAAACACAAAATTGAAACTAATGTAGGAGCATCCAGTGGTGTAAGGGCAATATCATATCACCCAAAAATATGCTTAGTGTTAGTTTCTATTTAAAGTGTTTTAATTTTTGGATACCCATCTGGGTCAAATAAAGATTCCAACTCTCATAGTTCCACTATTGGTTTTTTGGGTTAGAGTTTTTAGCACCTTGGGATACATGCCAATGCAAAAAATAGGTTATTTTGTAAATGAGCTAATTATAATGAGATAGAGTGTTTTATTTGGATGGATAATTATATTTTTGGTTTAAAGCACTCCAAAAAATGAATCAGGTCAAAAGGCTTTACAATTTGAAAGTTATTGTAGTTTTAAGTTGCCTAGAGACCTCCTAAGAGAACTTTAAAGTCTAATTTGAGGCACTAAAAGGCCTCGTATAGGCCTAAAATTTGGGGATGATAAAAGCTCATCCATAGGGCTATAGAGATCTTGGAGAGATTTCAAAAAATGTAAACGATTTGTCAATTAGAGTCCCAGATCAATAGTTATGCCTCCTAGAAGTTAGACTACCATTTTTAGATTCTTCTAATTTTACACCAACTTCTTATGTTTTTTCTAGAACCTTCTATTTTGGTGGTGGATTCCAAATGGAATATTCTAAAGTTTATTCCTAACCCTAAACCTAATTTGGTTTACTTAAGGACATTTTTGGAATTGTAAAGGTAGTTTTTGGTGGAGTTTGGGAGAAGGTACTGTGAAAAGGGTTTTGTCCAGAATCTGGTAACATTGTAAGCCCATAGGGCATGTCATGGAGTCTATTTTTTTTGTACTAAATGTAATAGCATATAATTTCTAAGAATAATATTCTATTTTCTTGTTGTGTTCATTGTTTTCTTGGGTTGTGTCCCCATCAAGTAGTACCATAGCAGGTTTTCTTAAGTGTGTAGACAGAGTGCCGATTGTGAGGCAGTTTCCACCAAGACTATGTGGTTGTGGGTTTTAATACAAGAAAATGCCTCTAAAGGGAGCATGGTGGAAGGGCCAAAGTTGTTACTCCTAAGGTTAGAGCCCTTTAGAGACAAGTCTAGACATTATAGGAGGAGATCTGTAGAGGGAGGAATGTTGTCATAGGTGATGAAAGTGAGGAAGAAAATGAAGAAGAAGGAAATATTGGGTAGGAAGGGGAAGGAGATGGAGAATTCCTTAACTAGGTGGAGAACAAGCTTTTTAAGGCCATCACCAAGCTTGAAAAAAGACCTAAAATTGACATTGACATGTTTTTAGGAAATCTAAACCCAGATGAGTTGATCGATTGGATCAATGAGATGGAAGAATATTTCAAGTATGAGGATATTGAGGACCCCAATACGGATAATTTTTTGAAGGCCAAAATGAAAGGCCATGCCAAAATCTAATGGCAAGAGATTTAGTTGGAGAGAAGTAGAAGAGGAAAGGAGAAAATCACAAGATGGGATCAAATGGTTGACAAACTAAAGAAGCAGTTCATTCCTATTGATTGTGAGCTTGATTTGTGCAAGAACATACAAGGATTAAAGCAAGTAGGAAAATCTATACAAGAATAAACATAGGAGTTTTACTAAGTCCTTATTAGATCATGGCATGTAGAAGAAAACAAGAATAAGGCCTTAGTGGATTAAGACCTAGCATTCAAGAGGAGTTAAGTCTAGTTAGAATGACTAGCATTAAAGAGGCATACCAGTTTACCTTACGAGTTGAGGAGAAGCTAAACAAAAAGTTTGATGGAAGGAAAAGAGGGAAAAATCAAGGAGGAAGGGGTGGTGGTAGGTCATTTGGAGGCAAAAATGGGAACTAGAAAAAAATGAAGATGTGGGTACAAGCCAAAATCAAAGGAACACGGGTTTCAACCACTCTTGTGATCAAAACTTTGGAGATCAGAGAGCAAGAGGTAGAGGACATGGAAAAGGTTTAGGAAGATGAAGCATTTGTGGTACCTATTCTCATTGTAATGAAGAAGGTCATCATGCCTTTGAATGTCCTCAACACCAAGGAAGGATGGATAGGAGAGTTGATGGCCAAGAAAGGGTTGCTTATGTGGATGACGATGCACAATCATCATAGTCAAATGATGCAAAAAGAGGAGAGGTTCTAGTTAATGGAAGGGTCTTACTAAGTAGTGAGACTAAACCTAGAAAAAGAAGGAGTTTTTTTTATATGAGGTGCAAGTACAAGGGTAGACATTGTGATGTGATTGTATATGGTGGAAGCACTAACAACTTGGTGTCAGAGGAGATGGTCTTGAAGCTGAAGTTCAAGAGGAAGAAACACCCCCAACCCTATTGGATTTCTTATGTATAGGATGATCATAAGGTCTTGGTTAGTGAAAAATGTTTGGTAAAGTTCAAGATTGAGAGTTACCATGACAAGGTTCTCTATGACATCATTGCAATGGATGTCTGACATTTATTATTGGGAGGTCATGGTAGTTTGATAGGCATGCTATAAATGATGGTCATGCAAATACATACTCTTTGAAAAAGGATGGAGTTCATCACAAATTGAAGCCATTGATAAAGGGGGTGAAAAGGTATGTAGTAGTGTTAGGGTATGTCTTGTTGATGGAAGAAAATTTCTAGATGGCACGAAACATCAGCATATGTGTTATGCTTTAATTCCTAGAAAAGATAAGGTAGGTAGTAGTGAAATTCCACTTGAAGTTTCAGGTCTATTAAGTGAGTATGGAGATCAAATCTCTAATAATGTTCCAAAAGGGTTGTCACCAGTAAGGAAAATTAGTCATAAAATAGATTTAGTCCCTAGAGCTAGTTTTCCTAACAAGCCTACTCATAGGATAACTCCTAATGAGATTGAGGAGCCAAATAGACAAGTTTAGGAGTTGTTCAGGAAATGTTTTCCTTGAGAGAACTTGAGTCTATGTGTAGTACTTGTAGTGCTAGCACCAAAGAAAGATGTAGAGTGGAGAATGTGAATAGACTCTTGGGCTATAAATATAATAAGCATCAAGTATCAATTTCCTTTGCCAAGAGTGGATGATGTTATGGACTATTTGAGTGGAGCTCAATACTTCACAAAGATAGATCTCAAGAGTGGTTATCACTAGATATGGATATGAGAGGGAGATGAGTGGAAGACTACATTCAAGACCAAGGATGATCTATACGAGTGGTTATTCAAGCCCTTTGGACTAACCAATACACCAAGCACCTTCATGCGGCTTATGAATGAGGTACTAAAGAATTTTTTGGGAAATTTTTTTATTGTCTATCTAGATGATATTTTGATTTTTAGTATGTCTTTGGATGAAAATTTATTGCACATTCATTGTGTCCTTGAAAGGTTGTGGGAAGAGAAATTGTTGATCAATTTGAAGAAGTGTAGCTTTGTCAAAAAGGAGTTAGTCTATTTGGGGTTTGTTGTATCAACTGATGGTCTCAAAATGGACCCAGAGAAGGTGAAGGCCATCTTGGAATGGCCTACTCCAAGGTTTTCCACTGAGGTGAGGTCATTCCATGGTTTGGCTAGTTTTTATAGGAAGTTTATTAGGAATTTCAGTAGTATATGTGTACCCCTAACTAAAACAATGAGGGGGGATAGAAAAGAGTTCAAGTAGACTACAAGAGCTGGAAGGAGTTTTGAATTTTTAAAGAAGAAGGTGACAAAGCAACCTATGTTGGCACTTCCTTATTTTAATAAAGTGTTCCAAGTTGATTGTGACACTAATGGAAATGCTATTAGGGTTGTATTGAGCCATGAAGGGAAACCTATTGCCTATTTTAGCTAAAACTAAATGATGCAAAGCAAAAGTATTCTATTTTTTTATTAGGAGTTCTATGCAATAGTTCAAGCCTTAAAGAAATGGAGGCATTATTTGTTTCCAAAAGAATTTGTTCTGTATACTAATCACTAGGCATTGTAGTACCTAAATAGCCAAGGTAAATTGAATCAAAGACATTTGATATAGGTAGAGTTCATGCAAAGTTATACATTTGTATTGAAACATAGAAGTGGAAGGTCTAATAGGGTTGTAGATATATTTAATAGGAGATAGTTGTTGCTAATACTAATGCAAGTTCAAGCAGTTGGGTTTGATGAACTCAAGAATTTTTACCCTAAGGATCCTGAATTTGTTGAGGCTTGGAAGGTTTGTAAAGAACTTGTTACTCTAGGCAGGACCCAGTGGCTAGATTACATGATTCACGATGGTATTTTGTTCAAGGGAAGTTAGTTGTGTATTCTACGGAGTTCCATGAGGGAGAACTTGATCAAGGAGAGGCATAGTGGAGGGATGGCAAGATAGTTTGGTCAAGATAAGACCATTTTTATTATTACAGGACATTATTTTTGGCCTTAATTATCATAGGATGTGAAGATGTTTATGCAGAGTTGTTAAGTATGTTAAACAACCAAAGGATTTAGTCAAAACACTGGACTCTATTAGCCATTTCCTATTCCATCAAAGCCTTGGGAGGATATAAGTATGGATTTTGTTCTTGGATTGCCAAGGACACAAAGGGGTAATGACCCAATATTTGTGGTCATTGATAGGTTCTCCAAGATGGTACATTTTATTCCATGCCACAAGACTCATGAGGGGTGCATATTGAAATTTTTTTTTCAGAGAGGCAGTAAGGCTACATGGTCTCCTAAAAAATATAGTTTCTAACAAAGATACTAAATTTTTTGGATATTTTTGGAGGACTTTGTGGAAGAATTTAAAGATAGAATTGAAGTTCAATTCTACACATCATCTATAGACTGATGGACAAACAGAAGTAGTAAATAGAAGTTTGGGAAATTTTCTGAGGTGTTTAGTAGGTGATAGACCCAAGGGATGGAATTTGATTTTACCACAAGCTAAATTTGCTTACAATAATTCTGTAAATAGTAATAATGGTAGATCACCATTCCAAATTGTGCATGGGAGTAGTCCAAGGACCACACTAGAGCTGAGGAAGATGGAGCAAGGGGAGAGGAAAAGTGTTGAGGTAGAAGATTTTGTTAAACATGTGAAGAACCTACATGAGGAGGTGCGAGAATATATTACCAAGATGAACCTATAGTATAAGGCCAGGGTAGCTCAAAATAGGAGATATAAGGAGTCCCAAGTTGGAGATTAGGTTATGGTATATTTGAGAAAGGAACAATTTCTAGTGGCTATCTATAACATGTTGAATATGGAGAAATTTGGCCCCTACAAAATTTTGAAGAAACATGATTTACGGAATGCATATGAGGTGGAGTTGCTAGATGGGACTTACATTTCTCCTATTTTCAATATTGTAGACTTAATAGAATATCATGATGATGGTGTAGATGATGAGTTGATGCTGGAACCATGTCCAATTCGTTCTTCTACAAAGGACGAGATTGAAGAAATTTTAGATCATTATGTGGACCAAAGTACTAGATATAAGCAATATGAAGAATACCTGGTGAAATGGAAAGGATGACCAATAGAAGACTCAACTTGGATATTTACATGGAAGTTTCCCATTTTGGTTTTCCTCTACCAGCTATAAAGTGATAGAGTCACTTTTAACTCTACCCTAGGTGTTTGATGTAGGAGCATCTAGTGGTGTAAGGGCAATCTTGTATTACCCAAAACTATGCTTAGTGATAGTTTCTATTTAAAGTATTTTCATTTCTAGATACCCATTTGGGTCAAATAAAGATTCCACTTCTCATAGTTCTACTATTGGTTTTTTGGGTTAGAGTTTTTGAGCACCTTGGGATATGTGCCAATCTAGAAAATAAGTTATTTTATAATTGAGCCATAATTATAATGAGTTAGAGTGTGTAGGGTTGAGGGATGATTATACTTATAATTTAAAGCACTCCAAAAAATTAATCAAGTCAAAAGGCTTCACAGTTTGAAAGTTATTGTAGTTTTAAGTTTCCTAGAGACCTCTTAAGAGCACTTCAAAGTTTGATTTGAGGCACTAAACTACCTTTTACATGCTCAAAACGTGAGGGATGAGAAAAGATGGTCCATAGTGCTATTGAGTTCTTGTAGAGCTTTCTGGAAATGTAAACGGTTCATCAATCAAAGTCCCAAATCAAAAGTTATGCCTCCCAAAAGTTGGACTATCATTTCTAGATTCTTCTAATTTTACACCAAATTCTAATGTGTTTTCTGGAACCCTTTTTTTTGGAAGTGGATGCCAAATGGCATATTCCAAAATTCATTCCTAACCCTAAACCTAATTTGGTTTACTTAAGGATATTTCTATCATTATAAAGGCAGTTCTTGGTGGAGTTTGGGAGAAGGTATTGCGAGAAGGGTTTTCTCTAGAATTTGGTAACATTATAAGCCCATAGGGCATGCCATGGAGTCTATTTTTATTGTACTAAATGTAATATTATATCATTTTTGATAATAATATTCTCTTTTCATGTTGTGTTCATTTTTGTCTTAGGTTGTGTCCCCATCACAAACCCTTATGTCTTCTAATCCCTGACTTGATCTGCTAATCAATTTCCTTCTCCACTCTTCTCTCTCTTCAACTCTTCAACTTATCAAATGAATCATATTAATTCCTTTTGTCTCCTAGGAAAAAAAAATCCCTTTCATTTTGAATTTAAACTCACCTACCTACATTCAATGTTTTTGACTATTGTGTAGGCTGTCAGGGTGATAGGTGGGCATTTGGCTCTAGAGGCAATTGCCTATGCATTAAATATTTCAACACTCCCCCTTTTTCCCAAACCAAAAAAAACAAGGATCACTCTTGATCCAAATTTACTACACCAATAGTCTCTTTTAGGTGCACAAAAGTTCTAATGCCTAAGGGCTTAGTAAATATGTCTGTTAGCTATTGCTCAGACTTGCAAAAGTCCATTTTGATATCACAATTCTCCACCAAATTTGTAATAAAATTATATCTTATATATATATATGCTTTCCACTCTCATTGAATCTTGGATTCTTAAACAATTCAATCAAGGATATTTTGTCACAAAATATTGTGCTTCCATCCTCTTGCCTTTGATTCAAATCCGTCAAGATCCTTCTTAACCAAATAGCTTGGCATGCTACTACATTTTCCACTATACATTCAACCTTTGTTGTAGATTGAGCAACAATAGGTTGCTTCTTGGATGTCCATGAAATTGCACTCAATCCCAATATGGAACATTTATTTGGAAGTGCTCTTCCTATCATCTAAACTTCTAGCCCAATCACTATCCATGTAACTAACCAACTTGATACCATTATCTGTAGTATACAAAATCCCAAATCCCTTGGTACAAATCAGATACCTTAGGATCCTCTTTCACGCTTGCCAATGGGAATCCTTTGGTGTTTCCATAAATCTGAAATTCAAACTTACTAAATGCATTGTGTCTAGCTGAGTTGAAGTCAAATACATCAAACTTCCAACAATACTCTTGTATAGTGTTGGATTCACACTTTTGCTGCAATCTTCCTTACTCAACATTAGACCTATTGCTATTATTGTTGGGGTTTCTTTCTTTTTTTGCATTTTGAATTTCTCTAATATCTGCCTTGCATATTTTTCTTGAGAGATGAATATGCCATCTTGCATTCTTTTTACTTCTATGCCTAGAAAGTACTTCAAGAGACCTAGGTTTGTCATTTCAAATTCATTCTTCATGGCCTCCTTGAACTCACCAATTAGGAAATTGTCATTTCCAATGAAGATTAAGTCATCAACGTACAAGACAATAATCAACACATTACCATTTACTACCTTGATGTACAGTGTGGGCTCACCAACACTTTTGCTAAAGCCATTTCTCATAAAAAATGAGTCAATCCTATTGTACCATGCCCATGGATCTTGCTTGAGCCCATATAGAGCTCTCTTCAATCTATACACTTTTTGTTCTTCACCTGCATCTTCATAACTAGGTGGATTCTCCACATTAACTTCTTCCTTCAATACACCATTCAAGAAGGAAAAATTCACATCCATTTGATATACCTTCCATTTGTGCTAGGCTCCAATTGCTATGACAACATGCACGGTTTCCCTTCTTGTAATCGGTGCATATGTCTCATCAAAATCTCTACCATACTACTACTTGTACCCCTTGATCACTAATTGTACCTTATGCCTATCTATTTTTCTTTCAACATTGCTATTAATAATACCCATTTCACTCCAATTACTTGTTTCATGGGAGGCAAAGTAGTTAACTCCCATGTCTCATTTCTTTCAATAGCATTTATTTCCTCATCCATGGCATTACACCATTTCTCTTCATTCATAGATTCCTAAAAATAAATTAGATTACTATGAGAAAATAATACAAAATTTACACTCTTATCATAATCTTCCTCATACCTTTCATCTTGGTATATCTCCCTTAGACTCTTAGTCTTTCTTAGCAATAGGGAGGTGAGTGTGGGATCTAAATTCTTAGTATTGCTACTGCTACTATTTTGCATACTAGCTTGGGGGTATCTTGATATGCTTGGAGCTATTACTTGACATGTTAAGGGCTACTTCCCTTTTTGCATTTGTCTACAATCCATGTTAGCTACTCCATCTTCTTTTTGATCACCAATGCCATTTTCTTCTTCTTCAATAGTAAGCACTTTACTTGAAGTGCTTGATGATTCATCTAATGAGCCATCCCATGAATGATTTTCAAGAAATTTCACATCTCTTGAAATGATGATCTTCTTGGTGATTGGATCATTTAGCCAATAGGCCTTTTATTCTAAATTGTACCCTATAAAGATGCACTTCACATCTTTTTCATCTAGCTTTTACCTTTTTTTCTTAGGCACATGTGCATATGCTACACATCTAAATAATCTCAAGTGTTCAACTATCCATTTTTTCCTTGACCATGCCTCAAGAAGTATCTTGTTAGGAATTGATTTTGTAGGACACCTATTAACCAAATATACTACTATTTCTATAGCTTCTCCCAAATATTTAGTTGGGATCCCTTTTGCTTTCATCATGCTTCTAGTCATTTCAACAATGGTCATGTTCTTTCTCTCAACCACTCCATTTTGTTGTGGAGTATAATTGGTTGTAAGCTCTTTTCTTATGCTATTTTTCTTGCAAAAATTTGCAAACATATTTGAGGTATACTCCCCTCCTCTATCTGATCTAAGTACCTTAACATAGTGTCCACATTCTTTTCCAGCTAGGGCTTTAAATTCAACGAATTTATCAAATGCTTCAAATTTGTTCTTCAAAAAATACACCCATGTCCTATGACTAAAATCATCTATGAATGTCATAAAATATGTATTCCCCTAGTAGAAGTAGTTTGCATAGGGCCTCCAAAATTAAAATGCACCAATTCTAATGGTGCTATAGTCCTTCTAGAATTTCTAGAATTAAAGGGAAGTCTATGTTGCTTACCCAAAATACAAGCCTCACACTTGTCATAGGAATATACTATGCTTGGAAAACCATCTACCATTCTTTTCTTGGATAAAAAATTTAAACCAAAAAAATTGAGATGTCCATACCTAAGATGCCACAGCTTGGAGGGGTCTTCAATCATGCTCCTAAGAGTTGATTGCTGATGTAGTATTGTACATGCATGCTTGGAAGGTGCAACACTAACTTGATAAGAGAAATATGTCTGTATCCTCAAGGGAAACCTCTATTTCTTTGTCATTTAGACTACTACAAATAATCTATTACTCTCATCCTTCTCATGAATGACACACTTATCATTTTCTATCAACACTTTGTACCCATTTTGAATGAGTTGTCCAACACTTGTCAAATTGTGCTTCATATTGGGAGTAAAATAAACATTTTGTATCTCCTTCTTCTCACCTTATTTGGTGCAGACCATGATAGATTCCTTTCCCACTATGAGAATGGTTTGATTATTTCCCATCTTAATTTTAGACTTAAAATTCTCATCAATGAAAGAGAATAAACTTTCATTACCACTCATGTGGTTGCTACAATTGTTGTCTAGGTACCATACCTTAGGGCTTCCTTGTTCACCAATGTTACACATGATGAAGGTTGTGGGATTGTTTTCATTTCCCATGTTCACATCAGTCACATTAGCATTCTACTTGGACTAATCACCCTACTTCTTCCAACATTCAAAAGCATAATACCCACACTTATAATAGTAGTAGCATTCAAAATTTCTCTTACTGGAGTTGTAATTCTTCTTACCTCCTCTAGAGCTATTTTGAGAGGTACTTTCTCCCTCTTGGTTGCTTGTTTTTCTTGAGTTTTCTACACTAGCATTCCTTTGACCATTCCTTCCACAACCTCTACTTCTTGAGCCTCTACTAGAGCCATTTCTTCCTCTCCCCCTACCTCTTCAATTTTCTTGAGCCTTGAAAGATTTCTCTTGGGAAGTTGTTGCTGATCTATTTATCTAGTTCTCGTGGCTTTGAAGAGTTCCCATCAACTCATCCATGGTTAATGTGGCAATTTCCATTGCTTCCTCTATGGTCATCACAAGATTGTCATATTTTTGAGGTAAACTCCTCAGTATCTTTTGTACAATCCTCTGCTCTACATAATCTTCTGCATTCGATTTGAGCTTGTTTATCAAAGTGGAGATTTGTGAGCTAAACTCTACAATAGGTTCACTATCCCTCATCTAAAGTTTCTCAAACTATCTTCTAATCATCTGTAGCTTTACTAATCTAACCTTATTAGTCCCCTTAAAATTTGTCTCAAGGATATCCCATGCTTCCTTTACATAATTTTCTACTACAATGTTGGGAAAAATTATCACTACCATTGATGTATCAATCAAACTCAATGCCTTTGCATCCTTTCTCCTTGAAACTTTCAATTAAGTCTATTATGGATATGTGAGGGTAGCATACAGTGCTCAGAGTGTAACATCATTGAATCTATTGATCACAAACTCCCACAAGTCGTTAGCAACCATTGTGATTTTCATCTTATTTTTGCATGTGTCATAATTTTGTCCATTAAAGGATGGTGGCTATTGCCATATCTTTCCTACATATCTTGCCATGTCAAATATCCCAAAAAAAAAAGCCCTAACTCACTATGGATGTGGGGCCTCAAAGCTCTTATACCATAATTTTTTTGGGAAACAACTAATGTTAAGTGGCAGACTTTCTCGACACAAGAGCCTGCCAAGTGATAGGAGGATGGTGCCAAGTGGACTCGACACATGAAGAAGCTAAGTGGCTTGGAAGTATGGAAAAACTAGCACAATATATGCTGAGTGAGATTAACAACAAGGGATGTCAAGTGAGCTCGGCAATAGAGGATGTTGAGTGAGCTTGACACTAATAGTAGAGATGGAACCCAATCAAAGACTAGATTGAGTGAGTAGTATAGTAGATTTTCATTAAAATGCAGAGAGTCAAAAGATGAATGCTTCAACTATGAACTTCTTAAATGCAAAACACTATGTAATGATGAGTAGAAGAAGGGAACAACATAGTTTAGTATGCTTTCTTTCTTGCTTTCTATTCAAATAATATATAAATATTACAAAATCAAGGAACATTCAGCTTCAACTAGAAAACCCTAAAATATTTAAACTAATAAAAGTTTAATCTTTAAACTTATAGCTCTAATGGGTGCACACAACAATGCCTAGAGCAATCACTACTTCACATTTCAAATCAATAAAACTTAGACAATGAAAAGAGATCCAACACATGCAACTAAAAACATGAAACTAAAACCCTTCACTCTTTTGATCTCTGATTTGATCTACCGATCAATTTTCTTCTTTGCTCTATGCTCCTACACTTCTCTACTTTGCTCTTTCTTCAGCTCTTCAACTAATTGAATGAATCAAATTCATCCCTTTTGTCTCTTTGTAAAAACCTTTTCCCACTCATTTTGAATTTGAACTCAGCTACCTACATTCAATGTTTCTGACTGTTGTGCAGGCTTTCAGAGTGGTAGGTGGGCATTTGGGTCCAAGGGCAACTGACTACACATTAAATATTTCAACAACAATGAGAGAGACACATGAGATTCATTTCATTAACACAATCCATCATAAACTTGGAATAATGGGAAATAAAAGATTTTTTTTCCATCTTCACAAAGTTAACTAGAACTTATTAATGTAACCCAAAAATGCACCATAATTTGGATACATGTGTATCATGTATCAATTAACTTCAAATATGTGGTAGAAATTTTATCATCTTAATAGAATATATCTATTTGAATTGATAATTTCAAATTTACATCATGTGGCTAATGAAAAGAGCATGTTCATCATAGTGTATCAAAATATTTGATGAAGTCAATGCTAGTTTTAGTGGAAGATGTCAATGGAAGATGTCAATGGAAGCTACACTATTTAGTTGGTCTAAGTGCAAGTTGAGTTTCATTTGATGAAGAATTATTAATTTTTGATTAAGAGTAATCAAGGGGAATGTTGTTGTACAATTACCACAACTAGTAAATGATAGGAATTGACATACTTTCACTTATTTTAGTAATTATAGCAAAGGGATGAAATAGGACAAATGGTTGGTCTTGATTGCTATCTAAGAGAGACTTATATGAATCCACGAAAACTATTGAAGAATATGTGTCGATGGTCAAGTACAAAGGACTTTTAAGGAGACTTGAAACATTATTTGACCTACCAATTTTATATGCAGCATTGTATAAATTTGATATATAACATTAAAGAGGGAGGTAAACATACTATTGGTAATACTCATATGTGACTAGACATGAAGAGGATATGAGATCAGAATATAAGAAAATGGTTAAAAAGGAAGTGGGTCCTATCAGTATAAGAAGCATAAAGTCCCACACATATGTATTAAAGGAGGAATGAAGGAGATACATTATAAGAGGGTAAAGTCAATAACACTTTCAAATGAGTCCATAACACAAGGGAAACTCTACAACTTAAATATGGGAGCAATCACACAAGGTGATATCCATATACTCTAAAACTATTTAATAACTCTATACAAAGAAAAGATTAAGTGTGACTTTATAGTGTGTTTGCACTTAGAGAGATTGTCTAAGGCTTCAAGATCAGAACTTTGAGGTTATTCAACTATTTTAACAAGAAGTTCTCATTTTTAGAACAATTTATGTTCATGGTGGTAATTCTAAGGTATATAAAGTAATCAAGCAAGATGTTGTTGCAGAATTATCACAACTAGTAAATGATAGGAATTGACATACTTTCACTTATTATAGTAATTACAGTAAAGGAATGAAATAGGACAAATGGTTGCTCTTGATCACTATCTGAGAAAGATTAGAACTTGGAGGTTATTCAACTATTTTAACAATAAATTCTCATTTTCAGAACAATTCATGTTCATGGTGGTTATTCAACTAGATGCTCTTTCCTACCATATCTCAACTTTGACATAATATTTGTTGTTTTTCTACACAAATTCATTTGAGTATCAATTTTTCAACATCCCAAATGGTTTGGGTTTGAGCAAGGATTTCAAATATTTAAGCTGATACCCTAGAGGTTGGAACATTATCTATGACATTTGGATAACTATATCCTTATTGTTCATCTTGGTCAATCCTCTACATATATTTGGAGGTTCATTAATTTGGAAAACCCATTCATTTCTTGAATGGGAATTTTACATTGTGGGGGAATAATAATCAAATTTCTATTCTTGTTGTTTGACAAATACTTATGTTGAGACATTTTCTAATTTGTTGCATATGGACACTCATTGGAGCAACTCATATCAAGAATGCGCAAATGATTATTCATTATCTTTAAGATTTACATTTATCTTATTTGTATTCCTATACTTACTATAAAAAGTTATTTATCTTGATCTTATGACTTCAGTCAATCTTATGCTTCAGGAAAACTTTTGACAAGCTTGATCAAATTGATTCAGATAAAGTCTAACACCACATCCAAGACAAAATTCAAAGAGGATCTCAAAAGGTTGATATTAGTTTCAGAGGGAGTCTAACATTCCATAATAAGCAACCTTGGATAGAAAAAGTCAATAGATTGAGAGGGAGAAGTTCAAGGTGAAATCCCTTGTAGTACATTCTTCTTTGTTAGAGATAAATTTGAGGTGAAAACCTTATTGTCTGACATGATCCATGGTGGATATCACAACAACATCACATGATAGTATCTATGGTGACTCCTTGTGAACTTTTGATGTCATGTGTGTATGGACCTACCCCCTTTGTACATCAGGAGGAAGTGATGAATTCCAAATGATTATTAGTTGTATATGGAGAAGGTATTGGAAGGTGACAACCTTACAATAACTTGTATCATGGTATACTTTTTGTGTAAATGTTGACATAAATCATAAAAAGGCTTTATCTTATAAATCAACAACTAGGTGTTACATGTTATTAATTTGACTATCTACAAGTTATTTGTATAGATATATTTTAGGTATTTGGTGAATATCATATTATTTCTATTCTAATAGGCTATTAACACACTAAGTACTTGGTGAATTTCATTTAGTTGATGTTCTGATAGTTCAATACTTTAAGTACTTGGTGAATATCATTTGATTGATGTTCCGATAGGCCAATACTCACATTATCTAATATGGTATCAAAAGTGTATTTGGTGAATGTCATGTGTTAACATTCTAATAGACCAATAACCATATATTATTATAGAATGAAAGTCTTCTAATCAAAGACTTCCTTGATGTATGACTTCCTAATATTACCAATGGTGTAATATGTGTTTTGTGTTTATCCTCCCTAGCTAAGAGGAAGTGTTGATGTTTAATAACTTGAGCCATATAAACCTATATATATATATATATATATATATATATATAATGTAAGAGATATAACTTATTTCTCAAATATAATGAATATATATATATATATATATATATATATATATATATAGACACACACACATACATAAATCTATATACATATATATCTATACATATATGTATACATATGTACATGTGCGTGTATATATACATATATATGTACATATATATAACTTTAACTATGATTGATATTTTAATTATTTGATTATTGAATATACATTTCCTATGAAGGGACATGTCTATTCATGACCTTTTTATCAATATAAATATAAGAGGATGTTGCATTTGAAAAACACATACCAAATACATGGTAGTTCTATTACACTTGTAACAATCCTTCAATATTTTAATAGATTTTAAATGGTGTTTTCCCTATGGTTATATTTATAGAATCATTATAGACATATTCTACTTGTAGAAAGAGGGTATCACAAATTTGACCATATTATTTGGTGAGAAAACTCAAAAGGTTTCCAAATGATGTATTCACCAATTTTTTGTAAACATCTATTTGAAGATGGTAGGCATAAATGAAAGACAAGTTAGTGTTTAATGTTTTCCATAATGTGCTCCAAAATTTTTATTCAATTGTTGCATATCTATATGAGACAATTTTAATTTTTAGGCCATGAATCATAACCACTTATTCAAAGAATAGGTTTTCAATGTGATAAGCATCATTTTTTTTTCTCTTTTAGGGATAAAGTGTTTTATTTTTTCCAAATTTGTCTATAGCCATAGGCTAATTATCAACCCCATGCTTTGTTCTTGGTATAACCCTTAAAAAATCCATGTGGATGCATTCCTATGGCCCAGTTAGGATTGGAAGAGGTTTTTAGAGACCTAGAGACCTAGATTTGTTGGTACACACTTTTCTCTTTGACAAAGAAACATGAATCACAAAACTTTGCTATATCATTCTACATTTTGGGCCAATTTTATTTCTCATTTACACATTCAAAGGTTTTATCTACACCAAAGTGACTACTGCTATTACCATGATGTCATTATTTTAAGATACTATCTATTATTAATCATTTAATATATAGTTGTCACCCTTTAAAAATCAATCTATCATGCAAAATAATGTTAGAAAAATTTGAACGATATGCATGAGTGAATTGAGTGAAAACCATGTGGGCTTCTCAAAATTATGTTTCATCATTATAGACATATTTTAGGTCTATTGACATATCAATCAAGTTTGTTATTAGTGACACACACTTATTTAGATTGTATGTAGCTATAGAGCTCTTTGTACAACTATCAGCGTTTGCCAAGTATTTCAGTTGTCACCGAGTTCTACAATTTCTACCGAGCCCTTTTGAAAAATCTCACTGGTTACCAAGTAGTCACAATTATAGTGAAGACCAAGAGTGTAAATCATGCATCTTAGTGTATGCCAAGTTTACTAATGCAAGCCAAGTTGTGTAGTGTTCAACAAGTCCACAGTGTATGTGATGCAAGTCTAGTGTTAATGGAGCTACTCAGTGTTAACCAAGTGACTAAATTTATACCGAGCTCAAATTAACATTGTTTATTGAGTCATACAATGTAAATGAAGAGACTCAATTTATATGATGAGTTTCATAGTATCTATCTAGTCACCAGTGTAAATTAATCTCAAGACAACTTGAAAGTGATCAGTATGGACCAAGCTTCTACATCTACCAAGTGCATGATGATGCCAAGCATTGACAATGGATGTCAAGTATTAGAACCTCATTGAGTCAGTCTTTAGAACCTGAATGTCTTTATGTGGGCTGAATTTGTAATATTTGTGTTAACTTGTATTATGGTTGACTTTGTAAATTGTATAACTGGATTGATTTATATGTAATGTATTATATCATATCCAATGTATGAGTGTGAGCATGAAATCAATGTAATCATTAGAGAGGAGAAGAAAGAGTGAATTGAAAAGGCTACAGTAGTATAAGGAGCAACAAAGACATTTTATCACAGCAAGGTGATTAGTACATAAAGGAATCTCATTTAGCAAACAAGGTTGTAGATCAGAGATTATCTATTGTTTCATCATAACAGATGGATCAATCAAATCCTTTTCCAAGGTAGACTTAACAATCTTTTGTAAATCTCTTTACCAAGTGCATACTTAATTATATATATTTTAAGTCCTTTCACAAGGTGGACCTAGCAGTCCTTATTGTCCTAATAGGGTAGATCATGAGAAGTGATCAATGTAAGATTTAACAAGCTAACTTTATACTATAGTACTAAAGTTGTGGGTATCATACCCATCATTGTTTTACTTTCTATTTGGAAGGTTTCTGGGTCACCAAATATTTGTGTTAGAATGTTATGCTTTCATGTTTTCAGTTTCTTTTGCATGCAGTTAGATCAAATTATATGTGATAAATTAAATTATAATTGGATTATTAGATTAAGAGTTGAAATTGTTGAAGTTATAGAAGTTATTGATTCACCCCTCCCCTCTCAGTAACTTAGCATAGTCTTGAATATTTCCAACAATTGGTATCAAAGCATTTTGGTTCTCAAGAGAAAGCTTAACAACTTGAGCAAAGATCAAAGCCATGGACATATTCAAACTTGAAAAATCTATTGAAAATGAGAAGCTAGATCTAGAAATGGCCATTACTCAACTCAAGAAAGAAAAGGAGCAACTCTCAATCCCTAAAAAGAAGAAAAGAACTTGCAATTCAAATGACTGATCATCTCTACATTGAAGAAAGAATTGAAGACCTTCATTCAAAAAATTTAGATGAAGCCAATGAAGCAATCAAATAACTTCTAGAAAGAATAGTTCCCTACAAGAAGAGGTAAGAAAACTTAAAAGAGAGCAAGAGATTCAGGCAGTAAGGTTATGTGAAGTCATGGAACGAAAAACAAGATAAAAGAAGAAATAGATGGAAGGAACAATGAAATTCAAAACCAATCCCTTTAGCAAGTAGACCATATTGATCAACTCTCTAATGCAAATGAGGAAATCATGAGCCTAAGGTTTGAAAATGAAAGAATGAGAAATGATCTAAATTCTGAAAGGAAAATCAATGAAAGAATGATGGAATGATCTAAACTCTAAGAGGAAAGTCAATGAAAGAATGATGAAATCATAATAAGAAATGAATCAATTGAATGAGAAAAACCTCTATAGGCAAAAAAGAAAATCAAGAATTAGATATATAGAAGAAGGAGAATCATCCAAGAAAGGAGCTCAAAAGAATAAAAAACCTTACTTGAAATCACTATGGTAAGATAGGTCATACATCAAACAAATGTTGGAGCAATGGAAAAGAAAAATTCAATGGAAAATTCTATGATTGCAATCAACATGGTCATAAGGCTAATGAATGCAAAAAGAAACCAAGATTTCAAGGCAAATGTCACAAATACAAGAAACATGGACACAAGTCTTCAGAATGAAAAACCAAGGTATTGAATCCAACAGAGAAAATTGTGAAAGAAATATTTGGTTGGGACTACAACACCTAGTACAAATGTCATTATTGTGAGGAATTTGGACACATTGGAATAAATTGTGTAAAGCATCATTTGAGAAAAAGGGAAACTACTAAAAGATGTTTCATTTGTATAGAACTTGGTCATCTTACCAAGAACTACATGAATACTCATAGAATTGAAGATAAGAAAAAGAAAAAAGTTGATAAAATCCAAAAATAGATGAGACAAAAATGGGTTCCTAAGTCTACTGAGGACACAAGTCCAAGTAATGATGATCAAGTCACTCAAGAATTGGGTGACTCTTTCATTTCTGCTTAAGTTCTTATAGGAGAAACTAGAAATATGCTATCGAAGAAGACATCCAAAATAGTTCCAAATTGAAAGACCAAAATGATCCAAATTAGTATTTAGGATACAAAGGGATCATTGAGTACAAGTTTCTACCTATTTATCTTCTCTACCAAGTGAGGTTGAGTCACAGACTCTATCGAGCAAGGTCAAGAGATGTTTACGATTACAAAGTCATGAAGACTTTACTGTGTGTTCAATGTAAGTGTAGTGGATGATAGTCTATCAACATGATGTCAGTCAATCTACCTTTTGTACTAAGCATTTATGGATTGTTTAAAATCAAAATGCAAGAAATCAAAATTATTTCTTATTGTGAAATTTCAAGTGCTATTGGGGGCATGCAATCTTCAGAGCTTCCAAGCAATTTGAGAGAATTTCAAGTGAAAGTTTTTGAATTCCCTCAAAACCTATTGAGTGAAGATGGCATCCAATAGTATCAAGGTTAAGCGAGGATCTGACATGTTGGTTCATGGAGTGGAATGGAAAGCATTTGACTTCAAGCTCACTCCTACAATCACGAAAACCCTAGATCCAAATTGAGCACAATCACAAATCCCTCCAAAGGAAATTTTGATAAAAAATATTCACACTCATGTCAAATGTGTTATTCAAGAAATTGGTACAATGGAAACAAATGATACTCTAGGCCAACTGTGTGTAAATGGAGTTTTGAAACCCATGCACCAACACCTAGACACCAAAGGGTTAACTCATATCCCTCACATGCTTAGCAAATTTCAAGTTAAATGAATTAGATTCATCCTTAGCCAGGTGCATAATGGTTAGTTTTTGTTGGAGCAAATAATTTTAATCACAAAGAAGATTATTCATCAAATTACTAGCCTCTAAATGCTAGCCAAGGCCAAAATGAAAAAAACCTTAGGTTGGGCAGAGTTGGAAAAGAAAACCCTAACATAATGGGATGGAAGAGGAATGAAAATTAGCAGTGTTTCTAATATATAATTGAAGTTTGGTATTCACATCATTGCACATAAAATATATAGCTCTAGTAGGTTCAACAATGTGTCATGTGAAGTTGTGGACTTGGCATACAAGGTGGTAAAGAATAATTTGTCATTCAACCTTGTTGAGCTATTATTGAAATAGTACAACAAAAATATGGAAAGCATGAGAGCTTCTAAAAATAACCTATGTAAGTTTGGTTCCTTGTTAACTTGTATGTTCTTTTATGTTTAGAAATTCTTCCCTTCAAAAGGCACTATTGTGTGGAGAAAAGATGTGCCTATGTTATATCAGATAAATGAGTATATTACAAAAATGGGTGAAAATTATAATAGTATTATGGATAATTATTTTGATGTATTCAAATAGAAAATGAACAATAGGTTATAAATCCCCAAGAAACTAGTTGAGGATAATAAGGATAATGTATGTTTCATGGTGGATTGTAACAAAGTGTACATTTAAGCAGTTAAGCCTAGAATTGCATGGGTAAAACCTCTTGGTTATGAGGTTAATATTGATGAAACCAAAGACATCATTGAAGCTCATATCAATGAGCCAGTTGATCCTAAGGCTACATATTTTGGAACATATGATGAAGCAAAGGCTAGGATTGAACTTGAAATAAAGCTTCCTTAGGCAGTGAACAAAGGGAAGAAGAGAATTGCAAAACTAAAATCTAGTTCAACCCTTTTGTTAACCAAAGGAAAAGGTGAAGATGAGGAAGTAGAGGATTTGCAAGTAGATGATGAGGTAGAATATAAGGAAGAAGAACCAATAAGGAAGAAAGGAAAGGTGATTATCACCAAGCCCCAAAAGCCATCCACTACAGTTTTCACTAGGAGATCTTTAAGGAAGAAATCTAACAAGGAAGGAGGAGACATTATATTTTGAAAACCTCCACCTACCTTCCAAGACAAATTAAAAGATCTAGAAGCAAGGGCAAGAATAAAAAATTTGAATTCATTAAAATATCAAATTAGGATAGTAGAGGAGCAAAAGTAGATTGAAGACCCAGTGGTGGATAAGATGGGTAAATGGACATACTCACTAGACTAGCTTGCTTCTCAAATTCCTAATGGTTTGTTGGAAAAGATAAAGCCAAGATGGGATTTTTCCATGCAAACTATCAAAGACATATATGGGAAAAACTTGTGTCAGCTATTACTGAGCATATCAAATGTTGAGGTAAAAAGAGTCATTGAAGAAAAATGAAGAAAAATTGACTCTAAAATTTAATACTTGTCTTGTTTTGATTAAGGACATTGAGCATGTCATAAGGATTGCAACAAACACTTGGAAAAAAAATTATCTATTACATAAACCAAATGGTTTTCCAGTTAATGTTAAAGATGATGATGAAGAAGATAAGGAGAAAGACGAGGAAGAGAATATTGAAGAAGTAACTCATTTTGACAATGAAGAAGATGAAGAAGATCACTAAAAAGAGGCTACTGAGGAAGCAAAGCTAGATGATGTGGGGACTGATCCAGTTAAGATAGTTGTAGTGGTCATTGCCTCATTTCCTCACTCTCCAAGCAAACTAGTGACTACATCAAGCATGGAGACAACCCCAACAAGTTTGATTATGACCACCAGTGCTAATCCAAATGTCCAGTCAATATTTTCTCCTACTCAACTCAGTACATCACTAATAGAAGTGACTTCCACTTCATCTACCAAGCTATAGATTCTTCCATCATCAACTAACTTGAGTACTTCATTTTTTACCATATCAGTTTTGAGCACACCAATTTTGGATTGTTCAAGTATTTTTGTAAATATTCCTTCAATAAGAATAGTATCAATTTTTATAGCTAGTCCTAGAATGTCTACAATTTTTTCTATTCTAGGTACAAAAGAAATAATTGTAAGGATAGTTGAGCCCAAGGTTCAATCAAGCACAAAATTTTTGAGTGAAGGTAAAAAGATGGAGGAAGAAATTGATTTATATTAGGAAATTGTTATTCCAAATTGGGACATTTCCAAGCTTACTTCAGACCAAATGTAGTTATTTGGTGAACTCCTCTAGAAGAAAGATAAATAGAAAAAACTAAGAGAGGAGAGAGATAAGGAATTTAAAATAATTGAAGATGCAAACAACATTCTGGCAAAAGCCATAGGTATTGAGGTTGACTCTTCTCAGCCAATTTTTTTTCAGCTAGCAGAGGTAGTACAAAAGTTCAATGAAGATACTAAGGGACAAGATAAATTAGTACAAAAAGTAGAAAAGAAGTTTGATAATAAAGTGTTGGAGCACATTCCTCAGCAGATAGACATTTATCAAGTAGAACTTTCTACAATTTTGGGCAATTTAGAAGAATCTTGTACAAATGTATCATCACTTTTTGGAAATTTTTGTAACATTTTTGAGTTTACTAAAGAAATAAAGGAAAAATTGTCCAAAATAGATGACAATTTGAAGGCTTGTGCTCAATAGCCACAACTTGATCATAGTTCAAGCTCCTCACATTTTCAAAGGACAAGATTTTTGTCAGATATGCAAGTAGAATTGCTTAGAGAAGACGCAAGGATAAGATCCACATTGATAGAAATACAAAATATGATTCTTCCCATCATGGATGCACTATAGAAACATATTGTACATTCAAAATCTCTCATCCATGACAATAATTTATCCATTGCAAATCATATGATAGAATTGTCTAAATGTGAAAGGGGGAGATTGTTGACATATCAGTCAAGTTTGTTATTAATGGCACACAGTTATTCAGATTGTATATAGCTATTAAGCTCTTTGTACAACTATCATTGTTTTCCAAGTATCTTAGTTGTCACCAAGTTCTATAGTTTCTACTAAGTCCTTTGGAAAAATCTTAGTGGTTACTGAGCAGTCATAGTTATAGTGAAGACTAGCACTATAAACTATGCATCCCAGTATATGCTAAGTTTACTAGTACAAGCTAAGTTGTGCAATGTTCACTGAGTTCATAGTGTATGTGATGTGAGTGTAGTGTTAACCTAAGTTACTCAATGTTAAACAAGTGACTCAGTTTATATCGAGTTCAAAGTGATAGTGTTTACTAAATCATACAATGCAAATCAAGAGACTCAATTTATATGACGAGTTTCATAGTGTCTACTGAGTCGCAAGTGTAAACTAAGTTCAAGACTACTTGGAAGTGACCCATATGGACTGAGATTCTACATCTACCAAGTGTATGATGATGTTGAGCATTGATAGTGGATACCGAGTATTAGAACCTCACCAAGTCAATCTTCAAAACCCAAATGTCTTCATGTGGGCTGATTTTGTAATATGTGTTAACTTGTATTCTAGTTGACTTTGTAAATTGTATAATTGGATTGATATATACGTAATGTATTGTATCATATCCAAAGTATGAGTATGGGCATGAAATCAATGTAATCATCAAAGAAGAGTAGAAAGAGTGAATTGAAAAGGCTACAATAGTATAAGGAGTAGTAAAGACATATCTATCACAGCAAGGTGATTAGTACTTAAAGGAATCTCATTCAGTAAACCATGTTGTAGATCAAAGATCATCTACTATTGCATCCTAATAGTTGGATTAGTCAAATCCTTTCACAAGATAGACCTAACAATCTTTTGAAAATCTCTATACTGAGTGCATACTTAATTGTATGTTTGTAAATGCTTTCACAAGGTGGACCTAGCAGTTCTTATTGCTCCCAACAGGGAAGATCATCAAAAGTGATCAATGTAAGCTTTAACAGGCTAACTTTATACTCTAGTACTAAAGTTGTGGGTATCATCCCTACCCTAGTTTTACTTTTTTTTTGGAAGGATTTGGGGTCACCAAATCTTTGTGTCATAGTGTTATGCTTTCATGTTTTTAGTTTCTTTTGCATGCAATTAGATCAAATTATATGTGATGAATTCAATGATAATTGGATTATTGGATTAAGAGTTGAAATTGTTAAAGTTCTTGAAATTACTAATTCACCCCTGCCCTCTTAGTAACTTACCATAGTCTTGAATATTTCTATCATAGGTCATCTATGCCTATTCTTTTCTGTTGGACTCATTGGAAAAATGTAGTCCTCCTACTAAGTCCATCTTCCACTTAATTTCTTTGCACCTTTTTTTGGATTGATAGTGAATACATAAGCCTAGAGCTTCTCAACCCATTTCATATGTTTGCAACATAACATATTATGTCCATTTGAGTAACTCAAAAAATGGTTATCTATGAAAGGAGGATAGTGTCTCTACTTCGATAGTGATTACACTATAGCATATCATTTAAGGTCATAAGATGAATAATTTTTCATTGCCTCATTTAATTTCCTAGAAAATAAAGCCACTAGTCTACACTCTTGTCTAATTATACAACTAGTATTTAAAATTTATTACCATTATTCTAGACATAATAATTTAGAGAAATTAGGATGAACAAGTATAGTAAATCATGCAACTCTAATTTTTAGTTATTAAAATACCATATCTACATTAGTATTATAAGAAAACTTTACTTTTTACCATTTTTTGTTGTATTCAAGTTTGGGACATAGATTTGACAAATTTCTTAATGAGTTTTTTGTAGAAAGTGGGTAAACCATTAAATCATTTCACATAAACTATTGATCTTGGAGTGATCCAATTAATAACTACTTCCACCTTAGAATGATACATCTTGTACGTAACTTTGAAGATGAAAAATCCAAGGTGAGTGATTTCCTCTTGCATGAAGCTACACTTTTCCAAGTTGATCATTTTTTGTGTTCTTGTAGCCTATTCAAGCCCATATTCAAGTGTTCCAAATGTTGTTATTTAGTTTTGCTAGTTTAAATAAGGATGTCATCAAAGTAAACAATAACATTTTCCTATGAAATCATAAAGAACTTAATTTATAATCCTCATTAATGAACTTGGAGCATTTTTAAGAGCCAAAGGCATTGCAAGCCATTCATATAAAGCCTCATTTATTTTGAATCTCATTTCCCATTCATCTCTTGGTCTTATTATGATTTGGTGATAGCTTAATTTTTGGTTTCTCTTAGAGGAGTGGCATGTACCCCCTAAATAATCCAAAAGGTCTTAAAACATTAAGCATTGGGAACCAATGTCTTATAGTGATCTAGTTAATTTCCATAGAATTAGTGAAAAGTCTCTATTTTTCATCCTCTTTAATAGAAAAAAAAAGTTGGTAGTAAACAAAGACTTATACTATTCTTTATTAGGACCTTTTCCTGATAGTTATTGGGACTACTTTTCAATCTCTACATTTTGGGAATGGATCATCTGAATATGTTTTCTTATTACATAGGTATTCCATAGAGATAAACCCAATGTAGTGAATTGTTGAAAAGATATTGTAGAACCTATAATGGAAAATTAATTATTTTGCGAATGATGTCAAAGTTGCTAATTTCTAGTGAGATAATTGCGTTTTTGGGCTGAATGTTATCATTTGGTTGAATGATGAAGAGGATTTGAAAGGAGGAAATTGATGTAGTAGCATCCAAAGGTATAAGGGCAATTGTGTCACCCAAAAAATGTACTTAGACTTAGTTTTTGTTTTAGGTGTTTTCATTTTTGGACACCCATTTGGGTCAAATAAAGGTTCCAACTCTCACAATTCCACTATCAGTGTTCTAAGATAGAGTTTTTTAATCACCTTAGGGTACATGTAAATGCCATAAAAATAGGAGTATGTAATTGAGCCATCATTTTGGTGAACTAGAAGGTGTAAATTAGTTAGAATAGTGTCATTATAATTTAGAGAATTTCAGAAAAAGAATTAGGTCAAAAGGCCCCACGGTTTGAAAGTTATCGCAGTTTTTTAATTTTTGGAGACATCCTAAGAATGATTCAAAGTTAGATTAGGGGCATTAAATGACCTTAAATAGGGCCAAAAATGGGGGACAAGTGAAGCAAGTCCATAGGGCTATAGAGTACTTCAATAGCTTTCCAAAAATGTAAACAGTTCATCAATCGAACCTACGGTTCAAAAGTTATGCCTCCTGAAAGTTCGGTTACCATTTCTAGATTCTTCTAATTTTGTGCTGATTTCTGATGCGATTTCTAGAGCCTTCTATTTGGTCGATGGATGCCAACTAGCACTTTCTAGAATGTATTCCTAATCCTTAACCCTCTGGGGTCTATTTAAGAACATTTATGGCATTATAAAAGACAGTTTGGAGTGGAGTTTGAGAGGAGGTACTGAAAGGAGAAATTATCTTTAGATTTATACTATTGTAAGCCCATAGGGCATGTTTTGAAGTCTATTTTCTTTGTACTGAATGTATTAGCCTATTTAAAAAGTTAATAAAATTTTCCCTTTCCTATTATGTCCATTCTATGCTTGGGTGGTGTCCCCATCAAGTGGTATCAGAGCTGGTTTTCCTGACTGTGTAGATAGAGCGCCAACTATGAGACAGTTTGCACCAGGACTGTGTGGTTGTGGGTTTGAGTTAAGAAGATACCTCCATGAAGAGAGCATGGTGGAAGGACTAGAGCTATTAATCCTAAGGAGGTTAGAGCCCTCCAAAGGCAGGTACAAGCATTACAGGAGGAGCTCCGTAGAGTAACAAATGTTGTTGCAGGTGATGAAAGTGAGGATGATAATGAAGAAGAAGAAATTGGACCAGAAGGGGAATTTGATGGGGAAGTTTTGAATTAGGTAGAGGAAAGGCTTTTTAGGGCCATTATTAAGCTTGGAAAAAGACCTACAATTGATATGGGTATATTTTTAGGAAATTTGAAACAAAATGAGTTGATCGACTGGATCAATGAACTGGATGAGTACTTTGAGCATGAGGATATCAGGGATCTAGATAGGGTTAAGTTTGCAAAGGACAAATTGAAAGGCCATGCCAAAATTTGGTGGCAAGAGGTTCAATTAGAAAGAAATAGAAGAAGAAAGGAGAAGATCACAAGGTGGGATCGTATGGTGGACAAATTGAAGAAGCAATTCATTCCTATTGACTATGAGCTTGATTTTTTTAAGAAGATGCACGGGTTAAAGAAAATAGGAAAATTAGTCCAAGAATATACAGAGGAGTTTTACCAACTTCTAATTAGAGTAGGGCATGCAAAAGAAAATAAGGAGAAGGTTGCTCATTATATTAGTGGGTTGCAACCTAGCATCCAAGAGAAATTAAGTCTGGTAAGAATGATCAGCATTGAAGAGGCATACCAATTTGCCCTATGAGTTGAAGAGAAGCTAAATAAGAGGTTTGAAGGGAGAAAAAGAGGGCATGGTCAAGGAGGAAGGGGTAGTGGTAGGTCATTTGGAGGCTAAAATGAAACCCAAAAGAAAAATGAAGATGTGGGTACTAGCAAAAACCAAAGGAAAGAGGGTTTCAACCGCTCCCGTGATCAAGACTTTGGAAATTAGAGAGGAAGAGATAGAGGATGTGGACAAGGAAGAGGAGGCTTTCATGGTACCTATTTTCATTGCAATGAAGAAGTTCATCGTGCCTTTGAATGTCCTCAATGACAAGGAAGGAAAAATAAGAGAGCTGAGGGTCAAGCTAGGGTTGCTCATGTGGATGAGGATGCACAATCATCACATTCAGAGGATGCAGAAAGAGGAGAGACTTTAGTAAATGAAAGGGTCCTACTAAGTGGTGAGATTGAACTAGGACAAAGGAGGAGCTTGTTCCATACCAGATGTAAGTGTGAGGATAAATGTTGTGATGTGATCATTGATGGTGGTAGCATTGATAACTTGGTATCAGAGGAGATGGTCTCTAAGCTAAAGCTCAAGAGGGAGAAACACCCCTAGCCCTATCAGATTGCTTGGGTGAAAGATGATCATAAGGTCCTGGTAAGTGAACAATGTTTAGTGAAATTCAAAATTGGGAGTTACCATGATGAAGTTCTCTGTGATGTTATTCCAATGGATGTTTTCCATCTATTATTGGGAAGACCATGGTAGTTTGATAGGCATACAGTACATGATGGTCATACAAATACATACTCTCTAACAAAGGATGGAGTTTGCCACAAACTGAAGCCCATGAAAAAGGAAGGAGAAAAGGTATGTAGCAGTGTTAGGATTTGTCTTGTTGATGGAAGGAAGTTTTTAGATGGCATGAATCATTAGCGTATGTGCTATGCTTTGATTCTTAGGAAAGATAAAGAAGGTAGTAGTGAAATACCACTTGAAGTTTCAGATTTACTAGGTGAGTTTGGAGATATCATCTCTAATAATGTTCTAGAAGGATTGCCAGTAGTAAGGCAAATCAGTCATCAAATAGATTTAATCCTAGGAGCTAGTTTTCCTAACAAGGCTACTCACAGGATGACTCCTACTAAAACTAAGGAGCTAAACAGACAGGTGCAGGAGCTATTGAGAAAGGGCTTGATTCGGGAGAGCCTGAGTCCATGTGCAGAACTTACAGTACTAGCACCAAAGAAGGATGGAGAGTGAAGGATATGTATAGATTCTTGAGCTATAAATAGGATAACCATCAAGTATCCAGATGGTATTCACATTTCTCCTATTTTCAACATCACAGACTTAGCAAAGTATCATGATGATGGTGTAGATGAGGCTCTGATGTTAGAGCCATGTCCAATTCCTACTTCTAAGAAGGAGGAGATAGAGGAGATTCTCGATAGTTGTGTGAGTAGGAGTACCACAAATAGGTAGTATGAAGAGTATTTGGTCAAATGGAAAGGATGGCCAATAGAGGACTCAACTTGGATTTCAGCAGCTGAGGTTTCCCATTTGGGATTTCCTCTACCATTCATAAAGTGATAGGGTCACTTTTCAATCTACCCTGAGTGTTTGATGCAGGAGCATCCAGAGGTATAAGGGAAATCTTGTGTCACACAAAAAATGTACTTAGACTTAGTTTTTTTTTTAGGTTTTTTCATTTTTGGATACCCATTTGGGTCAAATAAAGGTTCCAACTCTCATAGTTCCACTATCAGTGTTCTAAGATAAAGTTTTTTAATCACCTTGGGATACATGTAAGTGCTAGAAAAATAGGAGTATGTAATTGATCTATCATTTTTGTGAACTTTAAGGTGTAAATTGGTCAAAATATTGTCATTGTAATTTAGAGCATTCCAAAAAAAGAATCAGGTCAAAAGGCCCCACGGTTTGAAAGTTATCGCAGTTTTAAGTTTTTGGAGACATCCTAAGAATGCTTCAAAGTCAGATTAGGGGAATTAAATGACCTTGAATAGGGCCAAAATATGGGGGATGAGTGAATCTATTCCATAGGGCTATAGATCACTTTGAGAGCTTTCTAGAAATGTAAACGGTTTGTCAATCGGAGCTACGGTTCAAAAGTTATGCCTCCCAGAATTTTGGTTACTGTTTTTGGATTCTTCTTATTTTGTATTGACTTCTAATATGACTTCTAGAGGCTTCTATTTGGTTGGTGGATGCAACTAGAACTTTCTAGAATGTATTCCTAATCCTTAACCCTTCGGGGTCTATTTAAGAACATTTATGGCATTGTAAAAGATAGTTCGGAGTGGAGTTTGAGAGGAGGTACTGAAAGGATAAATTATCTCCAGATTTATACTATTGTAAGCCCTTAGGGCATGTTTTGAAGTCTATTTTCTCTGTACTAAATGTATTTGCCTATTTATAGAGTTAATAAAATTTTCCCTTTCCTATTGTGTCCACTCTGTGCTTGGGTGGTGTCCCCATTAGAAATAATAGAACCTAGAGAAAGGTTGAGTTATTTAGTATACAAAAGTAGCACTAAGACCAAGTAAGACGTTGATACTATAGTTTATTTTTTATCTACTGGATAAAAGATTACTCAAATAATGAAATATTACTCAAGAAAAGACTAGAAGTAGTTCAAGTAAAGAAACGTGTCTGCCAAGCCTTGCCGAGAAAATAGTGCAAGTCAAGCAAAAAATAGTAGAAGCCAAGTGAAAAATAATTGGTGTTGAGCAAAGAAGATAAATAGTATGAGCTAAGTGAAAGTTGGTAAATGCTGAGTAAATTTTATTTGATGTGGAGCATCAGTAAAATTTAGTTTTTTTTGAGTGAACTAGTGCTAGCCAAGTGAGAGAACAGTATAAATGATGAGTGACAAAAAATAGTGTTAAATAAAAAATTTGATGAATCTGAGCCAACTAATTTGATTTCTTGAACTATGTGAATCTTGTAGAAGATGACTATGATGAGCTGATGGCATATAATTCAAGGCTAACCATATTGAGGTGAATTCAAAGAAGATTGCAGAGGAAGTTTCTATAGGAACTAAAATGGAAAAGTGAGTAGATTCATTGAATTTTACCTAACCCTAAAATGGATGATTCTGGTTAAGAAAAAAAAGATCTAAATTCTCTATTTATAGATACATTTGGTTAGAAGAAATTTTTTTCATGAATGAGAACCTAAGGAAGACAAGAAGTCTAGGGTGTTTATTCATCTAGTGGCCAAACAGAAGAGACTACAGTTGGCATACAAAGAAAGAAGGCTTAAGGGGGTGAATGCTTGAAGACTAAACATGCTATTAGAGCTAAAGAGTATGAATACCAAGGAAAATGAAGAACTAAACCAGAGATCTCTAATCTACCATTGATTTGTAAATTTTTATTAGATCAAGTCCTATGGTTGCTTTCTAACAATTGTACCAATGTGGATAAAATCCTTTGGATTAAGATTGACTTAATAGTCATTTGTAAATTGTTTACCCAAGTGAAATTCTAATGGAATGTTCTAAAGTCCTCTAACAAGGCTCACTCTTTACAAGGTGATTAAAATTATTTAACTAGGTCACATTTAATAGTGTGTATTATAACCTCTAATATGGTTGACCTTTCACAAGGCATCACTTCAAAAGAGTGAAATCGAGTAGCATTGCTAGTGGTTTTTCCCAAATTGGGCTTCCATGTAAATTCCTTCTATCAAATTGTGAGAATGTGATTATGGTATTTCATTTTTACATTTCTGTAAAGTTATTTTGACCTAGGACAACAACCTACTTGGCTAAGGTATTGTATGATCTAGTGGATGCATGCTTGTTATGGTTTTATGTATATGGATCTGATTAACAATGAAAAACTTTTTATTTGTACATATAGAGCGTGGATAAATAATTCACCCCTCTCTTAGTTATTCTAAAGAATTCCAACAATTAGTATTTGAGCATTGGTGCTTGAGAGGAAATAGTTGGAAGGTACTACATTAAAAAGATCAAGATGTATAGAAATGGGGTGGCAAAACTGAATGTAGAAAAATTTATTGCATGGAAAAGTTTGATGAAGGTACATCTAGGAGGGCTTAGAGACTATGCATATCTACCATCACTACTGAGTATGTCAATCCTATTGGAGCCATAATTGTTGATGATCTAAGAAAGAAGAAAGAACACAATCAGGAAATGTTTGAGCTTGTCTCTTCCCTAAGCTACTTAGAGTTTGATGACATTAAAGGAT
Organism: Cupressus sempervirens; assembly: GCA_028749045.1. NCBI lineage: Eukaryota > Viridiplantae > Streptophyta > Pinopsida > Cupressales > Cupressaceae > Cupressus > Cupressus sempervirens. The sequence goes on along the minus strand of CM053793.1, from coordinate 590,757,208 downwards.
GTGATACTACAAAGAAGATGTGGGATGCTATAAAAACAATTTATGAAGGAGATAGAAATGTTTTAAGAGCCAAAACTAAAATTATTAGAGGAATGTATGATGATATGAGAATGCAAGAAGGTGAGACCATTGTCCAATATTGCACAAGAATCAAAGATGTTGTAAATTCCATCAGAGTAGCTAATGGTATTATTAAAGATGAGATTGTAATCAACAAAGTATTGAGAACACTACTTCCTATCTATGCTATTAGATTCTCTACCATAGAAGGACTAAGGTGTGTTCCTAGCAGTAATCTAAACCTTGAAGAAATGATGGGTAGACACACTACCTTTGAACTATCTAATTTTAATAATCTAAAAATTGAAAATGTTGAATCTACTTTCAAAGTTAGTCTGGACTATTAAAGGAACTTAAAGAGAAAAAGAAAAAGGTCAAACATGTTTCTAGTGATAGTGATATAGATGAAGATGATGCAGAGGATCTTGAAGCATTGATGTCTAGGATATTTCACAGAGGCAAAGGGAAATACTAAGGTAAGCTACATATCATGTTCTTTAATCATAGTGAGGTTGGTCATATTTCTACTAGATGTCTAGAGAAGATGAACAATATAAGTTGAGACAAATATAGAAGTAAAAGGGATGAGAACAAAAAATATTATAAAGAGAAAAGAAAGAAGTCTTGCTACATTGTTGAAGAGGAAAAAAATTATGAATCAGATGACCATTATGACAAAATTGTGTATGTTGCTATGAAAGATTATTCTGATGAGGATGAGGTAACTACATTGGAGTCTTATGTGAACAAGATTGATAGATGGATCATTGAGAGTGGATGTCCACATCACATGACTGGGATAAAATTAAGTTCATTACCCTTAATTATTACAATGGAAATAGTTTAAGATTTGGTAATGATACACCCTCTCTGATAAAAGGTAAGGGATTAATCAAACTGATAGAAAAGATCATGTGTGAAAATGCTTATTATGCAGATGGACTTAACTATAACTTATTGAGTGTGTCACAACTAAATAGTTTGGTTTGCAAATTTGAATTTGAGAACAAGAAAGAAAAGATCTATGTCAATGATGGAAAACTAATTAGAAATAAAGATCAAACTATAGGTAATTTATTCTATCTTGACATGAATGTTGCTACTTGTCTTGTTGTAGAATTTGATGATGTGTGGCTATGGTACAAGAGGGTATGTCATGTCAACTTCGATAACTTAGTCAATATAAGTAAGATGAAAAGGGTAAGAGGTTTTCTCAAAGTGAAGAAATTGGATAATGTGATTTGCAAACAATGTTGGTTAGGGAAGATGACAAAATCTAGTTTTAAATGTAAGATACACTATTATAAAGAAATTCTAGAATTAGTTCATATTGACTTGTGTGTACCAATTGATGTGCAAAGATAAAAAGATGATAAGTATGTTATCCTATTTTTTGATGATTATTCTATAATGATGATAGTTATGTTTCTAAAACAAAAATCTTTAATGCTTTTCAAATGTTTAAGTGATACAAGTTGGAAAGAATTGAAAAGGAGACTAGAAAAAGCTTTAAATGTCTAACATCTGACAGAGGTGGAGAATTTGCATCAAACAAATTTGAGATATTCTTTAATGATAGATGAATCAAGAGGTAGACTTCTACACCTAGGATCCCTCTACAAAATGGGATTGTTGAAAGGAGGAAAATATATATAATGAACTATGCTAGGACACTGATGATGGAGAAGAATGTTTCTTTGAAATACTAGAGAGAAGCTATAAGTACAACTGTCTATACCTTGAACCAAGTACAAGTCAAGAAAGGTACTCATTCAACGCCTTTTGAACTATATATTTTAAGGTATTTGGAAGAAAGTGCTACATTCTTAAGGACAATAGGAATGGTAATTTTGATGCAAAAATTGAAGAAGGCATATTCTTAGGATATTACACAATAAGTAAAGATTGTAAGGGTTTAAATACTAACACTAAAAAAGTTGTGGAAAGTGCAAATGTGAATTTTAATAAATATACAAAGGTACATGAAGCTAAAACTATGAAGGAACATGAAGAGTATAAATCTTTTGTATACTTTTATGAATGTATGCCTATTGATGAAGGTATTGTGAACCAAGTTGTATATAAACAACAACAAGTATCAATGACTATCGAGTCACATACAATGGATGTTGAGTTACACTTAGCAACTAAGTTGTAAGTAGAAGTTGAGGTATATTCCTATTTTGAGATAAGTGTACATTTAAGGAATGTTGATCTAAATAATAATGATTCTAAAGATGATAAATCCATTAAGGAAAGAAGAGAAGAACCATGATTTTCAGTTTATGTTGGAATACATCACCTTGCTAAAAAAATTATTTGAGATAAAAAAGATAGACCAATGATAGGGAATAGGTTGAGAAGTGATATACATTTGTTGAGCATGCATGAGCCTAGGTCATTGATAGATGCATTAGAGAATGAGGACTAGAGTAAAGTAATGAAATAAGAGATTGATCATATTAAGAAGACCAAAACATGGACTCTAGTACACCCACTGGAAAATAAGAATGTGATTGGAACCAAGTGGGTGTACAAAAACAAGTTAGATTGAAATGCTGAAGTCACAAGGAACAACATAAGATTAGTTTGCAGGGGCATGTACAAAAAGAAGGAATTAACTATGGAGAAAATTTTTCCCTAGTTTCAAGATTTAAAGGAGTAAAAAATATGCTTTCTTACTCTGCACACAAATGTTTCAAAGTTTATTGAATGGATGTGAAAGTATTAATTCTGAATGGTATACTAGAAGAGGAGGCTTGCATAGAGCCGCACATGAAGAATTTGTTGATCCAAACAAAAATAACATGGTATGTAGACTAAAAAAATATTTATATGGCTTAAAGTAAGCCCCAAGAGCATGGTATGAAAGGCTTTACAATTATCTAGTGAAGACTTCTTTGGAGACGATTGATGATAAAAACAATCTATATTTGAAGACAAAAGAAGGTAAAATTATTTTAGTAGCTGAAATTTCCATTGATGGTATCATATTTGGAGGTCCAAACTCATTATGTAAGACTTTGAAAATTAAATGAATAAAGAAATCAAGATGTCTATGCTTGGAGGGATCAAGTTCTTTTTTGGTTTGCAAGAATATAAGATTAAATATGGTATTTACATCACTCAGTCTAAGTATGTATAGGAAATATTGAAATATTTTGGTATGGAGGATTCAAAACCACTTAGAACTCTTATGGTGATAGGACAAAATTTTAGAGACAAATGATTCTGTCAAAGTGGATCAAACATTGTATAGGACTATGATTGGCATGTTGCAATATGTAGTACCTAGCAGACCTAACATTGCATTAGTAGTTGGGATTGTTGCAATGTTTTCTAAAAATCCTAAGGAGAACCATTTGATGGTTGTGAAGAGAATTATGTGATATCTACAAGGAAAGGAAGATTATGTCCTATACTACAAGAAAAATGATAAATTTGAGCTAGACCCTATATAGATGTTGATTTGGCTAGTAACATTGATGATGGAAAGAGTATAATTGGTGGAGCATTTTTCTTAGGAAAATGATTGGTCACCTAGACCAGTAAGAAACAAAATTGTATATCTCAATCTACTATTGAAGTTGAATATGTGTTTGTTGTAGTAAATTGAACCAATGTTTTATGGATCAAATATCTACTCAAAGGGATGAAGGAGGAAGTTACTATTCCTATGGTACTTTATTGTGATAGTACAAGTGCTATAAACTATCAAAGAACCCTGTGATGCACACAAAGAAAAAACAAAATGCAATCAAGTACCATTACTTGAGAGAGTTGGTTCAAAACAAAGAAGTGAGAATGGAATATGTGAATAAAAAAGAATAGATATATGATATATGCACAAAGTCTTTACTTCTATAAAGGTATTCCTTCTGTTGAAGGTGTTGTGAACCAAGTTGTATACATAGAACAAAAAGTATCAATAACTATTGAGTCACATACAATTGATGTTAAGTTGCACTTAGAAACTGCCTTGTAAGTAGAAGCTAAGGTACATTCTTATGTTGAGATAAGTGTACATGAAAGGAATGTTGATCTACATATTAGAGAAATACATAATGATTATAAAGTTAAAAAATCCATTAAGGAAAGAAGAGAAGAACCATGATTGTCAATGTATGTTGAAAGGCATCACCTTGCTAAACAAATTATTCGAGACAAAAAAGATAGACCAATGACAAGTAATAGGTTGAGAAGTGATATATGTTTTTTGAGCATGGATGAGCATAGGTCATTCATAGATGCATTGGACAATGAAGACTAGAGAAAAGTAATGAAAGAAGAGATTGATTAGATTAAGAAGACCAAAACATGGACTCTCGTACCCACACTAGAAAATAAGAATGTGATTGGAACCAAGTGGGTGAAAAAACAAGTTAGATTAGAATGGTGAAGTCACAAGGAACAATGCAAGATTAGTTTGGAGGGGTATGCACAAGAAGAAGGAATTAACTATGGAGAAAAATTTGCCCCAGTTGCAAGATTTGAAGGAGTAAAAAAATGCTTGCTTACTATGCACACAAAGGTTTCCAAGTTTATTAGATGGATGTGAAGTTATCATTTCTGAATGGTATACTAGAAGAGGATGTTTACATAGAGCCACACATGAAGGATTTTTTGATTCAAACAAAAATAACATGGTATGTAGACTAAAAAAATATTTATATGGTTTAAAGAAAGCCCCAAGAGCATGGTATGAAAGGCTTCACAATTATCTAGTGAAGATTTCTTTAGAGAAGATTGATGATAAAAACAATCTATATTTGAAGACAGAAGGAGGTAAACATATTTTAGTAGCTAAAATTTCCATTGATGATATCATATTTGGAGATCCAAGCTCATTATGTAAGACTTTGCAAATGAAATGAATAAAGAAATCAAGATGTCTAGGTTTGGAGGGATCAAGTTCTTTTTTGGTTTGCATGTATATAAGATGAAATATGGTATTTACATCACTCAGTCTAAGTATGCATAGGAAATATTGGGTCCAAACTCATTATGCAAGACTTTGCAAATGAAATGAATAAAGAAATCAAGATGTCTATGTTTGGAGGGATCAAGTTCTTTTTTGGTTTGCATGTATATAAGATGAAATATGGTATTTACATCACTCAGTCTAAGTATGCATAGGAAATATTGAGATCTTTTGGTATGGAGGATTCAAAACCAATTAGCATTCTTATGGTGATAGGAAAAAATTTCAAAGACAAATGATTCTGTCAAAGTGGATCAAATATTGTATAGTTCTATGATTGGCAAGTTGCAATATGTAGTACCTAGCAAACCTAACATTACATTACCAGTTGGGATTGTTACAATATTTTCTACAACTCCTAAGGAGAACCATTTGATGGTTGTGAAGATAATTATGTGATATCTAAAAGGAAAGGAAGATTATGTCCTATACTACAAGAAAAATGATAAATTTGAGCTAGAACCTATATAGATGTTGATTGGGCTAGAAACATTGATGATGAAAAGAGTATAAGTGGTGGGGTATTTTTCTTAGGAAAAAGATTGGTCACTTGGACTGGTAAGAAACAAAAATGTATATCTCCATCTACTATTGAAGCTAAATATGTGTTTGTTGTAGTAAATTGAACAATTCTTTTATGGATCAAACATCTACTCAAAGGGATGAAAGAGGAAGTTACTATTCCTATGGTACTTAAATGTGATAATACAAGTGTTTTAAATTATCAAAGAACCCGATGATGCACACAAAGAAAAAACAAAATGCAATCAAGTATCATTACTTGAGAGAGTTGGTTCAAAATAAAGAAGTAAGAATGGAATATGTGAATATAAAAGAATAGATATCTAATATATTCACAAAATCTTTACCTAAGGATGCACATGAATATCTTAGAGGTAAACTAGGGTTGATACCCATATCAAAAGCTACTTAAGAAGCATGAGTAGTGCCTTGCTTCAATCGAGCTAAATGGTGTATCTTAAAACTTGATGTAGTGGATCTTACTTTAAGAGCCACCTAAAGTAATGAAGGAGTTGAATCATAAGACTTATATTCACATGAAAAGTGACAGAGGGAGAGCCTAAATTGCTTATATCTACATGAAAAGATAACAAGTCTAAGCATTATTGTCAAAGAGGGAGATAAGTATCTAAAGGGGGAGGTAAAGAGAAGGAGATACATTGAAGGAGATTGTCAAAGCTTACATTACCCTATATAGAGGAAGGACATATACTGATAGAGGGAGGATTTTCAAAGATATTAATTTTCTTTTTGGTATTGGTTTTCCATCAATGCTAAAGAGGAAGATTATTGAAAAGAGATTGTAGAACCTATAATATAACAATCATTATTTTGTCAATGATGTCAAACCTCCTACTTGGTGAGACAATTGCTTTTTTTTTCCTAAATGGAATCATTTGGTTGAATGATGAAGAGGAGATAACAAGAGAGCCTAGAGAAAGGTTGAGTTATTTAGTGTATAAAAGGAGCAATCAGATCAAGTAAGACATTGATACTATAGTACATTGTTTATCAACATATAGTCTACAATGAAAGATTACTCAAGTAAGAACTAGAAGAAGTTCAAGTAAAGAAAAGTGTTTGCCAAGCCTTGCCAAGCAAATAGTGCAAGCCAAGCAAAGAATAATAGATGAAAATTTAAAATCAATTGGTGCCAAGCAAAGAAGATGAAAATAGCAAGTTGAATGAATGTAAGTATATGCAAAGTAAAGTTTAGTTGATGTCAAGCATCAACAAACATTAATGTTTACTGAGTGAACTAGTGTTGGATGAGTGTCATAACACTATAGATGTCAAGTGATAGCAAGGATTGTTCAATCAAAGATTTAACTAAATTGATTTCTTGAATTATGTAGAGTGTGTGGAAGATTATAATGCTGATCTAATGGCACAAAATTCAAGGAAGATTATAGAATTATTTTCTAGAGGAACTAAAATGGAAATTTGGGTAGATTCATTAAATCTTACCAAACCCTAGAATGGATGATTGTGGTTAAGAAAAAAAAATCAAAATTCTCTATTTTGTAGAGATAGCTCACTAGAAGAAAAGGTTGTCATGTGCAAGAACCTAAGGAAGATAGGAAGTCTAGGGTGTTTCTTCATCTAGTGGTTGAATAGAAGATACTCTAGTTGTCATACAAAGAAAGAAGGCTTGATGAGATGAATGCTTGAAGGCTAAACAAGCTATCAGAGCTGAAGAGTCTGAATGGCAAGTAGAATGGAAAATTGAACTAGAGATCTATAATCTACAAGTGAGTTGTAAGTTTTTATTAGATGAAGTGCTACTGCTCCTTTCTAACAATTTTACTAGTATGGATGAAATCCTTTGGATTATGGTTGACCTAATAGTCATTTGTAAATCCTTTATATAAAAGTACAAAGTTGTGTCATCTTTCAAGCTGACTAATCAGAATGACTAAATTTTAATATTTCTATCTAAAAATCAACTTTGTACAAACACACAATTTAGACAAGTTTATTATAGCTAAGTTATATATGGTTTTTTACTTTTCCAATTGGAAATATCTATTAAATGCATGTTTTATACTAGTTTGTATCCAATTACTAAAGAAATAAAATTATTTCAAAAAAGTGGGATTTCAATAACTCTTATTATTTTTTATCTAATTTTTTAATAACATATAAACACTATTTTATAAAGCTTAAAGTCAAGAATATTCTCATATACATTTATAAGTGTTTTAATTAGATATAGTTTATTGTTGTTAAAAAATTCTACAAGCACACATTTTAACATTTGAAAAGGTGTTGATTTTTAGAAAGAAAAAAATATTAAATCATATAACAAAATTTAAAAATTATATGACGTTCTAGAGGAGAAAGTCCTCTTCCAAAATGTATAATTTTTCTTCTGGTTAGAATAGATTTGTTTTTAAAAATGTGGTGGGAGATGAAAACTAGCGATTTGAGATGAGTTGAAATTTGAACCATTATAAAAGAGAAAATATAGGTCTAAAGACAAATTTTTGGTTTTTATTTTTCTAGCTACATATGTTATCTATAATATCGTCTGAGATCAAAGAGAAATGTGTTTATTTCCATATAGTTTTGTGGTGGGAACTAGACCCCTAATTTTTGACATTTTTTAGCAGCTAAAAAACTATCTATAAAAATTAGGAAAATATATCAATTCTTATTCCAAATAATTATTAAAAATTATAATCCTAAACTTCATCCATTTCTACACATTTCATTATTTTACTTCATTTTCAAATTCAAAATAATATTACAAGTTTTATGTCATTAAAGGTGAACAGTTATACTTTTGTTAGCCTTTTCCTTTACAAAAGGGTGACATAGGTTTGTGCTTTTACCCTTTAACTGGGTAACATTCTAATGGAATGTTCTAAAGTCCTCTAATAAGGCTCACTCCAAATATGGTGATTGAAATCCATTAACTAGATTACATTTAAGGGTGTGTATTGTTACCTTTAACTGGGTTGACCTTTCATAGGGCATCACTTAAGTAGTATGAAGATGGGTAGCATTTTACTAGTGGTTTTTAACAAATTGGGTTTCTACATAAAATCCTTGTGTCAAATTGTGTGAATGTGCTTTCGATATTTCATGTTTAGATTTCTACAAAGTTATTTTGGCCTAGGACAATAACCTACTAAGTTAAACTATTGTATGATCTAATGGATGCATGCATGTTATGGTTGTATGGATATGAATTTGATTTAGCATTGAAAAGTTTTATTTGTACATCCAGACCTTGGATACTTGATTCACCCACCATCTCAATTATTGTAAAGAATTCCAACATGAATGATATTATGCATCTACCCCACTACATTTTTCTAGTAGCTCATTCACTTAATCTGGATCTCCTTTGTCTTATCTTGTTATTCTTTACCTTTAGGATTTATCATAAATACATACCCTATGCCTCTTACTTTTTAATTTTTTAAAAGAATTTATGATTCTCCTACTATCATGACAATTTATTCCTTCTCCAACTTTTTCTCAGGAAGATGTTCATTGTGTTGACAATATTTTATTTTATAAGTTTTATTATTATACTATTCTCCTACCTTGTCCTTGTCCTCCCAAATTAAATATTATACCCATGACTACTCAGCTATCAGAGTTAGTTGCCCTTAATTTAGCTATTATACTTTGTAGTGGTAGGGATGAGGGTTTTTTGTTAGATTTGACTTCTCTACTAGTTTGAGTGATACCAAATTTATTCTATTATGAGAATTTGAATGAATCCAAATAGAGATATAACACATATGACCTTAAACTCTATTTTGTGGCACAAGAATTACGGAAATGGAGACACTACCTAATGCCTAAAGAACTTTTGGTATTAAGTGGAAATTAGGCCTTAAGCTTCCTAAATAGGAAAAGCTAATTCACAAACATTTGAAGAAGATGGATTAGTTAAATTCAGTCACCTTCACCAAAAAGAATAAAAATAAAATCTCTAACAAGGTAGTTGATACATTTTGTAGAAGGATATTGAGTATGCAACACTTCTTGTAACCTTATGAAGTTTTCTCAAGTTTTGCTAACCATTTTTATAGCCTATTTTCCAATTTTTTTTGTAAGAGGGATTATATTTAGGGGTAGTAGGCTTTGTGTTCCTAGATCATGAATCTATGAGAGGAAACACAATCAAATAAAAATACAATGGTGCATTTGGTGGGAACTTTGGGGTAGACTAGACATTAGAATAAGTGTAAATGTTTTACTACTATCCCAAGTTAAAATTTGATGTTAGTAGACATGTGGAAAATTCTCCTATTTTCCATAGGGTTAAGGGAGTCTCTACTAACTAAATTCTGGACCAAATCCTTCAGATACCAAAAAAATTATGGGATAACATAAGTATGGATTTTGTATTAGGTTTACCTAAGACACCTAGGGGTGTGGTGTGTGTTTTTATTATAGAGCACAAAATTAGAAAAATGGCCCAATTTGTGCCATGTAAGAGAATTCACCATCCTTCCAAAAGAGTAGACCTAATTTTGAAAGAAGTAAATAGAATATATTTCATTCCATTGTCTATGGTTAATCACAGGGACTCTAAGTTTTTAGATCACTTTTGGAGGACCTTATTAACGAAACTACACACGCAAGTGTCATTTTCATCTTCCTATCATAAACAAATGGATGGGACATAATTTAAAACCTATTTTTTAGGTCTAAAACCCTTAGATTTCGGGCTTTCTAGTTTGGCAATGGAGATGTGGGTTGGAGACCCAAGCCTTTGGAATTTTGTAAAAATCATAAATTGATGCTAAGATATCTATTTATTTCCTAGGTTAATTTGTAGAGGTTTTATTTAAAGGCCAAATAATTATTTGGAGGCCTAATTATTTAGATATGTTCTATAATTATTTTACATTTTTTTCTTTGTAGGTCCTTTAAATGAAGTTTTTTTTAGAATACAAATATGGGAAACAAGATACTAAGACTGGGGGGGGGAGAATAAGGATCTTAAACTTTTGTCTTCAAAACCAATAATATAAATTTATACCTAATTCATCTCATAGATCTAGCATTAAAACTAAAATGTTATAACATAAATCGAATGCATTGCACCCATAAATAGTTCAATGCATAAAACAATGATTTGGTAACCCAAAAATACTTCAAGATTAAGGTAAAACTAGGGTTGATACAAAACCCACAAATCTTCACTATTTTAAGAATAAAGTTAACCTATTAGGGTTACAATATTTGATCATAAAATATCATCTACCCTGTGAGGATTTTTCCCCATTAAAAGATTAAGAGACTATTAGGTGTTACCTTGTTAAAGGATTTTACACTCACAATTAAGTGAGGAATCTATGAGGAGATTTGCATAGACCTGTTAGGACCACTCCATTAATATGTTTATCTTCTCTCAATTAACAATAATTGATTTAGTACCCAACCCTTGGTATGCTTTGCAAGCTGATAATGGATATCCTCCTTTCTATATCACTGATCTAATTCTTCTAATCTAATAACTATGTTCAGTGCTTCATTGCTCTAATTGCTCCATGTGTTCTCTACCCCTAGAGTTTTCCTTCTTCATATACTCACAATATTTCTCATTCTCCCTCTTTTTTTTATTCTAGGGTTAGAATCCTCCTTAGATAAATGTTCTATGAAGGTTCAAGATCTTGATTGATGGTTTACAGTTCACTATATTTTGTCATTTATAACCCTTTTTTTTTATTGGTTGAATCACTCACCTAGGGATCATCACCTTTTGTAATGACACATAATCAACATCTTGGTTGTCTCTTCAAATATTGAATATTGGAAATTTTTTTGGAAAAAATGGTATATATATGAGTTTGTGTCATTACAAACTCATATAAAAATGGAACTACTCATCTCTTGAATGCTCTGACACTCAGTCATGCATATACCTTCTTGTTGTTACTTGACTTCTATATAACTATTTTCTCATCTCTTGAGAACTTAACAGTATATATAGTCTTCACGGTATTTCTCAACTCATACTTTATTTCTCGGCTCATATTTTTGTTTGGTCTCTACTAAATGGATGACAATCATTGTTCTGCTTGATATAAGTGTTCTATGTTTGAGCTTTACTAGATAACTCTATCGCAGTGATGGCTTTGTAATCTTGCCTAGTAAATGACTAAGTGTTTGGACACTAATCAGAAACATAGGCTTATAGATCAACAATCCTCCACTTTGACATTAGTGGAAAAAATACTTTTTCATGAAATCAATTTGGTCAAAAATGTATACTCCCCCTAAGACCATAATGTCATCTAGTAAAATCTGATATATAATCTTTGATCTTCCTATTGAGTATCATTGCCTTATTCTTCCATATCATCATATATCATCTTTATTTCCCCCTTTATATTCATTCCCCCTTGTCTTTGTCACTAATGGAACTTGGGGTTGATGGGGTTAGTTGATACTTATCTAAGAATTATTGATGACTTGCCAAGATATTGGCATAGCCTTTATTCCATCTCTCCTGTACTTGTTCCAAAATTTGAAATTGAATTTCTAGCTAGGTAGCTAGATCAATGATTCCTTTAATATTGTAAAATAGTTTCTCTTTCTTCAAAATAGTTCTAACAATAGATATTACCTTCTAAATTAGCTCTATATGTGGCAATAAGTGAAGTTGAATCAATGCGTATGTGCAAGATCATGGTGTACCAAACTATGGCCTTAAGTGGCAGTGAAAAACCAGCAAATTAGGGTTATGTCAACTTGACACATAATTTTAAAGTGGTTCTGGACTTTATATCAAAAATTTTTAAGAAAATAATTTGTAGGAAATTGAATCTAGTTTCTAAACTATAAGGCCTTAGCTAGAGAAAAAATTATTTGATTGGTCAAAATTTTGGATTTTAATGCAGTACTACAAAAATTTCAGGGCGAAAATAAAAAGTAGGTGTATGTCTGACCACCTTAATCATAATCAAATGATAATATTTTTAAATATAATTTTAGATATAAAAAGTAGACTCATGCCTGGATGTGACACATATTTTTGGCAATTTTTATTCCAAATAAATAATTAATTATGAATTTTCTACTATACTATTTTCAGAATTAAAAAACTCCCGTGTCTGACCACCTTAACTAGTTCAAAAAAAATCAAAATTAAGTTTTTTTTTTTTTTTCTTATACTAGTCGAAGCATAGAATGTGACACATCTTTTGGATTTCACAAAACTTATATGGTTTGAAAGTTATAGCTATTTTTCAAGCAGCATGTCAATCAACACTTTGTAGCTAACTCCATTAGAAAATAAGTAATAATTACTTACTGAACTTGTAATTTGACAAAACTTATATTTATGAAAATCTAAGAACATTCTTAAGAAACCCTTTTCATTACATCAAATTTTAGTTTTAAAAAAGTCGTCAGCTACATGTTTGAAGTAAAAAACACGTAAGAACATGCCAAAAACACATTTTTGGGATGTTTTAAAGATGACCATATAAGGTTGGTATTGAAAGATATAGTAGGAATTATAAAGGTATTAATTGTTTTCATTTAGTATCAGGATGGGTGGGAAAAAAATGGGAATAGATTTTGAAATTCTTTGAGGCATTTCAGAACTACATATTTTTCAGATCGCCACTTTTTGGCACACCATGATCCTGCACATACCCCTATGCCAAGTTGTGTGTTATCTCTATATCTATAGCGGTGAGCTTGAGCAATGTCTTTTGATTGAATTTCACTTCATAAAAAAGAGGATAAGATTTAACTTGCATTCTTGCCCAATGTAATACATTAGCTCTTATATTACAATAGCTCTAATGAACATGTAGTGTCTGATGTAAAGAAATCTTTATCACATAATTTTAAATATAAAGATTTGATTATCTTCAAAATTGTTTTCAACTATATAATAGATGTAGAATGATGAGCTTGTCTCTATACAAGTTCTTGTGAAACTTTTTGTAACACTTTATGTTCCATTCTTCTCTTAAACCATTGTAATAGATTCACATTTGTCTCTATGTCATATGTCTAAATCTTACCAACTGCATACACTATCTTATCCAAAATTTTATGTTGATTATTCACATCCATGATTCCAAATAAATCTATAAATATATCTTTGATAGTATTAATTACTTATCTTCTCTTCTGATACCTTCTTATCTTTTCTTGTTTATCCTTATGGCTCAACAAGATTTTCAATTCTTACTGATGACAGGCCACACCACCCGTACCAACTCACAACCAAAAAAATACAACAAGATGGAGATAGAGAGATGACAAAAATGCTTCATAAAGCATCCATTAATACTTGAAATCCATTAGAAGAGATTACATTAGAAGAGCTTCACTACAAGAGCTTACACTTGAAAAGCTTCTATTTCTCCAACTTGATTACAAATGATAATAAGCCTTTCTTAAATAGGCACTTACTACCCAAGGCATGATTTATTCACAACATTCTAGAATTTCCATAACCTTCTACAATATCCACAACCTTCTAGAATTTCCACCTAAATACAACTAAGCACCCAACAAATATTAAATACATGATTTAAGGATCTTTCAACAAACTTCTAAAATGCCACCTACGCACCTCGATTAATGGAATGACAACTATTTTTATTATTTTCCTTCCATTTTTGTCACTTTCTCTCTCCTCCACAATTTTTTTTATTTTTCTAATAATTTAATTTTCCCATGCAAGATGCTCCTGCATCAGACTCCCTTGGTAGATAGAAAAGTGTGTCCCACACTTTGATGTCAAAAGAAAGATATAGAACCATCTTCATCTTCACCACAAGCTTCCACCTCAATAGGGACAAGAAAACCAACATAAAAATCTTCCACTTTTTTTTTTTTTTCTGATGCATGATGCTCCTACATCCGACTCCCATGGTAGGAAAAATTTTGTGAATATGGATTCACAAAATGAAGTAGCCACTGTTGACAGATTTTTTTCCTCTTCCTCCAACACATAGCTGGAACAAGTATCTGATGTTGAAATTTCTCCTTTGCAATGAACTCTATCCAAGTATAAACCTCATCCTCATCCAATCTTGTTGAATTAATCACACCTGTAATAAATCCAACAACACCATACCAATCTTCCTTTGCATACCATACATCACAAAAAAGATCCTCATGCAAACCATCATTAATATCTTTTAAACTCATATCAAAGACAACATCCCATGATTCATAAGAATTTACCTGTTTGACATCTTCATCTTCCCTTGCCTCTTTTATGTCATCAACAATGCACGTAACTACTCCACTTGCTTGATTTCCAACTAAGGCACTATACTCTTCCTCCATTGTTTTAGTCTTCCAATCACCTTCATCTACTTTTGGCATACAAATCTGGTTATCTTCATGCTCTTCCACTGGATCATCTTCCTTTTCCACATCCAAGGAATTATCAAAATTTCTTTTCTGGTGACATGCTCTTCATTTCCACAACTCAGCTTCTAATTTATTCACTTTCTTCTACAAATCAACTAGCAATGATTGTTGATTTCTTGCTCTAAATTTCTCAAGTCGAGGAATCCTCAGAATCCATCCAATCAAAAAAGTCATCTTCTTCTTTCTCTTCTCCATAATCAAGTCTTCAGAAGAAAAATCTCGTCCAAACACAAGAACCTCGTGCAAACTGCCTCACAGTCGGCACTCTGTCTACACAATCAAGAACTTCTTGACAAACTTCACCCAACACAAGGTCCTGGTGCAAACTGCCTCACGTTCAGTGATCTATCCACATGCTTAGGAACTCTCGCTCTGATAAACTTCACCCAACCAAGGTCTTGGTGCAAACTGCCTCACGTTCGGCGATCTGTCTGGACACTCAAGAACTCCCGCTCTGATACCACTGATGATGGGCCACACCACCTGTACCAACTCACAACCAAAAAAATGCAATAAGATGGAGATAGAGAGATGAAAAAAATGCTTCATAAAGCATCCATTAATACTTGAAATCCATTAGAAGAGATTACATTAGAAGAACTTCACTACAGGAGCTTACACTTGATCCCCTACTTGGAATTCCTTATGTCTTCTCCTTTGATCAGCCCTAGCTTTATACTCTTGATTCATCTTGGTAATGTGTGCCTAAACCTCCTCATGTAGACACTTGATATGTTCGGAAAATTCTTCTGCTTCAACACTTGTCCTCTCCCCTTGCTCTATCTTCCTCAATTCTGGTGCAGTCCTTGGGCTATTCCCATATACAATTTGGAATGGTGATTTTCCAATACCCCTATTTATAGAGTTATTGTAAGAAAACTCGACTTGTGCTAGAATCAAATCCCATCCCTTGGGCCTATCCCCAACTAAACATCTTAGCAAATTTCCCTTCTTCTATTGTGTCCATTTTGTTCTTGGGTTGTGTCCCCATCAAGTGGTATTAGAGTTGGTTTTCCTGAGTGTGTAGACAGAGCGTTGACTGTGAGGTTTGCACCAGGACTGCATGGTTGTGGGTTCAAGTTAGAAGATGCCTCCATGAAGAGAGAATGGCAGAAGGGCCAGAGCTATTAATCATGAGGAGGTTAGAGCCCTCCAAAGGAAGGTACAGGCATTGCAAGAGGAGCTCCGTAGAGGAGCAAATGTTGCCGCAGGTGATGATAGTGAGGATGACAATGAAGAAGAAGAAATGGGACCAGAAGGGGAATTTGACGAGGAAGTTCTGAATCATGTAGAGGAAAGGCATTTTAGGGCCATTACTAAGTTTGGGAAAAGACCCACAATTGAAGTGGGTGTATTTTCAAGAAATCTGAAACCAAATGAGTTGATCGATTGGATCAATGAACTGGAAGAATACTTTGAGTATGAGGATATCAGGGACCCAGATAGGGTTAAGTTTGCAAAGGCCAAACTGAAAGGCCATGCAAAAATTTGGTGGCAAGAGGTTCAATTGGAAAGAAAAAGAAGAGGAAAGGAGAAGATCACAAGATGGGATCGCATGGTGGACAAATTGAAGAAGTAGTTCATTACTGTGGACTACGAGCTTGATTTGTTTAAGAAGATGCATGGGTTAAAGTAAGAAGGAAGATCAATCCAAGAATATAAAGAGGAATTTTACCAACTCTTGATTAGAGTGAGGCATATAGAAGAAAATAAGGAGAAGGTTGCTCGTTATATCAGTGGATTGCGACCTAGCATCCAGGAGGAATTAAGTCTGGTAAGAATGACTAGCGTTGAAGAGGCATACCAGTTTTCCCTACGAGTTGAAGAGAAGTTGAATAAAAGGTGTGAAGGAAGAAAAAGAGGGCGCAGTCAAGGAGGAAGGGGAAGCAGTAGATCATCTGGAGGCCGTAATGAAATCCAAAAGAAAAATGAAGATGTGGGTACTAGCAGGAACTAGAGGAACGAGGGTTTCAACCGCTCCCATGATCAAGACTTTGGAAATTAGAGAGGAAGAGGTAGAGGATGTGGACAAGGAAGAGGAGGCTTTCGTGGTACCTATTTCCATTGTAATGAAGAAGGTCATCATGCCTTTGAATGCCCTCAATGATAAGGAAGGACATATAGGAGAGTTCAGGGCCAAGCTAGGGTTGCTCATGTGGATGAAGATGCACAATCATCACATTCAGAGGATGCAGAAAGAGGAGAGACCTTGGTAAATGAAAGAGTCCTACTAAGTGGTGAGATTGAACCAAGACAATAGAGGAGTCTGTTCTAGACCAGATGCAAGTGTGAGGATAAATGTTGTGATGTGATCATTGATGGTGGTAGCACTGATAACTTGCTATCAGAAGAGATGCTCTCTAAGCTGAAGCTCAAGAGGTAGAAACATCCCCAGCCCTATCGGATTGCTTGGGTAAAAGATGATCATAAGGTCTTGGTAAGTGAACAATGTTTAGTGAAATTCAAAATTGGGAGTTACCATGATGAAGTTCTTTATGATGTTATTTCGATGGATGTTTGCCATCTATTGTTGGGTAGACCATGGCAGTTTGATAGACATGTAGTACATGATGGACATGCAAACACATACTCTCTGACAAAGGATGGAGTTTGCCACAAATTGAAACCCATGAAAAAGGAAGGTGAAAAGTATGTAGTAGTGCTAGGATTTGTCTTGTTGATGAAAGAAAGTTTTTAGATGGCATGAAACATCAGCATATGTGCTATGCTTTGATTCCTAGGAAAGATAAAGAAGGTAGTAGTGAAATACCACTTGAAGTTTCAGATTTACTAGTGGAGTTTGGAGATATTATCTCTGATAATGTTCCAGATGGATTGCCACTAGTAAGGCAATTCAGTCATCAGATAGATCTGATTCCAGAAGCTAGTTTGGCTAACAACACTACTCACAGGATGAATCCTACTAAAATAGAGGAGCTAAATAGATAGGTTCAGGATCTATTTAGGAAGGGCTTGATTCAAGAGAGTCTGAGTCCATGTGTAGTACCTGCAGTACTCGCACCAAAGAAGGATGGAGAGTGGAGGATGTGTACAGATTCTCAAGCTATAAATAGGATAACCATCAAGTACCAATTTCCTTTGCCAAGGATGGATGATCTTATGGACTGCTTGAGTGGAGCTCAATACTTCACAAAGATAGATCTCAAGAGTGGTTATCATCAGATACATATTCGAGAAGGAGATGAGTGGAAAATAGTTTTCAAGACCAAGGAGGATCTTTATGAGTGGTTAGTCATGCCCTTTGGATTGATGAATGCCCCAAGCACTTGTTGGATAATGTTGTCCTTGATGTCACACAAATGTCATATCATTCATTAGTCTCAAGTTCACCGAGCTCAAATAGTCTGCAATGCAATTTACAGTGCCAACCAAGTTCACTCGGTCATCGAAGAAAATATGGAAGACAATGTTAACTGAGCTAACTCGGTCAATGAAGGAAATGTGAAAAGCCAGTGTTAACCAAGCTTCACTCAGTCTCCAAAGATTAGTTTCCACCGAGCTCACTTAGTCATCAAATGAATTATGGAAAAGTCAGTGTTAACCAAGCTTCACTCAGTCTCCAAAGGTTAGTTTCCATTGAGCTCACTCGGTCATCAAATGAATTATGGAAAAGTTAGTGTTAACCAAGCTTCACTCGGTCTCCAAAGGGTAGTTTCCACCAAGCTTACTCGGTTATCTCAAGAAACTATGTACTTACCGAGTTCTCCCGGTGACTGAAGGATTGTCACTAAGTTCGCTGTATACACTGAGCTTAGTCGGTTAACACAGGAATTATTTTTTAAACAAAGTTTTTCGTGCAGGGTCGGCTAGTATTAGGATGTGCAAATTAATTACTTTTAGCTAACCATTGTAATTGTTTGTTTTAGTTAGTAATTCAAGCCGACTTAGATAATCTGAAAGGTATATATGGTCATTCAAGCTATGGATTAAAGTGTGTGATTATGAAAAAGATTATGAATGCAAATTATAGTATGAAGAGGTGAATGTTGAGAAAAGTCTGATAAAGGATCAGATGTGTTAAAGGAGCTGAAAATTTGTATTTGATCAGTAAGGATCCAGTCGAGCATAATAGAGATCTGCAATCAGCAAAGATAAGTTGCACATTATATCAGGTCATTTCATTGTTGCTTTCTAACCATTGTAACAGTGTATTCAAAATCTCTTAATAGAGTTGGTTTAACAGCCATTCAATAAATCCTCTAACAAGGTGACAGTTCAGTTGAATTTTTCTAAAGACCTCTAGCAAGGCCACTCCTAACAGGGTGATTAAATCCTTTAATAGGGTCACACCTAACAGTGTGTTTTTGTAACCTTTAATAGGGTTGGCTCCTAACAGGGCTCACTTCAGAAGAGTGAAAAAGTTACATTGGTGGTTTTTCCCATATTGGGTTTCCACGTTAAATCTGGTGTCTCTTGTGTTCTTAATTGCTAAATTACTTTGTGTATGATATCATATCAGTTCTTAATATTTATCATTTGCTGCATTATCAAGATTCAATATTTATTAATCAGATCAAGGGTATATTCAGACATCTTAGGGACTGTGGAAAGTTTTTGTAGTAACTGATTCACCCCCCTCCCCCTCTTAGTTACTCTATTCTCATTTCCAACAGCACCTTCATGTGGCTCATGAATGAGGTACTTAAGAAGTTCTTGGGAAAATTTGTTATTGTCTATTTGGATGATATTTTAATTTTCAGCAAGACTTTGGAAGAACATTTACTGCATATTCATAGTGTCCTTGAAAGGCTAAGGGAAGAGAAACTGTTAATTAATCTAAAGATGTGTATCTTTGCAAAAAGGGAATTAGTCTATTTGGGGTTTGTTATATCACCCGAAGGTCTCAAAATGGATTTGGAGAAGGTAAAAGCCATCTTAGAATGGCCTACTCCCAGGACTGCTACTAAGGTAAGATCATTTCATGGTTTGGTTAGTTTTTATAGGAAGTTTATTAAGAATTTCAGTGGCATATGTGCACCCCTAACTGATACAATAAGAGGGGATAGAAAAGAGTTCAAATGGACTACAGAAACTGCGAGAAGTTTTGAATTTTTGAAGAAGAAGGTAATAGAACAACTTGTGTTGGCACTTCCAAAATTTAGAAAGGTTTTCTAGGTGGATTGTGATGCCAGTGGCAGCGCTATTGGGGTTGTATTAAGCCAAGAATGTAAGGCTATTGCATATTTTAGTGAAAAATTGAATGATGCAAAGAAGAAGTATTCTATTTACGATCAAGAATTCAATGCAATAGTTCAGGCCTTAAAGAAATGGAGGCATTATTTTTTGCCAAAGGAATTCATTTTGTATACTGATCATTAGGCATTACAGTACCTAAATAGCCAAGGTAAATTAAATCAGAGGCATATGAAGTGGGTAGAGTTCTTGCAGAGTTATACATTTGTATTAAAGCATAGAAGTGAAAAATCTAACAGGGTTGTAGATGCACTAAGTAGGAGATAGTTGTTGCTTACAGTAATGTAGGTTGAAGTAGTTGGGTTTGATGAACTCAAGAATTTGTACCCCGAGGATCCTGATTTTGCTGAAGCATGGAAAGCTTGTAAAGAACCTATTGCTATAGATAGAACCAAGTGGTTAGACTATTTGATTTAGGATGGCATGTTGTTCAAAGGTAGTCAATTGTGCATTCCAAGGAGTTCCATGAGGGAAAATTTGATTAAGGAGAAACATAGTGGAGGGATGGCAGGACATTTTGGTCGAGATAAGACCATTGGCATTCTTAGAAAACATTATTTTTGGCCTCAAATTTCACAGGATGTGAAGAAGTTTGTACAAAGTTACTAGGTTTGTCAAGTTGCCAAGGGGTTTAGTCACAATACTGGCCTATATCAGCCATTGCCTATTCCATCAAGGCCATGGGAGGACATAAGTATGGATTTTGTTCTTGGATTGCCAAGGACACAAAGGGGTAATGACTCAGTATTCGTGGTGGTTGATAGGTTCTCCAAAATGGCACATTTCATTCCATGCCACAAAACTCATGATGTTGTCCATATTGTAGACTTGTTTTTCAAAGAGGTGGTAAGACTACATGGTCTTCCAAGGAGGATAGTTTCTGATAGAGATACTAAATTTGTGGGGTATTTCTAGAGGACATTGTGGAAAAAGTTGAGAACAGACTTGAAATTCAGTTCCATGCATCACCCACAAACTGATGGCCAAATAGAAGTGGTAAGCAGAAGTCTGGGCAATTTCTTGAGATTTTTAGTTGGGGATAAGCCCAAGGGATGGGATTTGATTCTACCACAAGCCGAGTTTTCTTACAATAACTCAATAAATAGGAGTACTGGAAAATCACCATTCCAAATTGTGTATGGGAATAGCCCAAGGACTACACCAAAATTGAGGAAGATAGAGCAAGGGGAGAGGACAAGTGCTGAAGCAAAAGAATTTGCTAAACATATCAAGCATCTACGTGAGGAGGTTCAGGCACACATTACCAAGATGAATCAATAGTATAAAGCTAGAGCTGATCAAAGGAGAAGACATAAGGAATTCCAAGTAGGGGATCTAGTCATGGTGCACTTACGAAAAGAAAGATTTCCAGCCGGTACTTACAACAAGCTGAAAATGAAGAAATTTGGCCCCTACAAAATATTGAATAAACATGACTCAAGAAATGCATATGAGGTGGAGCTACCAGATGGTATTCACATTTCTCCCATTTTCAACATTGCAAATTTAATAGAGTATCATGATGATGGTGCAGATGAGGAGTTGGTGTTAGAGCCATGTCCAATTCCTTCTTCTAAGAAGGAGGAGATAGAAGAAATTCTAGATCATCATGTCAGTAGGAGTACCAGAAATAGGTAGTATGAAGAGTATTTGGTCAAATGGAAAGGACGACCAATCGAGGACTCAACTTGGATTTCAGCAGCTGAGGTTTCCCATTTGGGATTTCCTCTACCATTCATAAAGTGACAGGGTCACTTTTCAATCTACCTTGGGTGTCTGATGTAGGAGCATCCAGAGGTATAAGGGCAATCCTATGTCACCCAAAAAATGTACTTAGACTTAGTTTTTGTTTCATGTGTTTTCAATTTTGGACACCCATTTGGGTCAAATAAAGGTTCCAACTCTCACAGTTCCACTATCAGTGTGCTAGAAAATCCTTAAAAAATAGGAACATGTAATTGGACCATCATTTTGGTAAACTAGAATATGTGAATTGGCCAGATGAATGTAATTGTGATTTAGAACATTCCAAAAAAAGAATTAGGTCAAAAGGCCCCACGGTTTGAAAGTTATTGCAGTTTTTCAGGTTTTGGAGACCTCTTAAGAATTCTTCAAAGTTAGGTTAGGGGCATTAAATGACCTTGAAAAGGGCTGAAAAATGGGGGACAAGCGAAGCTAGTCCATAGGACTATAGAGAACTTTGAGAGCTTTTCAAAAATGTAAACGGTTTGTCAATCGGAGCTACGGTTCAAAAGTTATGCCTCCTAGAAGTTCAGTTACCATTTCTAGATTCTTCTAGATTTGTGCCGACTTCTAAGGCAGCTTCTAGAGCCTTATATTTGGTTGGTGGATGCCTACTAGCACTTTCTAGAATGTATTCCTAGACCTTAACCCTCTGGGGTCTATTTAAGGGGATTCCTAGCATTGTAGAAGGCAGTTCGGACTAGAGTTTGAGAGGAGGTACTGATAGGAGAAATTATCTCCACATTTATGCTATTGTAAGCCCTTAGGGCATGTTTTGAAGTTTATTTTCTCTATACTAAATGTACTAGCTTATTTTTTAGTTAATACAATTTTCCTTCTTCTGTTGTATCCATTCTGTTCTTGGGTTGCATCATTTACATATTCTCTCACAAGATTAATCAAATCATATTTAGGTAGTGTAATTACCTCATTAAGGTTCACTCACTCATCATCTTTATCATCTATATGAGTCACATTCTGAGATGATGAGGGTGTATCACATGGCAATAATAATTGCAATTGCTTCCCCTTTTCACTTGATCTCATGTTTGGATACTTCATTAGTGTAGAAATCACCTATTGCATATGTGTAACATTTGTTGGTTCTATAGCTTTTGCACTCAGTACGTGAATAGGAGCTTAAGTATCCTCTTGCTCTTTCTATTTTATTTCATCTTCTATCAATTGAGTCCAATAATTTTTCTCAAAATTTGCAACCTTATACAAAATTAGCATATAATTTGGTGGCATGTATACAATTAACGCCTTAGCAATTTTCTTGTCACTTGTCACCTCTATAATTGATGTGATTGTAACATCACTAGTCTTCCTAGCTTCAAGATTTGGATATTCAATTATCTATATAAAAATTTGGTTAGTATAGAGTTTTCTCTAGTCTATCTTTAGACTTTGAATCTCTTCTTCTCTTAGTATGTTTGGATTAGGTGGAGGAGTGTCGGTGTCATCTTCAATTGTCATAGATTATTTCTATTCATACTCACTCATAAGTTGTTGGATCTCCTCTATCAGCTTGGCCATTTCTCACCTGTATTCATCTTCAAACTCAATAACATCTCAACCTTTTCTCACCTCCAAAGATAGAGTAAGCACTCCAAATTCTTCTTTACATACATGAATATTGTCTTACTCAACTTCATGATCTTTATTATTCAAAACATTGTATTCTCTAACACTTGGTATAAACTTCTTAATAAAATCTTTAAGGTCTAAAAAAATGTTTATCTTCCCTAAATCTGGCATGACTTGTACCATTGTTGTTTCTCTTATTTTCTTTTCAATAGATAATGCCTATTTCTAGTTGGTATCGACTCTTTTGTACAATCCCACTAGATAACCACTTCCCAATTCTAGCAATGTGTGCTTGAACTTGATCATCATATCAATCATTGCACCTTCAAGCTTAACTTGATCATCATTGTTCAAAGAATCATATTGAATGTCTTTGAAATCTTATGCTTTTTTATTCTCATAGTTTTTCACATACCTTATCCAAAATCATTCTAGGTACATTGTTCACTACTTGAAGTTTGGTAGTATCATCAAACTTGATCTTTTCTCCATCTTCATCCTTTTGTGTAATGATCATCTTTCTCCTCAGCTTAGCTTGGACAACAACTATTTTTCTTCTCTTTAATGGACTTCCTATTAGTAGATCAATAGGAGGCACCATAATATTTGGTGTCAAATTATGATGGCATTTTGTCATGGTAGTGTAATTTGTGGTGATTTTTATGTTATTTTACAATCATCCCTAATGCCTTTGCAATATCAACATTGGCATCATAATTGAGACACCTGTGTGAGTATAAAAAATAAAAAATAAAACATGAAATAAATCATTTCACTTTTTTTATCGATTATATAGAGTTGTGTGTGAAATATTGTGGAGAGATTCGAACAAGGATATTAAGAGGTTGTGAAAGACTATGGAGTGTAGAGATCTACAGTTTCCTAGTCATGCCCTTGCTCTACATTTTTTTCCCTTTCAAGACATTTTGTTGCCATGGTATTTTTCTTATAATGCATTCTCCTCATTATTTAGTCTTTCTATTACTTTAGACTAACTTTGAATATCTTCCTGCCCATATGAGATCTTAAACTTAATAAAATGTTTTTTTTGTTTTCCATGGTATGAAATGACCTTGACTGTATTGTAATAATCTCAAGTCAATCTATGGTCACTCCCTAGCTCTTCTATTCTATTTCTATACCATTCCCTTGTGATATTGGTGCCCTTTCCCTTGCTCTTCACTTTCTACATACATATTTAAGAATAGTTGCATATAAATTATCCATAAATTGGTCCAACAATGGAAGATAAGGATATAACCATGTATGTATTGGCATAGTCTCCCTAAGAGGATCCCAAGTATCTACTCCTGCTATTAGTTTTGGTATCACTATATAATTTAGAATATTATGAAGTACTAAAGTTAGTGACCTAAATTATCCCATGTCTCAAGAAAATGTAGTATAGGTTCAAGTTCCCTTGGCACAAACTTCAAGTTCCTTAATCTTCTTCTTTGTTGCTCTGTCTAGCCTATGCATTTGGTCAATCTTTGATCACTTGCTGATCAAGGCTTGAGTACAACTATCTTCTTCACTTGTAATATGATTAGTAATCACTTTATCTTGTCAAAGTATAACTAATCAAGTGTGTTGGAGTTATTTTTGGTAAGGAACATATCAATTGGATTTAAACCTAATACTAGGAAACAAAGATAGGGACAAGCCTAAGGATGAGCTAAATCTTATAATTAGTAGGGGTAAATCTTAGTTTTGGGCCAAAATTAACAAAGTCATTAAGACTCACTTCACTTTAGGCTGTACAGGGCCAAGGTGGGTAAACCTTAGGGATTGATCTTATTAACTTGATACTCTTCTCTACAAGACTACACCTAATAGAAGTAATGGTCAATAATATTCTATAATTTGTTGATAAACTTCTTGATTATAGTAGCTAACTACAACCAAAAAGTAGATGCAAATTAGTGATGATTAGCACTTAAGTTCTTAATAAATTAAAAGGTAAATTGATATTCAATTAAATATTTTGATTTCAGCATAACCCAGGTATGCAACAATAGAGAACATGCAATCTCTAAGCTGACTAGTGCCTTATTCATTGGGCATCAACTAAAACTTAACATACAAATGGATATCTTAACATACTCATATACTCAGACATCTAATACATCTATCTAGCTTGCAAATAGACATATATCTTCATAAAACCTCTCATACTTATTGTAATATCCTCCTGGTAAAAATTGCAACCTTGTCAATGTACAAAAGCATTTACTTGGCCCTTTGTTCCAATAGAAACTTTATCCAGACATACAACCTTAAGGGATTGCAATTGAGTTTAAGCTCTTCATTCTTAAATGCAAAACATTGTAGATGATAGGGGAAGGAGATGAGAATTAGAATGAAACTAAGAGAAATAAAGCTCTTGTATTAATCTCATTGAAACCAATACATCATCTGTATATCAAAACTTAGAAAACAACACCAAGGAATGACTATGTAGTATAAAATTCTTCAAAAGAAATATACTATTGTTGTTCATAGAAAAAGAATACTAAGAATGGTATCACAACAGTAAGGAAATTCTCCAACTCTAGAACCCCTCACAATGAGCAGAGAAGAAAGATATATAGAAGAGAAGATATTTTAGGAATAGGAATCTGAAATTAACATGTGTCCCACTCAAAATGTCTTCATTCTGATGTTGTTGAAACTAAACTTCTTAATCCATTGATAGTCAAATCTCAACAATTATTGTATAAATATCTTATATATCTCCCTAAAGTAATTAGAAAATATCCTATGGAGAAATGTCAAAAATACATCATAAATTGTGCTAGAGCATCAAATCTAATTTTTTCTTGTCATTTCTTCTTTTGTCATGAAATGCAACTATACTATTAGCAAAAACTTCATTGCTTCCAAATAATTCTAAAACATTCAATTTTACCTCTAAAACTTCTCAAGGAATTTAATCACATCAAAATTTGATCCAGTCCTGCTATCACTTCATCTAAAAACATCAAATCTGCCTTTGCATTAAGGATGCCCCAAAATTACAAATCCTCTTATAGCTACTTCTAGTGAATACCTATGCAAAATATGATTACAAAAATGTAAAATTCATTTCTTCCTAGTTCCGTTGGTATATTACACTATACATTTTGGACAAAAAGATGTCTCTAAGATCAATTCAAAATTCTAGCCACCAAGCTATGAACAATCATTAAAATGAAAATTTTAAAAGATCATATAGTTGAACTATATAAAATCTTAAAATTTATTTAAAACTTCATCATATGAATTTTTATGAGTTTGAGACATGTCTGAATTTTATTTTATATTCATTTTCCCTTCCCTCTTCTTATCTCTCCAATCCTGCGACACCACCTGTTGGATTTTGATTTGTTATCATCATTAGGCAAGTCCCACATAACATAATACATTTGAAATATTTGAATGAATCACAACTTCAACATGCCAAACTGGTCACATCAAGCCCCTCCATGCATGAGCTACACACTGTCCAATAGTGTGGACTCCTTAAGCACTAACATTTCATGTAGTGTTTCTTTAAAAAATTACAAATAGCCTTTGCATATCCAATGTGGGATAATGTAGAAGGTAGCTTTCTTAAACCAAAGGAGGTCCCTTTAAAATTTTCTCGAGTGGTGTTCCCTACTGTGGCTTCCTCTTGTGGATCGCCCTAAATCTAAATGTTCCCTTTCCTTTGCTTGGGAGGCTCAAAATGCAGTTCAAAAACCTACTACCACCCTTTGTCTTTGTTGTGAGTGCCCAGGCATAGTTGTGAATCATAGCTTTTACCTTTGATTGCTATGGAGCATCTCATCCCAAGCATGCTATAACTTTTATCTTTGTGGATTGCCCTAATGGCATGGAGCTTTTGACATTGCTTCACCCATTTTGAATTTCTTTGAATGTGGATTGAGCCTTGATTTTGTTTAATCATGAGCTATAGAGTCTTTTATGTTGAGGAACTCTCTTCCTTCTCTACTAACGTGGGTTGTTCTACTTTGTTCTTTCTTGTGTGGATTGTGGCCTCTTCCCTACATGCCACCATGTAATTATTTCGATGGCATCATCCACTAAAATGTTTGCTACCACAAACCTTCTTAGTTCAATAATTGCCTCCAAATAAACATGTGATTCATTATTGAAAATGGAAACTAACAATTTTCCCTTTTGTAAAATGAAAATCTACATTTATATGTAGCTCTCAATATGGATGCTCCATCCTCAAATGGTTCCACTATGTGTGCATGTTGCTCCTAGCCATCGATGCTGTGAGATACCATGCATCTCTAGGTGTCTTTATAGTCTCCCTTTTATAGCCAAGAAAAATTAAAAAGGAAAAATATATAATCTGACATGCACATTTTCCAATGCCTCTTCCAACATCAATGGGGAAAAGAAAACTGTGACCAGAGATGCTAGCCAATTTATTGAACATTTCACTATTCACCAATTTGAGAAGAACTACAATATGAATAGGAGGAAGAACTAGAGGAAAGCCATGCAATGAACTGCAATCACTATAATTAGTCTCCAATGATATTTGATGAACCTTGATATGAAGATTAATAATGCTTCTTTATCCATCAACCTTATTCCCCCCTATAAATTTTTGATTTGCACATATTTTCATTAGTTTGATGGAATCAATCAAGCCCCAAACTAGGCCTAGCTAAATTTTGTTTTTTGTTTTTGAAAAACTAACATTGCAAACTGATCCATTGATCTTCTCAAATTATGTGAATTCAAAACTAAGCATTGAATCATCATTCAAAACTCATTTCAACATTTATCTACAAACTATGATTCGCTAACAACATGGCCTATTATCTAGCATTAAAAACTAACATAAACTAATAATAGGGCCCTAAAAGCTAACATGTCAATACTTTGTTCCACATTCTTGCACCCTACCAGATATCATCACATGAAGATCACTCAGTCAAAGATATTGACATTCAAAATTGTCCAATTAAAACTACCTATAGATGAACATGTTAAGAAACCATAAAATGTGTTTGGTTTTAGCTTTGGAAACTAGGAAAACAAACTCTCAAAAGCTTGAAAACTAGGGAAATAGTTCATTTCCATGAGAAGAAATTAATTCTATGATTTGGGCTCATGAAAAATAATGGGACACATTTGGCAAGCATGCAAGGTGGGCTACTCAGATTTGTAGGACAAGGAGCATCAGTAGAAAAGTGTTTTTTGCAAATGGAATGGCCTTGGGAAAGTGTACAAATAGATTTGCCAAGGTTTACAAACTAGCACACTTGAAGTACTTTCGAAGCATAATGTAGTGGCAGAAACCATTTGATCTAGGCAATCACAAATTTAAAGTTATAACATCAAAAATAGGGGTACTGACCAATTTACATTTTATGACACTAGTAAAAAGTTATAAATTGCATTCAGAATCACGTTTAAAAACTGATAAAAACAAATTTTCATAAGCCCAAATCTAGAGTGTATCAAGTGTGTGACCTCTAGAATACAATGCAAAAGGAATTTTCTCTATATGGTCAATTGGGTCCAAATTATAATCGATCAAACAAGGCCTCTTAGATTTATAAGAAGAATGCATCAGCATGACAAAGATAAGTAACCAAACTTGAGGGATTCAAACCTTAATCAAAGTATATTGAAATGACTCAAAATATGAAACATAGGTTCACTGATATGCATACTAAACAATCCCAAAGTAGTGAGTCATGAAACATAACTAGGTGAGAGATATTCGAATGCAAACCAAGCCTTCTATCACTATTTGACACTAAAGAAAAATGCCCAATTTAACATTTCTCAATATGGAACTTTACAGAATGATTTAAAATGTCAGTTTATCATTACAAAAGACATGGATATTCTGAATGCAAGGTACTAGAAACATAAAACACCTCTTAGGACTTAAAATGATAACCAGGTACACAAGCAAGAAAATGCATTTATAGGGCTCAAAGTGACTCAAAATATTGGAATGGTACTCAAAATGGGAATGTAATTTTGAGCCCCATCAAAGTGTCCATTGCACACTAAAATATTTAGGGTCAAATTGTGATGACAATTTGTGATGTTGATGTATTTTGTAGTGATTTTCATGTTTTCTTGACAGTTCTCTGTGATGGCACACAATACCAATACTAGTGTCATAATTGCAATGTCAGCATGATTATAAACGAAAAAAGGTACATGACATTATGCATTCCCATTTGATTGATTGTGGAGAGCTCCAAATGAGGGTATAGAGAAGTTGTGAAAGACTATGGATATCTATGATTGCCTAGCCGAACCCCTTCTTTGCATTTTTTTCCATGGCATTTTTCTTATAATGCATTCTCCTCATTATTTACTCTTTCTATTGTTTCATACTAACTTTGAATATCTTCCTCCCTATATGAGATCTTAAACTTAATAAAATGTTTTTTTTTGTCCATGACATCAAATGATCTTGACTATATTGTAATAATATCTAGTTAATCTATGGCTATGACCTATCTCTATGATTGTATTGTCATGCCATGCCCTTGTGATCTTCGTACCCTTTCCCTTTCTCTACCCTTGTTGCATACAAATCTAGAATCCAAATAATAAAAAAATTTAAAACTCACTCAACCCATGCTTACATATTCCTAGCTAGCAGGATCAAATACAATTTTCTAAGGTGACAAAATTGCATACGAAGATGCATCACTTGCATGCCATGCATGAAGCACATTCCCAAATTTATAATAAATGGTCGTATATAAAGGTTCCACATGCTAGCCCAATAATAGAAGCCAAGGATATAACCATGCATGTATTGGCATTGTCTCTCTATGAGGATCCCAAGTATCTACTATTGTTGTTAATTTGGGCATCACTGTATGGGCTCAGTGCAAGAAGTTGGGTCTCACTTTTGGCCAAAAAGTGGAAGTGTTTTTCCTGTTTTTGAAATTTTTTGTCAATTGATGTCAAAATTTGAGGTATTTAGAGATTGAATATTAAAAAACCTCCAGAAATAAAATTTTTAGTGTTCGGAATCTAGTTTTTGAATATGTATTTTATTTGTGCACGCATATGATAGATTATTTTTTTTGGTATGAATCTTTAAAAACCACTTTTTCAAAATGCATGTTTCAGGACCATACCATGCTCGTGTATGGACACCATAATTTGACACAAATAAATGAATTTTTGCAAATCCTTTTAAAGGGAGTTACCTAATACACCTAAGATTTATGAAAATATTTTCTCTTAATTTTTTATTGAATAATTTTATTATTATTAATTATTAATTGGCTATAAAGGTAAATTTTAAAACCTCTCGTGTACGGACCACATAATTTGATCAAAATCTCACTTTTTTCAAAAAAAAAAATTTAACATCAAAAGAATTGTATGTAGATTGATGAAATATAAATTAATTTAAGAAAAATTATAAAATAAAATAGTTATTAAAGTTTTAGTGAATGTCACTTTTTAACGTTTAGGAGATAGTTTTGATTAATAAATAATGGAAAAATAGAAAATAAACTAATAAAACTATAAAATTTACATTTTTGAAATCAAAACAGTAAGACCTATTATGGGTTTTTGTCTTGTCAAAAAATTCAATAGGAATGACTATAAAAAAATTACTACAATACCAGAAATTGTCGATTAAATGCCTTAAAAAGAAAAATGAACACAAAGGTATGGCTTGGTGGGACCAAGCCTATGCCATGCCTTTCCCCAAGGAAAAACCCCATGCAAAAGTTGGGAGCCATACCAAATTCCCGCTCATGTCTCACAAATCAGGCACCCAATTTGTAATTCACAAATCGAGTGCCCGATTGCTTTGAACCATTATACCAACTTTTTGAAAATTGAGTACTCAATTCTTTTTAAAATTGGGTACCCAATTTATAAACGGGTACCTAATTTTTAAGAAATTGAGTGCCCATTTTTTATGTACCCGTTGGGTCCCAAAAGTTGCCCCACCGACCCAATTTCAATGATTGAAATGATTGAACAACAGTTTCGACCTGCAACATCGAATTTCGTTACGCTTATTCTATTTTCTTGTCCTCTTATACAATTTGCAGGCTACTGATTCAAATTCACAATTGGTGCAAACATGGGATCAAAACAATGATGAAAGAAGAAAGCAAGAGTTCTGACAGATGAGGAGATTGCAACAAATAAAGAGAATGAAGCACAATGTCAACAAGAAAGAAGACAGAGAATTAGAGACTTGAAAAATGTTTTAAAGGAGAAAGACATTGAGGATACCACGATGGATGAAGAAGTCAAAGAAGAGAACCCAATACAAGAAAATTCAGGTGCACATTCTAATCATGAGTTTAATATAGGTGTGTCTCCAAACCCTCAAATTTTCTCTCATGATGAAATTGGTGATTTTTGAGAAGCAAGTTACAATTTAAATGATTTAGATTTTCTTCATGAGAAGCAATTGTCAAACGATCATGCACAAAACACTCCAATTGAAATGCCTGCCCTAAAAGAAATGCCAAGAAAATTTGAAAATGATATTCAAATCCCAAATAACAGTGAAAATAGTAATGTGTCTGAAAATAAAAATTGCATGAATGTAGACATAGAAACACCAACTACTGAACAAACATGTTAGGATGATAGTAAAGTGTCTGAACATAATTTTCATATTCCTAATGATGTGTTAGATAATCTTGAGGGATTGGTTTCATGGAGACAAATTAGGACACATGCTAATAGATTGTATAGGAAATTTTTTTATAATAAGAAATTTGGGTTTCAATTTCAGCTAATTTTGCAACTAATTAAAATGTCTAAAATGCAAAAAGTAATGAGAAGGTTGGGAATGTATGCAAAACCCAAGAATAAAAATGAGTCTTTAAAACAAGTTGTATCCACTGTTGCTAGTGCCTTTGATGTTATCAAAAAGAGAAGTCGGTCTAAAGATAAGAATGTAGCATGATGAGCAATAACAACAGTTTTAGTTAACAAATCAACATCTAACAAAAGATTGATTACCAACATAAGTGGATATCTTAATGTGAATCGTAAGACTTTAGAAAGAGCTATAAAGAGAAGGGTTAACTTTGAATGTGATCCAGCAAATATTTTATGGACTTCTAGTGGTAGACTCCCAAGATGTGATATGAAACTTACTAGTGAAATCAAAAGTTTGATTGAAATTTTTTGGCATGATAATACAAGAGTATCACCTAATTCAAGAGATGTTCTTAAATTGAGAATTGGGTCGAAAATACGTGATCCACATCCTAAACACCTTTTGGACATGACTCAAACTAAATTGTTTAAAAAATTTGTAGATGGTAAGGTATTAAATATTACCATTAGTCAAATATCTTTTGAAAAGTGTAAACCATGGTATGTAAGGATTAACAACTAAAGAATCACCTATTGTTGTAAAACTCATATACAATTTCGTTACCATTATGATGTATTTCAATCTATACATGGTACCATACATAGTAAAGAAATTTTGTAGGAATGTGTTATAAAAATACCACCTCAAACTATAAAGGATTTCATATCAAGTTTGTTTTGTAAGCCACCTAATGATCAATACTTTCTTTTCAATGAATGTCTTTTTGGTACATGTGATATGTGCAGCAATCTTTCTTTGTTAGATGAATGTTTGCATGAAAATTCTTTGACTACTTTTGGACAACAATTAGTTGAGGTAAAAAGATTCAAAACTATTGAATATCCATTGAAGGATGGGAAGTTTGGAAGAAGGTGTGATCTAGTTATAGATAAAGTTAGTTGTCATGCATTTATGGATGAGTTTAAGAGTGTGATCATACAAAAATATGTTAAACACTCTCAATATTCTAGATGGCTTGATGGACAATTTTGCATATGTAAGAATACATTTCCAATTGGTACTATACTTTCAGTTGTTGAATTTGTAGAGAACTACACGCTTGCATCGCAAGAAGAGGTACAACCACAATATTACAATTCAGTGCAAGTAACAATTTATGTTCATAAAGTTTATAGGCATGAACTTGATAGTATAGAGGAGGATCAAAAAATATTGAGAGAGTACCATTTTTATTTAAGTGATAATAAACTCCATTCATCTGAGTTTGTCCAATAAATTTAAAAGAGAGACAAATTCAAATGACACAACATTGGATATGGTCAGATAATTGTATAGGACAATTCAAGAATGCTAGAATGTTCTATTGGTTGAGTAGGACACATAGGAAAACTAACATCCAACATGTGTGGAGTTTTTTTGAGGCTAGACATGGTAAAGGAGAACATGATGGTGCTGGTGCATGTATGAAGAGAGCCCTTAGTAAAGAGCAATTAAAATTAGAGAAAAAAGCTAAATTCAAAAATGCACATGAGATTGTTGATTGGTGTAACAAATATTTATACATGGGATCAAGTCAAAACTCTACAATCAAATTTTTCTTCTACCTAGTTGAAGAAAATAATATCCCTTCAAGATATGATTGTGATACAATTAGTGGTTCAGCTAAATGGCATTCATTTAGGAGTTCAAATTCTAACACTTGGACTATATGGATTAGGGAGCTTGCTTGTTTTTATCAATTTTGTCTTGCAGGTGAATGGGAAGAATTTGAGAATATAGAATGGGTTGAAGATTGGAAACAAAGATCATTAGCACCTACTAACACAAATTTTGAAGATGATATAGTAAATGAAGGCCAAAATGCTACTTTTGCATCAAAAGACTATGATCGTATTTCAGACCTCATAGAACATGGTATGCACAATTTAATTAGATTTTTTTGCGATCTCATGCTTCAATTTATATAATTTACATATGTACACAAGTGATTAAAGTGTTTCTATACTTTATCTTATCTTGTAGGACATTTTTATGTTGTTATTGCACCTAGTGATAATGATGAACAGACTGAGTATTGGCTAGCTAGATGTGTGGAACCTAAGAAAAAAATGACATGTCATCAAGTAGACGATGATAGTTTTGAGTATCCAATCTGGTCTGTTGTTGTAGCTGGCACCTGGCTATGTATATACCTAACAAGAAGAAATGGTTTGCCAGCATTTGAAGACTACCAAACTGAAAAGAAGATTTTAAACTATTCTCATTTGGTTGTGGCAACAAATATCAAATTAGAAAGATACAAAGGGAGACCTGCCAATAAGGTATTATGGACAATTTCAATGGACGAGCATGAGACAATCATAGATGCATTGCAAAAGAGAGAGGATGCAAATGGTATAGTGGAATGACTACATTTAAATCAAACACATGTAAGTTTTTTCATTATTGTATTATTTATATATATATATATATATATATATATATATATGTACTTATATAATTTAATTACATGTATGTTTGTGTTGTCAATACCAATTTAGAGAACATATATACCTCTTATTCAGGTCTCAATTACAATTTATGAAAATTTAAATGTTAAAGTGGATCGAACATCAACATCTTGTGCAATTTCATATAGTAAGTACATAAAAATTACACATATATATTTACATACTTCAGATACCTTGAATATTAATTCATGTGTTTATTAACATGTGTGTTTTTTTTTTTACATTTTTATTTTACAGGACCTCATTTGAAGAGATGTGTTCAACCAATTTTATGTTTCAAATGAGTTCAGTGAACTATAAATATATCATTGACATTGTCTTACATATATTGTGAAATATGTTGTACAAACTAATTCAAAAATGAGAGTTTACTTCTATTTGAAAGTTAAAGGTATGTGCCCTTGATAAATTATTATAAATTAATTGTCAATTAAAGTAATGACCTCCTATTTTGTTCCATTACTTGCACATGATAATTTAAAGATCATTACTCATTGTATTGATTATATGTTAGATCATTACTCATTGTATTAATTGTATTGATTATATCTTTCATTAGCAAACAACACATTAAGATCACTTATGTTGTACATTGTTAGGTACGTTACCCATACATGTGTGTCTTAAGGGGACATGGGAGTCCTAATAAGTCATTATTTCTATTATAGGCTATGATAGGTATTCATATGTTTACTACCACATAATAGGTCTTATTAGGTGATAATGAGTTTTACATTACCAAACAACACATTAAGATCACTTATGATACATTGTTAGGTATGTTATCAATACATTTTTTAATTGAGTAGGTCAATTTTATTTGTATGAATCTCAATGCATAAATTTGATGTGATATTTATCCAATAATGCTCTATAGATAGTTAAAATCATTGTTCATCTTGCATATATACTTACAAAATGTGTCATATGTTCATGAATAAAATATGTCAAAATAAAGAAAATGGTTTGAATATACTTAAAACATGGTGAAACATAGTAATATATGTACTACATATGCAAGCATGATAAGAAATCATTAAAAAAATAGTACATGGTCTAACATACATCATAACATGATCTACGAAGTGAAAAAATACATGGTCTAACATACAGTTTTAACTATCCTACTACAAAGTGTACATACATCATAAATAATATATATACATCATAAAAACACAATCTATAGGTGCCAAAAAGACCTAATTTATCTGATTGAATTTCCTCTTTGCTCCATGCAAAGAGGACTCAGATGGATCATCATGTGTAATATGAGTCGTCTCGTCATGTCAGACACCCTGTGAGGTAGATGTATCACCCTGTGTAACATGAGGCACATCTCATCATGTACTTGATTAATTGAAATGGGTCTCAAAATCTAGCTTGCAAATAAATTAAATATTCACTAAATAATAAAATAAATTATACCACATGAGATGGGTGTCCCTCAGTAACAGGTGGAGGCGCATTGTCAAAACTACCAAATGAAGTAGTGGCGAGGTCCTGTAATTTACAATACATACATTTTTTTAATTTGATTTTAGAGCATAATGAACTATACATTATGTACATAAATCACAATACTGACCTCAAATGATGATGTAGGTACCTCCATTTGGCTAAGTCCTATGCTCTCAGCAACACTCGTGGTGACGTAGTCCTAAAATTATGGATACATAAATGTTTAGTTAAAATTAAATATACATGAATAATTATAAAGTACATAATTTTTACACTACATTTTTATACACTATAAATTAAACATGATTATATAATGTATATATCATACCTGAGTGGTAGCCAATGTCACAAATGTGTTTACAGGTATGCTAGCATGATAATCATAAGATGGAGTCAAAAATAGACTATACCAAGGCCTGTATGGATGAGTATGAAATCCATGCTCCTGTTCGTAAAATCAAAACACATAAAATATATATACATGTGAGTCAAAATTGTTCAGATTATAAGTTAATAATAATGTACATACATAAAAATAATAAAAATTATTTGACTTAAATCAAAAGTTCAT
This sequence comes from Cupressus sempervirens, assembly GCA_028749045.1. NCBI lineage: Eukaryota > Viridiplantae > Streptophyta > Pinopsida > Cupressales > Cupressaceae > Cupressus > Cupressus sempervirens. The sequence goes on along the minus strand of CM053793.1, from coordinate 590,720,384 downwards.
ACTGCATGTATTTGAGGCTGTGCCTCAGTGGTAACTAGAGTAGGACTTGTACTAACATCAGTATGTGTAGATGCAGAAAATCCCTACAAAATAAAATAAAAAGAAAATATGAGCACATGTTATTAAATTTGAATTTGAATGTACATTTTTACAGTGTAATTCAAAGTGCATACCGTATAAGGGATGCCAACATCTGTAGGTCTCAAAAAAAGACTATACTACCTCCTAGGAGGAACAGTGTCATCCATCCTCTGTTATTTGAAAAGTACAAATTAATATAGTTAATACAATTACACATGTATGTAGAAAGTAAATAATTATGTGCACTTTATATTTATATTGAAATTAAAATTTTACATGCTGCTCTTGACTCTCTCCAGGCTCTCCCTGCTGCATGAGGTCAACAAATGATGACATGTCTATCTCATCACTACCCTCACCATGGGCAACATATACATCATCATCAAAATTTGCACCCTCAGCATAATGGCCATCATGTGCTGCACTAGGATCGTCTGGGGGCCTATGCATATGCCTCCATAGCTAGTACAAACATGTCCAAGTGGAGGAGCATGTACCACCTGCGTCCACTGCTGTACTAAATTTCCCGAAAGGGCACTCAAATGGGTAAAAGCAGATGAAATTGCATGATGATGGTGAGGAGTAGGCACAATAGGTGCAGGAAGAGGTACAAGGGGCTCAGCTCGCCTGCAGTTTCTCGTTCTGTCACTCAGCTTTTCCCCAGGCCTATCTTGAGGCATCCCTCTACCAACCCCCTGAAATGCTTTCATATCAAAATAGTTGGGTTTCAAACCCAACTCAAACTCAGCCCATAAATTCCTAAGGAAGTACATGGGCACCTCATGGTTATCATGTGGTGGATGGTCAAATACCATCCACTACCACTCCCAAAAATGTACTGCTATGTGTGGATGTGTACACCACCTAATGGAAATGCGAGGCTTCTTCTCACTAATTGGTTCACCTATCTTAGGGTTTACAAAATAATGTTGAAAATTTCCTTTACCTATATGCAGGTTATAAACCTCTTTGTATGATAAGCCATTAGAGTAGAAGACACGCATGTTTTCCCTCCATGATCTAAATAAATCGATGTCTAAATCAAAATGATGAATGCAATCAACCACGCCTTGCATGTTATCTACAAGACATAGTAGGGGGGGGGGGGGTGGTGCCTCTCATGTCAGATAGCCTCTATATCACTCATGAGGTCATTTAGGTTATGCCTCATGGTCTTGCAGAGCTCATCAGCGGTGGGTGGTGGAGGTGTGGGTGGAGGTGTACATGGAGGTGTAGGTGGAGGTGGAGATGGAGGTGGCAGAGGTGGGGGTATGGGAGGGGGAGGGGGTGGTGGTGGGTCCATCAAATATAATCTGCATATATATTTAAACAACATAAAATATAAAACACATCAAAAATACATCACAACATAATACATGAAAAAATTACTATTTAATAAAATTTAAATCTAAAATTTATCAACTAGATCTATATAAATGCACATATCTTTATTAAAATCATATCAAATAAATAAATAAAGTTAAACACTTAAGTCAAATTAAAGATTAAATACTAAATTTTTAAGTATGAACTCATTATGGATTATACATGTTCATGTCTCAGGATGAAACAAAGTTAAGATTATGACAAGGTTATAGTTTACAATTTTCTTATGTTAACAGTTTTCATGATGGCTAAGCTTAAGATTATTATAATGATTGTGATCCTTTAATGTTAGGGAACATACCTAGGAATATGGTTTTATTTAAAATTATATTTACCTATATCGGATATTTATTATGGTCCTAAGACAAGAGTTAAGGTTACAATTATCTAATGAAAGCTTAGAGATAGAATTATGATTTGATTAAAAAATATTTATGATTGTAGTTTGAATCCTAACTATTATCCGCTTTTTAATGCAAACTATAAGTATATATCATGTTAGGTAATGAACTAATTTACATGTGAACCCTATCTCTAACCATATAATTATCCTAATTCTAATCATAATCCATAATTCATTACCTTATGAAGAATTGGCTATCTATTTTATTGCCAAAGTAATCCCTTGGGTATCCACAAAATGGTCCTAATAGATTTATATAGAAGACCAAATTGATTTAAATAAAATGAGTAGGAAGAAGACAAACTTACACCCAATATTCAAGGAGAGAATCTTTTAACATACTTGAATTCTACCAACCAAAGTGAGATAATTAGAGTTCCATTTGTTGAGTTTTCCAAAGATTTTCTTGTTGATATAAAGATACATTTCATTTTTATGTTATGGTTTACTACAAATGGAATCCCTAGGTACTTAACCACTTAATTATGAAATCTCCATCCAATACCATATTTACTACACAAGGTAGGGGACTCAATATTTAGCCCCAATAAGATAGATGTAGAGACATAAATCTTACTACCCGATACAAAGAAAAGAGGTCCAATTTGATCATTAAATGACTCGTGTTGCACTCTTCTAGCTTAAAAAGAATACAAATATATTATCAAAAAACTATGTACATTAGATACTTATTAATTATTTGGAAAGTAGATCCTCTAACTTTTAGAGACAACTGGTTATCTCTAAGGAGATAATGTAATGAGTCAATGTTCAACAATACAAAATAAAGAGGATGCAAGAGGACACCCTTTCATAATTGATCTAGAAAGTCCTAAAAATTATGATCTAACCCCATTAATTTCTTTACTAAAACCTTGACACCAATCATAAGAGAGGACACCATTTGACATTTAATATTGGATGGAGGGTTTGCAGCATCATCATAGTGAAACTCCATTCCACCCTTTTGTAGACATTTTCATAATCAATTACTTGAGCATGCCTACACTCTATCCTAGAAATGTTTCTCAATCCAAAGTCTTCCAATAGGTTATCAAGTTCTCCAATATGCATAAATATCCTTAAAAAAACACTTTTGTGTAGGGTTAATGATCTTGGATAGGATATCTTCTAGTTTAGAGGCTAAGACCTTGGCAATAATTATTTTGTATGATATGCATTTAGGAGTGTCCCGTCTCTAATTTTTAAAGAGATTCTTATCTCCCCTTGGGGATAAATTCATTACTTGACCTAGGGATTTTATGAGCCCTCTATTGATCACTTGATCAATTTTATGAGCCCTCCATTGATTACTTGATGTAGGGATTTCTCATTACTAATTGTTTGGATGGAGGAGTTGATTTATGATAGAAATAGGTTTATCACTTGGAATAATGCATCTTCATTCTAGGAATGATGGTTCTCATTTTATCCCTATCTTCTAAATCATTTTGAACTATCATCATCTTCTAACCAAAAAAATTGATAGTAAAATTAGGAAAAAGATCTTACTATATATATCACTAGGGGGTGGGTATTTCTTTTTATAGAATAAGGCAATATTTTGTTATGTGGCCTTCAATTCTACAAAGTTAATAAACATTTAGGCTACCCATCCAAGGGTCTAGTCCAGGCTCCTACTCGCACTGATGTGGACACCTCGACCTCTTGATGGTCAGGGAGGGTTACTTAATTAGATGCCTGATTTGTTTGAGTCTCTTCTAATTTTTTTATGATGTATCATTTTGAGAACTTGATATCAATGTTTAATTAGTTTTAGGATTAGGGTTCAATTTGGTTTGTACTATTTAATTAGGTTTACATGCTTAGGTTTCAATTAGGACAAGAGTTAATAAATTGAATTAAGTTTTAAAGTGCTAAATTTGGTTTTAGATATAGAATTATAGTTATAGCTTTTAGATTAAAAACAAAAATTAATTCAAAAAAGTTAGGTTTGAATTTTGTTTTAAAGTGTTCAATATATTATTGAGTTCTACTTTAGGGTGATTTGGTTTAGTCTTAAGGTCAACATTTAACTTGGTTCAATCTTCTAGGGTAATGGTTTAATTTGGTTAATGGTTGGGGAAAGGATTTTTAAGGTTAAATTCAAGGTTTCTAATCTTAAGTTGGGATGTATAATTAGGTTTATGATCATGGTTTAATTCAATTTGGTTTATAAGTATAATATTAATTAGTTAAGGGCTAGGGTTACCTTTCAATCTTAGGGTTTGAAATTTATAAAATTAGTACTCAAGGTAAGATAGGAAAGTTATTTAATTATTTATATATTACATGGTGTAGGTTTTAGAAAATTAAGATTAAGGTTAAGATGATAGTAAGGGTTATGAATAGAGTTAAATTCAATACAAATTGACATTATAGAATGAATCCTAAATGACGCCCAACCAAGGGATCCAAAGAACTAATCAAAAGTTTTACTAAGAAAGCAATAACATACATACACTAATTTACATTTATAAAAAACACAAGAGATTGCATTCCTTAACGAGCACATTTACATTTCATTTTTAAATAATTATAAACTACTAAAAGTAAAATAAATAACACATCCACATGAAAGTTCATATTAACTACTTCAGTTCAATCCATTTAAATAATTTATATGCATTTGTTCCGAATGCCAATTGGCAAATTAATTTGGAATGCACAATCATCCACTGTACATGTCACAGGGTATGAAAGGCTAAAAGAATATGCATTTATAAAATAGTTTACATCATCAATTTTTGATCCATGAAACAAAGTACAATACAACTTAAGTAAAATCATTTTAAATACTATAAGTTTTTTGTTTGGATCCCTTGGCGGGCTGTTATGTGATTAAGTATTTTATATATGTTTAGGGTTTTATTTATGTGGTTAGGTTGAGATTATAGTTTAAACAATGAATTTAGGTCGAGGTTATAGTTAAAACAAGGTTGAGGTTATATGGTTTTAGGTCGAGGTTATATTTATTTGTAAAATTACATGTTTAAACAATAAATGTACATCTAATCTAATCATTCAACATTGTAATAAATACATAAATTAAATACATTTCAAAACATCTAAAATAATTTTTTTTTAAATAAACATTTATGAAACTATATTTTAATTAACAAATATAAAAATTTAAACATTTAAGTTCATTAACAATGTAAATTTACAATTTTACGTACATATTATAAGTGAAAAAACAATAAATTAACATACATATTAAATTGAAAATTGAAAAAAATAAAGTAAAATAGTATAAAACATATTAACATACCTGTGTATCAAAAACTAGCAGCAAGGGGGTAGTCGGTAGGGCTAAAAAATGGGCTCCCATATGCATCTCTAATCGGGCTCCCATTTTTGAGGTCATGAAAATGACCTCAAAAATGCCAAAAAAGCGCTTATATAAAATTTTACAAATCGGGTACCTGATTCTTAAAAAGGTGGGCACCCAATACTTAAGCGGCTCAGGCACCCGATCCATTTTGAATATCAGGTACTCAATTTTTAAAATTTGGCTCGAGTGCCCGAAGCGTAATTTTAGAAATGGGTACCCGATTTTTAAAAAATTAGGTACTCATTTCTGAGAAGTACAATTTCGCGGATCTAACTTCTGCGGAATTGCGACCCAACTTCTTGTGGTCACCCTATGATCCAAAATATTATGAAGTACTAAAGTTGGTAGTAACTTATCCCATGTCTCTAGAAAACATAGCATAGTTTGAGAGTCCCTTGCCTCCTAGGAATTTGTAGCAACTATTCTCACTACTAGAAGAATAACTTTAGTGAAGAGTTGAGTGTAAGGAGTTGAAGAATCAAGTTGTGCTTGTATGTAAATCCAATAATCATGAGGCTCACTCCCTTGTAGAAGCCTTTGCCATGATGACATTACCTATAAACCATGAAAAGGATGTTGAAGTGGTTCCCAACCTTGAAACACTCTTATAAGGAATGGATACTTGGGATTTACGTAGTGATCCCACAATATTGGCTCCCACTTTTTGGCCAATTTTGACACTGAAAAATATATATTTAAAAAAAAACTCACTTTCATATGCTTATTACTAAAAAAGTAAAGAATTTGAAGATGATGTAAACTAGTGATTTATAGAATTTTCTTTCTAGTTTCTAAAAACATTTTCTATTTTATTTTTTGAATTGATTGAAGTCCATTATTATTTCTCCTTTGAGAAGTGGTATATATTAAAACCAACATTTTTAAAGAGTGACAGCTATTTTGATCAACATAACATTTTTTAAAAATATGATAATGACAAAACTATTTCAAGGCTAGAATGGCAACATCAAAACCTCACAACTTTAGTTGTATTCATTCAAATTAATTAAAAATTGTAGATTCTATTTGATAGTAAAGTGATGTCAATGATAAATAAGTCATAGGTTGATTTTCATAGATAAAATTTATTTTGTATAAATTGAAATGTATTTTTTCTTGCTTTCTAAAAAGGTAACACACATACCTTTGATGAAAATATTTTATTAAAAATTATTTTCTTTCATTTTCTATTTTTTTCTAAAGATTCAAACAAATATTTATGAAATGGCCAAATGACCTATATTTAATAAAATTACAAAAAAAAAATTAAAAAAATCACAATAAACACAATGTATATTATAAGTATAGTCATTAGAAAGCTTATTAAGAGTACAAAAATCTCATATATTTAGTTTCAAAAAATGGACCAATTTAATGCTTGTTTGAGCCCTCAAAAGGGCAAAATTTGATAGAAATTATAGGAAGTTTGTAAAAAAATCTATTTTGGGACCTTTGAATGAAGTGGGCTTTGAACAAAGCCCTTAAAGAGGCTTCATATGAAGCGGGCTTCATTTGAAGCCCCCTAGGATTATTTTGGATGGACCAAACAAACCCCCTAACCAAGTTTTTGGTCTCTTATTGGCCCTAGGGGAGTTTGAATGAAGCCCCCTTGATCATTTTATTATTATTTATTAGCCCTAGGGGCTTCATTTGAATCCCTCCATGTGGATTGGTACAAGGGGCTTCAAATGAAACCCCTAGGGCCATGACTTCAAATGAAGCCCTAAGGGGGCTTTGTTCAAAGTGTAGGCTTCATTTGAAGCCAATAGAAAATTATTTTCACACTTTCTATTGAATTTGTTTTTGATGGAAAGTAGGAAACATTATTATAGAATTACCCATGATCATCACAGGGAGACAATGCCAATACTTGAAACACTCTTATAAGAAAATGAAAATGCAATACATGACAAATTGTATATCTTGTAGTCCTCAAGATATTTGGACTATAAATTCTCAAAGAAACTTCCAAGTGATTCCAATGTCATATTACCTACCACAATACTTTCCTGAATTCCATCCTGTGTTGCTTACATAATATCCTCTATGTTGTCTAGTTGTTGTTTCTGTCATGTGGTCTCTTGTATATACATTCTTCCATAGGTATGTTTGGTGACACTAGTTCTAAAACATGCATGATTTCTCCATTTAAGGTTGTGAATGTCTTTCACTCATCAACGTTTATCCCCAAAGATGATGTAGCAATTCTTCAAAAGTGGTCCAAAGTAGAATCATAAATGTTCATTCTATTATCCATCACCATTATTGTGTAGATCATGCGGACCATATTTTACATGTCATTCTTGTGTAGAATAACTCTAGTAGAGGAGGACTAAACAAATGCCTTACCTTTCTTCTTTTCTTTCATGGCCTTAGTTTTATAGTACAACTCAAATTGACCCCTTTACTAATTTTGTTTTATGTGTTTTTAGTTTTAATTGAGATTATTGTGAGAGAGGTGATCAGTTATTTTACATTTTCATTTTAAAGAGAAGTTTGTCATTCATAATTATTATAAAAATGAAGTTTTAAGGTTGTGTTCCATAAAGTATAATTGCATCTATTTATTGTGTTAACAATTTAATAATATTAAAATATATCTAGGCTAGTTTAGTCTAAAGATTGAGATAGAGAACATAAAGAAAAAGATTATTCTTGAGTTCAAAAGTGAGGAACTATTCCAATCAAAGTTAAGTTTTATTTAGAAGAAAAGACATTGGACTTATTTTACCTAATTGTAATAGTTAGATAGGCATAATCCCTTTTCTCAAGTCCATATTTTCTAGTAGTATAAAAGACACCTAAAACTAAGACAAGGTGTTGCACATGACCTATTTAGTTTTAAGGGTGTTTGCATTTTTAAAAGATTATTTGTATGATCATTTAGTATTTTCATTGTATGTAGTCTAAAAATAGATGGAGGTAGTGTTGGATGTACATTTATGGTTGATCTTATTAAAAAATTTGGCTCCTACAATTGGTCTCTAACGCTTGGGAGATTTATATTGGGAAACCTGTACATTATTGTTTTCAATCGAAATGTAAAGAGATTTTATTATTATTGTAAATATTTATCAAAATTTTCCTAATATTCCACTCTATTTGCATTCATCTCTATTCATCAATAGGTTTTAATGTAAATGAATGTGCCTCTTAGACTATCAATGTTTAAATGTGATGACAACTCTTAAAAATTGTAGAGATTTGTAGTTCACATTCATAAAAAAATTTCCCTCAAACAATAAATACCGTAGATCTTTGTTGGAGTTACAGTGTAGTTTCTATTGAAGCATTTTAGATAAGCAAAGATAGGGAAGAAATGTGGAATATTGAGCTTGGCGGCATTGGAAAAATTAGTGTGAAGATTTGCAAGGAACTTGGGCATCATTTGACTATTATAAGCTCTTACAATAATAAAAGAGAAGAGGCACTAAATGTCCTTAGAGTACATGAAAACCTCTGTAGTAGTGATCTACCCAAAACCAGGTTTTATTTTTATTTTTAAAGAAGCATACCAACAATTCTCTTTGAATGATCTAATTGAGGATCAAAGATTATTGTCCTTATTTTCTAATTTGTTTCTTATAGAAGTTTTTAAATTCTTTTGATGGTAATTTTGATTAAGATTATGATGCTAAATCAAAAAGATCATGCAAATTTCCAATCACATAATTATAAGGAGTTGTATTATTTTTTCATGCATATATTAAAGAGAAGTTTTATGCTCTAGCTTATAGGTTTGTAGAAAATAAGTAATTAAGAGTCCAATAATAAATGCATGATTTCACATGCATATGAAACTATTTTTTATATCCAATAAAACATGTACAACATGCCTAGGAGTTACTAAGACTTTCTTGTTTCTTTAAATTAATTTTGGAATTTGACCTACAATCTAAAGCAGTAGGAAAAAAATAAAATTATGATTTGTACTCATCTTTTGTGTGGAGTTTATGAAGAGAGAAATATTTCATTTAATTAGAGATCAATGTGTAAAACTTTGAATTTATTTTCTTTAAAACATGGCATTATTTGTTAAAAAATAGAGCATCAATATTTCCATTTTATGCATATAATATTAGAGTGGTGAACTATTATGGGTAAAAGCACAAACCTATGTCACTGTTTTACAAAGAAAAAGGCTAACAAAAGTGTAGTTGTTCACATTCAATGACAGAAAACTAGTATTATTATTTACAATTTTAAAATGAAGTAAACTAATGAAATGTGTAGAAATGGATGAATTTTATTATTATAATTTTAAATAATTATTTGGAATAATAAATTATATATTTTATTATTTTTTAAAGATAAATTTTAGTTGCTGAAAAATGCTAGAAATTAGGAATCTAGTTCTTACCACAAAACTACTTGGAAATAAACTTATTTCCCTTTGATCTTAGATTATGTTATCAATAATATATGTATATAGAACAATAAAAAATAAAAATGGGCTTTAGACCTATATTTTCTCTTTTATAATGATTCAAATTTCAACTTATTCAAATTGATAGTTTTCATCTCCCACCACATTTTTCAAAATAAATCTATTCCAACCAAAAGAAAAATTATAGATTGTAGAAGATGACTCTCTCCTCTAGAACGTCATATAATTTTTAATTTTTTTTTATATTATTTAATATTTTTTCTTTCTCAAAATCGAAATCTTCTCAAGTGTTAAAGTGCATAGTTGTAGAATTTTTTTAATTACAATATACTATATCTAATTAAAACACTATGAAATCTATATGAGAATATTCTTGACTTTGAGCTCTATAAAATGGTGTTTATAGGTTATTAAAAAAATATCGTAATAGATAGTAAGAGTTATTGAAACATCAATTTTCTGAAATAATTGTATTTTTTTAGTAATTGGATGCTAACTAGTATAAAACATGCATTTAATAGACATTTCCAATTAGAAAAGTGTGAGAACATATATAATTTAGCTAGAATAATTTTATCTAGATCATATGTTTGAAAAAAAAATATTTTTAAAATAGAAATACTCAAATTTAGTCGTTCTGATAAGTCAGCCTAAAAGGTGACACATCCTTGTACTTTTACCCTTATACTTTTCCTACTTCCTTAGCTTTTTACAATTTCTTTGTACTTCTCTTTAGTTTTTACAATTTTTATTCAATATTTTATGTTCTTTGTTATCACAATTTCCAACTTCCCACTACATATTTAAAAATTCTCTATTTAATTGGTCATTGAATTTGATTCTTTATTGTGCAATATCTTTTTAACTTTTTGTTTTTCTTTCTTTTATGTTGTCCCAACAATGGAAGTCAAGGATGTAACCATGCATGTATTGGCACAATCTCCCTGCAATGATCCCAAGTATCGACTGTTTCTATTAATTTGAACATCATTATATGATCAAAAATGTTATAAAGTACTGAAAGTAGTTAGTAACTTATCTCATATCTCCATACAATGTAGCATAGGTTTAGGGTCCCTTGGCTCCTATGAATTTGTAGTAGTTATTCTCACTACTAGAAGAATAACTTTAGTCAAGATTTGAGTGTAAGGAGTTGAAGAAGAAAAAATTTATTATGTGTAAATTTCATAATCATGAGGCTCATAAGAAATTCCAAAGAAAATGTAGATGCAATACATGATAAATTGTACAATAGTAGTGCTCTCAATATTTGTATTATAAATTCACAAAGACACTTGCAAGTGATTCCAATGTCATTGTACCTACTACAACACTTTCCTAGATTCTATCTAGTGCTCCCATAATATCCTCTATGTTGTCTACATTTTATTTGTATAGTGAAGTATCTTTCTAAATCCACTTCTTCTTCTGGTATATTGCTAGAGATTCTCTTTCATTTGATTATGATGCAATCACCCATCCATCTCTAGATTGTGCAAGAACTTGTTATTTTATAGAATCTAGATAGATACTATTAGTTCCAAAGCCATAAACTTTAAGATCATCATGTGCACATCCCAATTTAGGGGGAAATTGTATGTCTATTATTGTGCATATGTTTCAATCACTTCATTGATAGCTTTCATTTTAGCATTCAAGTTTTGAAGATTGGTCAAGATCCTCCACAAAAATAATGCAGACCAGAATAGATGGGAAGAGCTCACTAGAAATTTTACAAAAAGATATCATAGCAGATATTTTTAGAAAGAAACAAGCCATAAATTAGTTAAATTGGTCTAGTTTATGATTAGCTAGGTTGACTACAAATTCCTATAGAACTATCATCAGATTAGGTACAATAAAATGAACAATCAGTTGTTCCTAGCTAAAAGAATCAAATAAAATTTTTCAAGGTGATAAAATTGCATATGTAGATGTATATATGTATGTATGTATGTATGTGTGTATGTATATGTGTGTGTGTGTGTGTGTGTGTGTGTGTGTGTGTGTGTGTGTGTGTGTGTGTGTGTGTGTGTGTGTGTGTGTGTGTGTGTGTGTGTATGTGTATATGTATATATATATGCATATATGTATGTATTTCTACACTATATACTATATGTGAGTGTGTGTGTGTGTGTGTGTGTGTGTGTGTGTGTGTGTACATACATACAAACACATATGTGTATTTCTATGAATGTATGTATGTGTGTGTGTGTGTATATAGAGATCATGTGGATTATGGATTATGGATTATAAAAGAAAAAGAAAAAAGAAAAACATGACAATAATCATTCCCCATTTTTTTTGATTGATTGTGGAGAGTTGTATGCTAAAGAGGGTGGAGAGCTCTAGATGTTGGTAGAGATGAGTGGATATATAGGATTTCATTGTCATTCCCTTGCAATCATTGCATTTTTTTGCCATGCCCTTGTGATCTATGCATTTCATTGTCTCATGACCTTGTGGTCTCTGTATATGTATGTACGTATGTATGTATGTATATATTTTTATGTTTGTATTTATGTATATGATGCAAGAGCATCCTGGGTGTAAGAGAAATCTTGCATCACCCAAAAATATTTTCTTGTCAATCTTTTCTATTTTAATAAGGACTAGTAGATAGGGGGTTTTTATTTCTAGGAACTTGCTATTTTTAGTAAGTTTATCATATGAGCTCAAAATATTTTCATTTTCTACTTGAAGGTTCATTTTAGAGCTATAAGCCTACCCTAAAATTATCATTGCTCCATCTTAAGTATTAGAGAAGTTATTCTACATTTCAGTGGAAAATTTAGGATAAAAATCTTTAAACTCACTATTGGAGGTCTTAGAGTGCCCAAATGAGGTTCAAAAACTTGAAAGAAGGGCACTTTCATAGTTTTGAGTTTGTATATCAGGAGCTAGTATTTCTAAAAAGTGGCTATAATAGCTAATCAGAGCAATGGTTCAAGAGTTATGGCATTCCAAAGTTGGGCTATCCAAAATTTCAAAAAAAAAATCATCAAAGATGTATTTAGCTGACTCTATATGTATTGTTAGAGTTTGTTGGTCCTTGGTATTAAGTTTGAGCATCTAGAACCTTGTCGAGTGACATAAAATTTCTTATTTAAGAAAGTCCCAAACATTATCTAGAATAGCTCTAGGTGATAGCTCGCATCATTGTCTACCAGATTACTATAATGAAGGTGCCCATGTAGGTTAGCATATTTTAATTGTGAATTATGCAATTATGCATTTAAGGTGAAAATAGGAAGTCCATATTAATTTTTCACTTTTGTTGTTGTTTTTTTGTTTATTTTATGGTTTATGGTATTAAGGGGAGCACCCTTCATCAAGTGGTATCAGAGCTAGAGTTCTTGACTGTGTGGAGAGATTGTCAACTATGAGGTAGTTTGCACTAGGACCATGGTTTGGGCTAAGTGTGTAGATAGATCATTGATTGTGACGTAGTTTGTACTAGGGTTTCAGCATAAGTGTGTGAATTCATCCATGATGATAGTGTCGTGGAAGAGTTGAAGGTGTTACACGTGAGGGACTTAGAGCCCTCCAAAGAAAAATGCAAGCATTGGAAGAAAAAGTGCATAGAGGAATAAATCTTGTCATAAGAGATGAAAGAGGGGATGGGGATGATGAAGAAGAAAATGTCAAAGTATAGGTAGTTCTAAACCTAGAGGAAGAAAGGCTTTTTAGGGACATATCCATGATGACAGTGTGGTGGAAGAGTTAAAGGTGTTACACATGAGGGACTTAGAGCCCTCCAAAGACAAATGCAAGCATTGGAAGAAAAAGTGCATAGAGGAATAAATCTTGTCATAAGAGGTGAAAGAGAGGATGAGGATGAAGAAGGCAAATATTTTGAAGCAGAGGTAGTTCTAAACCTCACATGGCTATGTGTAATACATGAAGTTATAAGGCATTTTTCTTGAAATCTCTTTGGATCTCTTTCCTCCCATCCAAGTTTCACTTTTTTGCTAATCTCCAAGTTCATGTTCTTTTTGTGGGGTGGAAGTGTTATTTCAAAGCTAGGAGGGTCCCTCCCATGTGTGGGGTGATGGGACCAAAATGATGGAGGTGATGGGACCAAAAGGTGATTGACTTAGGTAGGAGATCCCTTACTTTTTCATTGAATTATGATGGGTGTATTATTGAGTGTAGCTTCCAAGAATAGTTGACTTATTTATCTTATTTTGAGTCCTTATTAATACATACCTTTTTCTAACATGTATGTAGTCTCCCCCTTGTTGGTTTTGATGACCATCTTGGATATGGTATAATATCATTATAACCATTGTCCATCTCCTTTTATTTTCTATATTTAGAGTGCCCCATGATTTTTATTTGACTCTTGGGTTTATTAAAATGAAGGAGGAATTATGTTATATATATTTATATATTTTTATTTTTTATTTCACATAACCCCCATGGTTCTTGTCATCATTATTTCTAAATCTTGTATCTAGGTGTTTCTTGGGAGTTTTCTTGTATTCCAATTTTCAAATACTTGTATTATATTGGTTATCTCTTATATACAAAATCTCTAGGGATGTACCATTGAATATTTAATGGACTATAATAGGGGTTGAGTACATTTTCACTCCTCCATACAAAATCCAGAGAAAAAAATTACATGTACAAGCTTATTTTCTCTTGGTGATTTACAAGTGTGATTGGGTTGATTTTTCTCCCTTGCTTAACTAGGAGGTTTTGACTATTATTTTGATAGAAATTTAATATTACCCCCATGAGACAATGTAATTTCTTAGTTAAATGGATCCTTTAGAAATCCCTTAAACCATTTCTCAATTACAAGGAAAGAACAAAGACATGAACAAGAATGGAGCCAATAAAATTACTCTTTTATAAGAACAATGAAATTTGAATGTCATTTAATGCTAATCTAATGCTTAATTAATTGAATCTATGATGGACCTTTTGAATAAAATAAATCTCTTGTATTGCCTCATGGTTTAATTGAGTGTGATACTAACATTGTAAACTTTCTTGCATGAGTAGCAAAAGTAATAAATGAACTATCCTATGATGTGAGTTTATTTTCCATCCCCACTAAGACTATTCAATGCATTAATCCATTCTTTCCACAAATGTGATCAACTATAATCTTCCCTAAGATTATTCTCTCTTGCATGAGTACTGCATTTCTTTCTTCTTATACAAAATGAAGATACTATAGTCTTTCTTCCACAATGCCAACTATGTTCACAACAACATTTTAGAGCACATAACAGTGAATATTTGACCCTTCAAAACTTGTAACCAAAATGACATAAAAAGGATGAACTCATCACAACACTTGATTCTTCAACCATATCAAGGAAGCCCATAACTTCTTCATGGTGTCCATTTCCACAACCTGCACAAAACAAACACAAAATTGAGAACCATGGAGTCTCACTTCCCATCTTAGGCTTCTATGAAGCCAACCACCGATCAAGGGAAACAAGATTCAAATTAGGTTTCATTCCAATCTTACAAATGCATAAACATCATAGTTGCAATATTTGAACAATCCCATCTCAAGGGTATTTCAAAATGGTTCACCAATGGAACCTTCAATGTAGGGTGAAGGTGTGCTTTCAAAAAGGATACTTTCAATATCATACTATAGCTACAACAACAAAAAATTTATGCCCTTTCGGGGCTTCCACAAGTATCCTCTAGACATACTACCAATAGCTATAGTTTCCTTGAAGCCCATGCTCCATTAACTTCCTTTCTACACCATCCTTCTATTATCACCCCTAAAGAAAGATATGAATGAATATGGCATACCATGGATCACATACTCCAAGGTTCTCAACTATATTTCAAGCCCAACTAAGCCCTTCACCTTGGACTTCTCTTCCCTTCCCAAAGGGTGAGTAAAGCCCTCACACCCATAGCAACACTTGAAATTCAAATAAAAACAAGGAGATCAAGAAAGAAAATCAAGAAATTACATGAAGTGTAATGCAAAATCACACAACCACAACACAATACAAATATTCAGAATAACAATACATGATCCCATAACAACACTCCATACTTGCAAATTCATTATGCAATGTTAAAAGAAAAATGGTCATGGTTTGAACACCAACCTTGGTCCAAGCTAATGGCAATGCTAGTTGATGAAGGGATCCCTTAGCCTCCCTCCAAAAATCCTTACTATCTCTAAACTTAGAGAGTGGGTGAACACCCCACTAGTTTTTCCAAGACTCCCTAAAAAGGTCTTCCACTAATTATTTTGGCAAAAACACCCAGCCACTTTGTCTTATAGACTTGTCTCCCCCTAAGCTTTTTATTTTTGACTTAGTGGAAACATGGGAAAGAGCTAATGTGACAACTCCATTTTCGAATTGATGAAAGAAGGCATTGGTAAAGGGGCCCCTAGGCCACCTAGGCATTAGCATGGTCAAAATTAGGCCTCTAACATGTTATACTATCATATTGGTAGCTTATTTTCACACAAAGGGCACTTTGGGACCACCTAATGACCCTTAAAACCCTTTTTCAAGTCTAAATTCGAATTTCCTTGTGATAGTGACCCATCCTACCCCTTGTCAAGTGGGTTTATTTAATCACTAATTAGGTAACTAGTTTTAGGGTAACATCCTACCATGACCAAACCTTAGATGACATGTCATTAACACACAAAATTCACAAGTGTCTAGTGACACATAAAAGAACATTCCACATCATCATGACATGTCCTTATTGCATTTTTGAGATTAAGAATTTCACACACATTCATGTCTACATTTGCAAAATAAAATACATCATAATGAGGCTTTTGAATCTATTAAATATTTTCCTTGGCTAAACCATGTTCACATAGGTTTGGAACTTGGTTCCCCCAAAGATTTCCATGGTTCTACTTCCTGCATACTAAACTCGAGCATCACTAGTCCAAGGAGGTCATATAAAATACATATCATAAATGCATACGAATTTAAATGTTATGAAATCCATAATAACATAATCCAATGGAGTTCCTTTACTTAATCATTTTGAATAATGCATTCAAAATGTTAGAATATCAAAAGCTACACATCACATTTAATCATAAATCATCATAATCAATTTACATTTTTCATCACATCCTAATCCATTTCCTATCAAAATGATAAAATATTGAGTTTTTATTGCTAAATCAGCCAACATGAAAACTAGTTCCAATTACATACCTTAGATCGAAACCACCAAATGTAATCATCACAACTAGTATACTTGATCTAGTTAAATATAGCTTGATTACTAACACGATCTTGTTATCATTATGAGAGATTATATGATAAGGACAATGACTCTCAAATCACTAATGTTATGAAATCAAGATGTTTTCATAATCATGTCTACACAGGTTTGAAATTAGTTATTAGGTAAACCCATTATATCTATTAGTTAATATATTATATTTTCACCTTAATCATCATTCACTATAGCCTATCCACCTAATACTACTTGTACAACAAGTGACTTATTATATTTACATCATGTTGAGCTCTACCAAGTAGGCCTTTATCTAAATTGATAACAATTTCTATCTATAATTATTATTTGTACTCACAAGGATAGGTGTTAATTCATCTTTTCACAATGGCCTCCTAAAACAACTATCCTAATAGATCATAATATACTATGAATCCATTGGCATAGTTTTCTAAGTTATAACATCTCAAGTTTTTATTCCACAGGGTCTTAGCTTAACAACTTGATAAATTTTTGAATATGATACTTATGACAATAATGACTACAATGTAAATTAGTCTTAATAAGATCTCAGGTCCAATATTAATAAGAAGGATGCTAATCATGACATACCTAAATCTTGGAACTTTCTTATCATCATTCTATCATAAGGTCTATATAGCAGTCTATAATTCACATACCATGCATGAGAGAAAAAGACATGACATCTCACCATCTTTCACTTCCTAGTTCTAACCATATTCATGTTATTTAGGGTTTATAATATGGTACTAGGGAAGGGGCCTTACACATGTTTTCTTTATGGTTTATGGCATTATGGGGAATACCCTTCATCAATATATACATACGTACACACACACACACACACACACACACACACACACACACACACACACACACACATATATATATATATATATATAGAGAGAGAGAGAGAGTGATATTTTTTGAGGTGCTTATTGATCCATCTACATCACATTCTAGAATCCAAATAATAAAACAATAAAACTCAATCAACATGTAACATAGCTACAGATGCGATGGCAACACCTTTTGGTAAGTAGATTCCTTTTTTATCTCTCTCATTTTTCATGTGTTTATTTTATGTGAAATATTATTTCTTAGGGTGTATTTTTAATATTGGATTTATTTTATGCAAGAGGTGATGAGGAATTTCCTAGATGTACCTATCTTAGATGGACAGGAACACTAAAGAATTGTGATGAATTATTCATGGGAAATGGAGATGGACTTCCTTCGAGAGTAGCTTGACTTCTAGGATTTTTAAAGATTTATCCTTTCTTAAAGATTTTAGATGTTGTGGAGTGGGGGCCAGGGGGTGGGGTGGGGGGGGGGGGGGGGGGGGGGCGCATGAATTTCCATGTTTTGCATGACAACAAACTGTATGAATCTCTTGGTTTTAGGCAATGCAGAAGGAGACCATAGTTTAGTATGAAATCTCAATTCATATGCATAGGACATCAGGTGGAGCTAAAAAAAAGAAATAGGTTTGAATTTTTGTTAGAGGTTTTTAATTAGGTATTTTAAGTTATATAGCATCACGAACGTTGTAACTTTGACTTTTATAGGCAAGGGTAATGTCCTAAACATGGGAGAAAATCAAGACTTTCTATGTGATGGCTTGCTTTTCCATAGTAGCTAGATTTTTAACATTTATGATGTTCTATAATTTTAAAAAGTTAATAGACCTATTAAATAAATGTAAAAGTGGTGCATTTTTTCATCTCCACCTATCATCCATTCATATAGAACATAGATGCATGTACATTCTTGATTCAAAATCTAACAAGTAGGTTGGACACCTATAACTTCATAGATGATTCCTCTAAGGGGTAGAAGATATTATTTTTAGATCCTTGGAGCTTGGATAATCTATGGCATTTTTTCTTTGCAATATGGAGATGTGGAGACCAATTTAAGGATTAAATGAAAAATAAATGGTTAAGTGTATAACTTTTCTAGAACTTATGTGAATTGTTTTAATCTAAAACTTATGTCAACTTCTTTTAATAATGGTAGTTTTTTAGGATTAGATTTTTCTGCTCTAGTGCTTGTTGATGGTGAAAAATGGATTGTACTTGCTTGATAGAATGTAAACTAGTTGACTAGGATTGCATCAAAATATGAAGAGAGGTATGTAGTATTCGGTACTTTCCTAATCTATATAGATAATGGTCATCAATTTTTAGAAATTATGGATGAGTTAATGTTTTAAATTAATAGAATTTGGCATGTGAATTGTATTATCACATTCTCATTACAACTTTTTATGCTTATAAAAATGACTATTCAAAATGATTAATAATTTTGGATATTTATTTTTATGATTTCAAATGTTAAAACCATTTATGCCAACTCTTAAAGCATGGTAAGAATTATTCCTATTTTATATTATAGACATAGAAATCTCTATAATTGTATGCAAGCCATAACCAAATCATGTTTGACAAGTTCTAACGTAAATTTGATGCTTGAGAAGTTTTTCTCCTCAATTAGCTCATTTTCTTTTAATTTTGAACTAATTACATTTTCTAATATTGAGCACTATTAAAGAAAAAGGACAATTTAATCTCATTTATTAAATTACCTTTTCTCCCTTCTTAAGATTTCACTTTATGCATTTTTTTAGCTTTCTCTATTTAATAATTATTAAATAGCTTTTACCTTTAGGTTACCCTTTGTAACTTATTAGGTTACCCTTTTTGGGTTTTGATCTCCTTTTATAAGGATTGATCTCTTTGTAATTATTATCTTTTCAATCTCTTCTTCATTTGAATATACAATTTGTGTGTTTTTAGATCAAACCCTTGCCTCTTCTTGTCTTTTTCTTCTCCATGACAGGTTTTCTACATGTAGGTATTCTTGGGCTTCATCAATTTAATTTACATATTTGCTCAAATCCTACATGGTATCAAAGCCAGATCTATTGTAGCTTGTTCAATATTTGGAGAAAAAGGGAGAACAAAGGTTTGACAGATTAGATCTAGAGTTTCTTGGGTATTTCCTAAGAAAATAGGGGGGTTACTAATTTTTAGAGTAGTTTGAGGGCAAATGGACTTCATGGATGGATCCAAAAGGTGTGAAAACCCTTGTTTCCATATAAAGTTTGTCTGTTTTGGACAAGGTTGATTTGGGAGGCAAAGATTTTTGCCTAGTAGGGCCATACGGCCTCTGCATACACTCTGAGGTGGGAAAAATTTAAAAAATACAAAAAAACTAATTTTGGCCACCACAATCTAGGGAAACTAGCTAGTGGTCACTGAAACTACTAGCGGTCTCAGCAACTATCAATTGTAACTGCCAGCGGTCCCATCGACTATCATAGTCTCGACACCACTAGCCATCGGTGGGCCTCCCTCCAACCATTGTGGCCTTGCCTCCACCTTGTTCCCACCTCCTCCACCAACTTTGGCCACCAATCCACCATCTTTAGCCCATCCACCTCTCTAGTAGCCACCTCTACACACATGGCATCACGGGTACTTGCCACAGGGCAGTGGTGCCACATCAGCACCTACCATGTGTCTGGTAGCATGTCACCTTTTTTTTGTCATACTGCCACATGGATGCCACGTAGCATGCTACATGGTAGTCTTTTTTTGCTATGATAGCCCCCTGGCCATCAAATTTAGGCCACTAAAATGCTAATGTTAGCATGACATCAACACTACATCAACACCCTTGCAAGCCCTTCAGGTCCTTTTTTGACCTACTATCAATTTTTGGTTGTAACTTGAGCATAGAGATGTATTTTTTGGATCTAAAAGAAGTGACAAAAAGCTGGTTCAAAGTTAGAGACATTGGTATAGGTGTTTTTATAGTTTTGATGTAGTTTGTTTGCCTATTTTGGTAGTCAAAACCAAACATTTTGTTTTCAATCCTAAGGGCATATCTTGAGCATCCCATCTCCACATTTTGAAAATGATATATTTTTGGAAAGTTGGTTCTATCTACTTTTCAGAAATTATATAATTTCCTTCTGATTTTTCTCTATTCCCTTTCTATCATATTTTTGGCTATATTGCACTATGGTCAATATCTTGGATGTTTCAGGTTCAATGATCATTTTCTTTGCATGGGATCTCTTCTTTTGGTTCATACTATCTATTGTATTAGCTCTTTGCCCATTCTGATCATTGATGATATCATGTGTAAGAATTTTTATGGAACCACACTGAGATAAAGTGCCATACTACATCGATATTTTTTTTGTTTCAGTTGTTTTCTTAGTTTTGCCTTCTGATTCAAGTAGTTTCATCTAAGGACACTCATACAAATTATTGTATTCTTGGGATTCATTATATCTTGTGCCCTATTGTACATGCACTACTCTAATAAACTGCCATGGGAGGGTTAATGTTTTCCTTTTTTTGGCATCTTCCTTTGTCCAGTGAGTGTCCCTTCCCCGACATTAGCCTCATGATATGTCTGAGATTGATCAGTTTTAGTACTTACTTATGTACTCTTTTGAGCATCTTGATCATGGTTCATTGATTTGCAGTTCTTTTTGGCTCACTTTTTCAATTTTCTCACCCTTTTCAGCATTAGGGGGGTTCTTTTGTTGTTTCTAATGCTTCCTTGTTTCGTTGGAGTGAGATATATATATTCAGTATTTGATCCTACGTACTAGGCAATTATAGTGGCTAGATACCTATGCATTTTAGTGAGATAGATCAACTACCATATAAACACTCTTCTTTTCATTCCTACTTTGGTTGCAACCTTCCTTGGTTTGATTGATTAGCTCTTTAGGCTTTGGTGGCATTTTTTGAGTTTAGTTGTTTGCCTTTGTTTGCCTCCTAATTTGATGCAGATTATAGTCTTTTCTATCTGGTCAGATTCTATTTTAGAGGAGGTTCTATAGATCAGCAATTTCTTTTTGAAAATTTTTGTGGATTCTTCATGCTTCAGTGATTTTCTCCATGATCACTCTTTGTTCCTATTTTTTGGAACATTCATCTAGTTAGAGGCTTCTGCAGTCCTTCACTAGTTTTTTCCACTATCTATTTTTGGAGTAGAATTTTTCCCTCTAGGTTTTCTCTATTTCTCCATTTCACAAATATTTTGTTGTGATTGGGTACCTCATTAGGCCTTGTTGCTGGGACCCAAGTTTTCTTTCAGCATCTTCCTACATTGTTTGTAGCTGCATTGTTGCTGATCTTAAGGGGGCAGGGTGGGGGGGGGTGTGGTGTTAGAGAAAAAAGATAATCTAATCTCATTTATTAAATTACATTTTCTCCCTTCTTAATATTTTTCTTTATGTGTTTTTTAGATTTCTCTATTTAATAATTATTAAATATCATTCACCTTTAGGTTACCCTTTGTAATTTATTGGGTTACCCTTTTTGGGTTTTGATATCCTTTTATAAGGATTAATCTCTTTGAAATTATTATCTCTTTAATATCTTCTTCATCTAAATATACAATTTGCATGTTTTCAGATCAAACCCTTACTTCTTCTTGTCTTTTTCTTCTTTGTGATAGGTTTTCTACATGCAAGTATTCTTGGGCTTTATGGATTTGATTTGCATATTTTCTCAAATCCTACAAGCACAAGGTACACTTAAAAACATTTATTTCAAAAACTCACAATGTTGCTTACATTTTTTTTGTAAAGATATACAATCAATTAGTTCTTTGGGTCCAGGAATACCACTCTTTGGTCTAAATACTACTCAAAACCCAACTATTTCATCTGCATGGCTAACAACAATGCTTAGTTTGTGTTCATTTAGCCCAGCTAGTCTTCTTGTAAATATGCATGTAGGTCTCTTGTCTTGATTAATATACTAGTGTCTCCATTTTAAATCATATTATAGTTGGCCTTTGTAGCTTATTAAAATACATCATTTCAGTATTGATTTACAACTCCTTCATTTGAATTCAGTGTGTATCAATAGCTTTAAGAAACTTGAACAATAATATCATTATTTTCTCTGCTTAGAAAATTCACTTTCTAAATATTTGGATTCATCTATCCTTTTTGTCTAATCAAGATATAGTTCCACAATATGCAAGAGTTCTTCATGTTGTGATGTTTGATCCTTTTTATCCTCAAGTTTTAAGACAATGGATTGATTTCTCATTAATTGGATTAATTTATGACAACAATCTTAATCTTCATATTTATACTAGGTAGGTATCACAAATTCAATTAGAACATTTTTAACCATTGTGATCACAATTAAAACAGGGTATTTTATTTAGTGGTTGGGTTCATTCCAATGTTTCTTGATAGTTACTATCATTTTGTATTTTATTTCAACCATCTTCTAGAATATGTATGCCACCAATGGAAAGGTGTTTGACATATTTGAGAAAGATATAGATTTTCATTGACAAACTAATTTGTTAATTTGCTTCCATCTACACTAAATACCAATATAGTAATAGACTAGAGGGAAGACATGCCCACATCCATCCCAATGATCTTCTTTTTAGGTGTCCTAAAATAATGGCTTGACATCAAAAGGTCCAAGCTTCATCATATGATTTTACTGTAAAGCATTATAATAAGTTTGTATTCACATGTTTGTAGGCCCTGAGAGTAGCTGTATATTTCATCTCAAGAATCCTATAAAGTATGGCTTGTGATTTTTTTTGGGGCCTTCTCAACTTTAAATCAAGGTCATACTTTCCACAAGACACATATTCTTGTTCATCCCATTTAACCCATTTTCTATCATTTGCAATACCTTGGTCATTAGATCATTGTGAATGTGAAAATAGGATCTTCTCTGTAAGATGGTATTTTCCACCCAAGTGATTCCAATTTCATAGTACTAACCACAACACTTTCATCTCTTCTATCTGGTGCTCCCATAATATCCTTAATGTTGTCTAGCTATTATTTCTATCATGCAATCTCTTTCTAAAGCCTTTCCTTTTGGGTTTTGGTATATATTGACTCTCTCTCTCTCTCTCTCTCTCTCTCTCTCTCTCTCTCTCTCTCTCTCTCTCTCTCTCTCTCTCTCATGCCTTAAATTTTAATCAAACTTTTGAATATATGCCTCTACCATAGCTAAAATCAACTTCACATTGTGTTGTAACTCTAGCATAGGTTTTTAATCCTTGATAGATTTCATTTTAATATTTCAAGGTTCAATTTTTCAAGTTTCCTCTTCATTATGTGTTTTTCTTATCAATGATTTCATCCAATTTCATTATGGTACATCTCAACTAGCTACTCAAGTGATGAAATCACTCATCTATCTCTAGATTGTGCAAGCACTTATTGTTTAATAGAATCTAGATAGATACTGATAGTTTTGAAGCCATAAACCTTAAGACCATCATGTGTGCATCCCACTTAAGGAAAAATTTTGATGCCATGTTCTTGTCCATATGTCTCAATCACTTCCTTTAAATGCAATTGAGGTTTGCCCATGGAATTATTTAGGTGAATCCTACTACCCATGAAAGTTGACACTTGTTTTTGAGTATATGTTGCTACTTCTTGTTGTTGATGAAGTGCCTCAAATTGGCACCACTCTTTCACCCTAAGATAGGTTACATTCTCTTTTTTGCTTCACTAAAATTGGAACTTGAACAAAGATGATGATACAAAACCTGCCACCACTTTGGAAAAAATGTTGCCTCCAACATTGCAACCATATGATAAATGGGAATAGAAGATGCCAAATCTATAAACCAATTAAATTGGTCTAGTTGCTGATTAGTTGTGTTGATTATAAATTCCTATAGAAATGTCATCAGATTAGGTATAATAAAACAAACAATCAGGTATTCCTAGCTAGTAGGATCAAATAAGGTTTTCCAAGTTGATAAAATTGAATATGTAGATACATCCTTTATATACTAGGCATGAATCACATTCTTCAACTTATAATGAATTGTTGGATATAAAGGCTCTATAATAGATATGTGTGGTAGACAAACATGGTACAAACCTATTATATTGTATGACTAATGACTGCAATGATAACATATCAAAATATATTAAAATATTTTCTAAGAACATTTTTTTTAATAATTCAACTAGTTGTCACAAGTGTGATGGAATGTTCTAACAACTAGTCTTTACTTGCATAGAAAGGGCATCACAATTACAATGGCTTGTCCTAATGGCTTAACATCACTTCTATAGTGAAGTTGTCACAATGGCATCACAATTACAAGGCAACCTAGATGCTTAAGACATCATAGTTATGATAGAGTACTACCATAATTTCAACATCATTAACATGACCTCTTGTCCCATCCTTCTTACAAGTTACAATAGTTTTATCAATCAAAATTGTGATGGATTACCTTGCCATCACAATTTGCAATAGAAAAAGTTTGACAGTCATATGATGGGAGCCAATTCATACTTCTATCTCTTTGGAAATGGGTTTCCATCACAATTTGAGTCCCAATGTAGTAGTGGTATTTTATTCTCATAACTCAACCTTTCCACTAGGTGCTTTTGTTATCATCAACTTCTCAAATCATCTTCATCAATCATCTAGATAAGACCTCAAACTAGATAGAAAAATGTCTCACCACTAAGTTTTGACATCAATGACAACATAACAATTGTTCGAATTGTATTTCCATCAATCTACCTCTTTGGCATTGATGGAAATACCTCTCATTACCATACCACCCAAAACATGTACTGCATCAAACAAAATCCTTCTGTGTATAGGATAAGATCTTTATTAATATCCTTAGTTTCATCATACTTCTATTCTTTGTGTCCAACAATCTTTCTCTTTTAGTTTCATTTTGATTCTCATCCATGAAGCTCTAATATGAAACACATTATCCCCCTCTATCATATCGGATCATGAAATCAATCAAATTGTTTTGTATTGTTGGCAATACCTCTTATTTATAATCACTACATTAGTAACTAATTCAATATTCTCCCTCCTCATAGTAATGAAATTATGTCTTCTTCCTCTTTGAAAATAATGCCAAAGACACTTTATCTATCTCATGCATCTTCATCATGTAGATATATTCATGTTAGTACTAAATTCATCCTTTGTCATCTATGTATGACTAATATAACATAATGTCCTTCCTTTACTACTATTTTAGAAATCTCCTAAAGTAGGATTGTCTCAATCAAATTGTAAATTATTATGATTAACACATTCGATGTAGAGATCCATCTTAGCTTAAGTATCCTTGTCTAGGAGAACCATCCTTGATTTACTATTGATTGATGAAAATATAGATAGGATAACAAGATATTGAGGTGGGACGAATTAGAATCATAAAACACTTTCACTTTTCAGCGATCCATTTACACATTCACTAGTTGTCTTATACATGTAAAACTTGTAAACTTAAATTTTTGTAACATGTAGATCTAATCTATTACATGCATTAAAATAAACACATTACATAATATTGGTTACCCAAAAACCCTCAAAGGTCAAGGTAAAACTAGGATGAGGATGACACCCAAAAATATTCACTACTGTAGTAATAAAGTTAACCTGTTAGGTTTACAATGTTTCACCATAATATATGATCTATCTTGTGAGGGGTTTTCCATGTTAAATTTTTTTGAGACTATTAGGTCTTACCTTGTTAGATGATTTAACACTTACAATATAGTAAGAACTTTTTAAGAGATTTACAAAGATCTATTAAGACCACTATCTTAAGAGATTTATCCTTATTCAAGTTGACTTGAAATGATTCAATACCTAACTCTTGATTTTCTCTATAAAATGATTTTAAGTCTTCTCTTTGCAAATTGATCCTCTATTCTAATTTGATAAATCTTTTCATCCCATCTCACTACACTAATTAGGTCACTTTTTCTGCTAGAAGTAACATAATACTTCTACTTGACTTCTAATCTAATCTTGATCCTTCACTTCACTATTCTTATAGTACTCCTTGTCTATCACACTATTCACATCTCTCTCGCTCATGCTAATCTACATTAAAATATTCTCTATTTAAAGAGTTTTCTAGATGCTTCCATATGTCTCCTCTTCATCTAAGTTGTTGATCACCAAACATAGTGATCTTTCATCCCCATTGTAAAATGCATAATCTCTCTATAAAAACCTATATAAATATTAAATATTCCTTCTATGTTGGCTTGAAAATAGTTTACCTCAAAGTTTGTATCATTTATAACTTGTATGTAAATGTTCTGTTGTCTAACACTTACCATCTCACATAGTTATCATGTTGTTGATGCTTGGTCAGTAGTATGCTTGGCACTTACTACATGTAACTTATAACTTATATACTTGAACTACTTGGTAGGTTTTGAACTTGGCTTGTATAGAAAATACTTGGTAACCACATAATTTCTTAGCTCCTATAGAGCTTGGTATATAAACATTTATATACATGACTCAACCTATATAGAGTAGCTTGGTCACAGTGATGACTGTTTGACCTTTCATAGTAAATGACTAGGTGTTTAACACTAATAGACAACAATAGTTAGAGATACCAAAAATATCCCCCTTTTACATTAGTGGCAAAAAAAAAGTATTTATTGTTAAATTATTATGAATAAAATCTAATATGAGTACTCCCACTAAGTCTTAATATTCAATTAAATGTAAAACTTCAAAATTGTGACTCATGCCAAATGAATAATGAATAAATAATGTATAAATGCATACTTATCCACATTCTATAAATATTCTAATATCATAGTATCATACCTTTTTCCTTGTGAACTCTGCACTTTATTTCTCATTCATTTGTCAATTCCTCCTTAAATTTTGTGTGGCAATCATTCCCCCTTATGTTTGACACTTATGTTATGGTTTCTTGGGTTGAATGTGTTAAAGAAAACTATATTTATCAATGAATTTTTGATGAACTTGGGTGATCATGGAAAGTGCATGATCCCAAGTAGTTATTTTTGGTTCCAAGATGTGATTCTACAATTGTAACCGTGTTGATAAATCAATTAAGCTATCAACCACTAAAATGTTGTTATCTTATTTGATAAGATGTTGTGTTGATTGAATTTCCCTTTGCATGACCTCTAAATGAGATATTAAAATATCTTGAATAGGGAGTAATTTGGATCTCATGCTATTATTAGTTGCCTGAAGCTCGACCAATTTTCCTTGAGTATTCAATAACTTATTGTAGTGTTCAATACTAGATTCTATAAAATAATATTGGTGGATCTCTACATCCCATCTTGAATCAGTTGAATTTGTGTTTGAATGTCATTTGTAAATCTTGGCATATCTGACAAAATATTGTATAAATGATGTACTCTCTATATAATTCTTGTCATATTCTATTTGTATGCTCTTGTAATTGAACTTTATGTTCGAAAATAATTTTAGAAACTTTATCCACAACCTTATTCTCAAATCTTCCCACTAACCAATCCATGAACTTCTCATTGGATCATATATCACTAACATTTACAAGTTGGGTAATTATTGGAGCTTCGCCATCAAAATTTTGAATGTCAAAAGATTTAATAAAAATGTTTTTAACATCATATAGCACCTTATTTTGTTTATGCTCTTTCCATTGTTCTTCTTTCTTCTTCTTCTTCACCAAAATTTCTTATAAGAAAATTGTTTTCTCAAATATAAGATTTTCCAAATCTAATTGTGGCATTTCAATTACTTCATCTAGACTAACTTCAATATCTAGGAAGGTGTCATTCATTGATTTACCTTTATTCAGAAAAGAGGTGTTGTTGCTTGATAGTTCTTTGGGAGTTGGTGTGGGGGTTACACCAATCATTCATGTTGGTGAAGTAGTTCTCAAAATAAAAATAGAGTGACTTGGTTCATCTTTTCTCACCTCTTTATTTACCTCAATTTGAGGTGTTGACACAATTTTACTTTCTACACTTATGTACTTTATCTATTTCACTACCTCTTTAACTATCTCCATGAACCTTGATTGCTTGGCCTTTGGAGTGTTGGGGGTGTCAACATGAGTTGGTGACATGCTTCCTTGCAGACTCGACACACCTTAAATTTCACCACTACTATGATCATCTTCGATGGTCACTATCTTAGTTCCTTTCCTTGTATCAATTTCATTCATGGATAACCCAAAAATGTTTTTCCAAAGAAATTCATCTTGATGTTCTATAGTTTCAATTTTATTTTTTAATATCATTAAAATTCTATACTTAGGAATAAATTTTTTTAGGTGTACTTCTCCTAAAATAAATTCTTTTGATCTTGTGACAGATCAGGCATAACCTTGACTAGAGTATTAGGTCTTATCTTTTTCTCTTCCACTTTTGTCTACTTCCACCTTCTTTCAAGTCTATCATAAAAATTAGTGGGTATCTTCTTCTCAACTTCATTTGGATATAACTTATGATTAGAAATCATATCTATCATAGCCTCCTCAGCTTTTGTTCTATCAATATTATCCAATGTATCATATTTTAAAAATCTACAACTATATAATTCTAAAGACCTTCTAAGATATGCACATGCCTTATCAATAGATTTAGTTTTCCTTCTAGGTGGTCCTTTGACCAACCTCCTTCTCTTTGGTTTAGATAAATTAGGCTCAATATGCTAGAAATATAAGAGGAGTAATTGAGAGGGTAGGGTTGAATTAGTTACTACTAAAATAAATCCCAAATCCTTTAGATGTTAGTACAAAATAATCTCTAATAACTAAACTCTATTGATGATTGGTAAACACATAGACAATGTTGTAACTTAGTAAATACTATGAATGCTTAGCTAAAACTTAACATGAAAATCTTAAGATGTTATATATGATTACTTATTATAAAATACATAAAAGAAATAGCATGAACACATTTGACACCAAGATTTAACATGGAAACCCAATTTGGGAGAAACAACCAATTGCAACTAGTTACTATTTCTCACTCTTCTGAAGTAAGCCCTATTAGGAGACAACCCTATTAAAGGTTACAAAACACACTATTAGGTGTGACCATGTTAGAGGATTTAATCACCCTATTAGGAGTGGCCTTATTAGAGCTCTTTAGAAAATTCAATGGAATTACCACCTTGTTAGAGGATTTAGAAATAATTGTTAAGCCAAATCTGTTAAGAGATTTAGATCACTTCTACAATGGCTAGAGAGTAACAATGACATGACCTAATTTAGATGCAACTAAATTGCTATTTATAGATCTCAATTCTTGCTTTTATACTTGATCATTCTTGATCTAATATATCTTTTTAGCTTCACGAGGATATTCTACTTATCCTTCAAATTTTCTTCCTCTTATCATCATTAAATCTTCAATTATCTTCTATGCATTCACCCTTCTAATCCTCAACTTGACTTTATATTTATATCATTCAGATTATCAAGTTGGATAGAATATAACTTAGAATAATTAATATTCATCTTCTTAGTTAGCTAGAACCAAGAGATAAATTAATTGAATTCAATATGCCAAAACAAGAAAATCCTTTGTTTGCCAACCCTACTTAGTAGACAGTAACTTAGAAATGATTTTCTTTGTTAACCAAGTGAACTTGGTCAACACTGCATACTTGCAAAGTTTGTCTAGTAACCAAGTGAGCTTGGTTAACACTAGTTCCATCCAATATTTCCTTCATTAATCAAGTCAGCTCAGTTAACACTCATCTTCTACAAACTTTTCTTTGGCACCCGAGTGAACTTCGTAGATACTATCTTCTAAACTAGGCAAACTTTGGAATGCTTGGTAGTCACAGAAAACTATCTTCAATGCTTGACTAAGCTCAATATACACTGGCTAGTAATGATATGGCATTTTGTGTAAAATCAAAGACAATACACAATTAATCAATTGCTCCAACAATCTCCCTCTTTTGCATTGATGGCAACACAAAGTGTCATAACACAATGAAATTTTGGAGAAATAATAAAGTAAGGAACATATCCTTAGTTTCATTCTAATTCTCATCTATGAGAACTCCCTCTATCAGTGTGAGCTCTTTTTGCCTTTAGTTTCTCCCTCTGTCAGAAAACTTTTTCTACTAGAACTTCTTCTGATAGAAAACTCTACTTTTGGTATTAGACAAAGTTCATTCTCCCTATTTGGTAACTCTTTCTTTTTACAAAATTTCTATGACAACAAACTTCTCCACA
The DNA here is from genome assembly GCA_028749045.1 of Cupressus sempervirens. Lineage (NCBI taxonomy): Eukaryota > Viridiplantae > Streptophyta > Pinopsida > Cupressales > Cupressaceae > Cupressus > Cupressus sempervirens. The sequence goes on along the minus strand of CM053793.1, from coordinate 590,689,520 downwards.
AATTTCTATGAGATATGATAGTAAACTTCTCCCTCTTTGACATCTCATGCCAAAGATAATAAATGGTTAATATCAATGTACCTCAAGTATTAATATATTTATAATATGTCGTTGTCAATATTGCACCAATTGAATGATCTTCAACATGCTTTGGTTGATGCATCACTACACTTCATTTAGTGAACTTTAGATAGGGGAATGACCCCTAGCTTACTTCTTAGATACATAAATGCATCCTTAGGTAATGGCTTGGTGAATATGTCTACAATTTGTTCTTTTGTATTTACATATTCTAATCTAACTTCTTTATCTTGAACCAATTCTCTCAAGAAATGATATTTTATAGAAATGTGCTTCGTTTTGGTGTGCATCACTAGATTCTTTGATATATTGATTGCACTGGTGTTATCATAGTATATAACTACTAGATTCTTGATCTTTATCTTCATATCTTCCATTAGTTTTTTGAACCAAACAATATTAGAACAATTAACTACTATTGCCACATATTTTTCCTTTGTTGTGCACTGAGAGATACAATTTTATTTCTTGCTTTTCCAGCACACTAGTCTTTAGCAAGAAACAATGCTCCACCGTTAGTGCTATTTTTGTCATCAATACTTCATGCCCAATCAACATCTATGAATACTTTTAAACCCAAATTGCCTCCTATTTTGTACCATAAACCATATTCTTTAGTACCTTTCAGATATATCATGATTCTTTTAACTACCATCATGTGATTTTCTTGGGGATTTGGTGAGATTCTTGCCACTATACCAAATGCTAATGCAATATCAGGCCTTGTGTGTACTACATATTGGAATTTTCCAATCATTGATCTATATGTGGTTTGATCTACCTCTTTGGAATCATCATTTTTGGAAATTTTATGTCTAGTAGACATAGGGGTTGCAGCTGGTCTTGAATCTTCCATTCCAAATTAGTATCTCCTTGATATATTTAGATTGAGTAATGTAGATACCATCTTTCTTCTATTGAATTTGTAATCCAAAAAAGAATTTTATCCCACAAAACATAGACATCTCAACTCTTTTACTCATTTCCTCTAAAAAGACCTTCCCAAGTCATCATTTCCTATGAATAAAGTATCATAAAAAAATATTTCTACAAACACAATCTTTTTTTCTAGTCCTTCTTTGATATACAGACTACTGTTATCATTAGTTCTTTAAAAACCAATATGTATCAAGTAGTTATGAAGTTTTTGATACCAAGCTCTGGGAGCTTTCTTGAGACCATATAATGCCTTGTTCAATTTGTAGACCATTCCCTTTTAGCTAGGATCTACAAAACATTTAGGTTGCTTAATGTAGACTTCTTCATCAAGAATTTTATTTAAGAATGCAATTTTTACATCCATTTGATAAACTTTAAATCCTCTATGAACTGCATATGCTAGTAAAGTTCTAACAACTTCTAGTCTTACAAAAAGAGAAAAAGTTTCACCATAATCAATACCTTCTTCTTGAGAATAGGCTTTACATACCAACCTTTCTTTATTTCTAGAAACTTTTCCATCTTCATTCAGCTTGGTTCTATAATACCCACTTTTTGCCAATTACATTTTTATCCTTAGGTCTAGGAACAAGAGTCCAAGTTTTATTCTTCTCTATCTGTTCTATTTCTTCATTCATTTCTTCAATCCAACTTTCATTTTCCAAAGCATCTTTAACATTTCTAGGTTCAAATTCAACAAGTAAACATGTACCTTTTAATTTGTTTCTTATCATTGTTCCATCTAATTTGTCTCCAATGATTTGACCAAGTGCATGATGCCTTTTGAAAGATCTTGCTAACATAGGTTCTTTGGATTTGGAATGAGTTCCACTAATTTCATCATGAACTTCAATATCAAGCTTTGGTCCCACTATCTATGACTTGGGTCCATCAAACTCAATTTTCTCTTATAGTGGCTCGATAGCTTTTGATTATGACTCGCATTGCACTATTTGCAACTTGGTAGCTATTGGAGATTTTGGGGACTTGGGTGGTGAGGCCTCATATATGCTAGATATATTTGGTAGGGTATCAAGTTATAGTAAACAAATCTTCTATAATTCTCATTCTCTTTGCTACTTTCTTCTTCACTCTTTTTTGCAAACTCATCAATTCTCACATGTGCACTATGATTTTTATGAGTAGACAAATTCAAACACTTGTATGCTTTACTTCTATAGGAATATCCTAGGAATATGTCTTCATCATATTTGACATAAAATTTTCCTTTCCTAGATTCCTTCAAGATATAATAGTTGCTACCAAATACTTTAAAGTAACTTACATTAGGTTTGCAGCCATACCATAGTTCATAGGGAGTTTTATTTGAGTCTTTTTTCAGCTACACACTATTCAAAGTATGAACTACAATGCTAATAGCTTCCTTCTAGTATTTGATTCCAACATTCTTCTCTATCATCAATATTCTTACACAATGCATGATTGATCTATTCCTTCTTTCAGCTATACCATTCTACTAAGGTGTACCAGAAGCTAATACTTGTCTTTTAATTCATTTTTCAATATACAATATATTGAACTCATCGATGATGAATTCACCACCTCTGTCTGATCTCAAAAATGTCAACTTCTTTCTAGTTTCCTTTTCCACTCTTTCCAAATATAGTTTAAATTTTTGAAAGGCTTCTAATTTTTCTTTTAGATATAGTCATCACTCTAGAATAGTCATCAACAAAAAGAATGAAAAACTTTGCTCCATTGTAACTCTCTATTCCAATAGGTCCACATAAGTTTGTATGCACAAGCTCTAAGAATTCTTTAGAATGATAGTTCTTTCTTTTGAAACTAGTCTTTCCCATCTTACTAATTTGACAATTTTTGCATAGACCCATATCAAGTTTCCTCAAGCTAGGAATACCTCTTACTCTTCTATTTTTTCTTATCTTAACTAGATTATCAAAGTTATATGACATAATATTTTGTGCCATATCTATATTTCTTCTACATGAGCAATAAAACATGAAATTTCACTAAGATCTAGATGGAATAGGTTACCTTTTGTTTTCTTGCTAGATCCAACCAAATTTCCTTTTCCATCTAGTAGTTTGGCCTTCCCATCCATAAATTTTACCTTGAATCTAATGTTATTCAATTGTGCCACACTTAATATATTATGTTTTAGTCCTTTAACCTAATAAGCATTATCAAATATAAGTTCTTTGGTCAAAGAGATACATCCTTTTCCTTTTATGCAAAAAGGTTCATTATTTCCAAATCTCACATTACCACCATCATAATATTCCATGTGTTCAAACTTTGTTTTGTCTCCAGTCATATGATGTGAGTAGACACTATCAATAATCCATGTATCATTTTTGCTAACATGAGAGATAAGTGCCATCTCATCTCCTTCATTATTAGATTCATCTTTTACAACAATATATACCATTTCATCTTAACTGTTATTGAAATCTTTAGCCATAAAATAAGATTGCTTACCTTTGTCCTTGTAGTTATGAATTCCTTCTTTCCTTTGTATTTATTTTTTTCTTTTCATCCTTATTTTCTCTGTTTGGGCACCTAATAGAAATGCGACCAATTTCTTCACAAGAAAAATATATTAGAGGAATCTTACCTTTGTACTTTCCTCTGCCTTTGGAATATTTCTCTGCAAGTAGGGCTTCAACAACTTCAAGATCACTCTTAGAACTTTCTTCTATTTCTCCTTCACTTCCTAATTGATTGGCCCTTGATATCTTACTATTTTTGTTGATTGACAGATTGGCTTCAAATGTAGATTCAATACCTTTGGAGCTAGGAACATAGTTATCATAGTTATCCAACTCAAAAGCTATCAATCTTCCAACTAGAGTATCCAAACTTATATTGCTATTTTGACCACATCTCATTTCATGAATAATAGACACTCTAATTGTATAAATAGGAAGAAGAGTTATGAGTACCTTGCTTGCAATTTTTTTTTCATCAATGTTTCCTCCAAATGCTTTGATTGTGCTCACACTTGCTTTGATTCTTTCTAGATGTTTTGCAATGTTTTCATCTTCTCTCGTTTTCATCTGATCAAAATGACCTTTGAGAATTTTTTCTTTAGCTCTTCTTACATTTTCATCTCCTCCATATATGTCTTTTAGTTTGATCCATATTCTATGAGCTATAGTGCAATCTTTTACTTCATCAAATTCAGCATGACTAAGAGTAGATGCAATATCAATCATCATGATGTTATGATTTTTCTTTTTAGTAATGTCTTTAGCTGATAATGTTTAAGTACAAGTCTTATATTTAGTATCAAGATACAATTTGAATCACTAATATTTGCTAGATGTAATCTCATAAATCATTGCCATGCTGTAAATTTGTCTTGGTTCAACATCAAAATCTCTCTTTTGTAAGACATCTTGATCTTTAGCTTAGGCCCTTGAAACCTTCTCTACAAGCACCAAAAGCTTTGATACATATTGTTGGAAATATAAGAGGATTAATTGAGAGGAGAGAGGCAAATTAGTTACTACTAAAATAAATCCTACATCCCTTAGATGTCAATACAAAATATCTCTAAAAATTGAACTCTATTGATGCTTAGTATACACACTAAAAATGTTATAACTTGATAAATACTAAAAATACTTAACAAACACTTGACATGAAATCTTAAGATGTTATCTATGATTAATTTTTATAAAACACATAAAATAAATAACATGAACACATTTGACAACAAGATTTAACGTGGAACCCCAATTTGGGAAAAACCACCAATTGCAACTAGTTACTATTTTTCACTCTTCTGAAGTGAGCCCTATTAAGAGCCAACACTATTAAATATTACAAAAAAAACTAATAGCTATGACCCTATTAGAGGATTTAATAACCCTATTAGGAGTGGCCTTGTTAGAGGTCTTTAGAAAATTCAATGGAGCTGCCACCTTGTTAGAGGATTTACAAATAGTTGTTAAGCCAATTTTGTTAAGAGATTTAGATCACTACTACAATGGTCAAAGAGTAGCAATGGCATGAGCTGATTTGGATGTAACTAAATTGCTATTACATATCTCAATTCTAGCTTGTATACTTGATCCTTCTTAATCAAATATATATTTTTAGCTTGACAAGGATATTCTACTTATCCTTCTAATTCACTTCCTCTTAGCATCATTAAATCTTCAATTATCTTCCATGCACTCACCCTTTTAACCGTCAACTTGAATTTTTATTTATATCTTTTAGATTGTCAAGTTGGCTAGAATAAAACTTAAAATAATTAATATCCATCCTCTTAGTTAGCTAGAACCAATAGATAAATCAATTGAACTCAATATGCCAAAACAAGAAAATTCTTTGTTAGCCCACCCTACTTGGTAGACGCTAACTCTGAAATGATTTTCTTTCTTAACCAGGTGAACTCAATCAATACTACATACTCACAAAGTTCTTTTGGTAACCAAGTGAGCTCAATTAACACTAGTTCCATGCAATATTTCCTTCATTAACCAAGTGGGCTTGGTTAACATTCATCTTCCACAAACTTTCCTTTAGCATCTAAGTGAACTCGGTAGATACTATCTTTTGAACTAGGAAAACTCTATAATGCTTGGTAGTCACAGATAACTATCTTTAATGCTTGAGTGAGCTTGGTATAGACTGACTAGTAATGATATGAAATTTTGTGTAGCATCAAAGACAATACACAATTAATCAATTGTTCTAATATAGTGTTCTCTACTACTCTTTGTTTTGCAATCTTCTTGGTACTAGCACTTGCTCTCGTCCTTGATTTAGTTGGTGGTGGAAGAGAGAGGAGTGTCATGAATAGCTTATTTTCAGTTCTTTTAGCCTTCTTGCTAGATGGAGTGGAAACAACTAGAGTGCTACCCTAATTTCCTTCTTCTTCTTCCTCTTCCTTATCATGTCTACCCTTTTCTTCATCTTTCCCAAGACCTTGCCTTTACATAGGGTGCCTAGTTTTTCTTCTACGTCTTCAGTCATTCTTTTTTTTATCTTCTACATAGAAGCTATCTTAAAATTCATAGTTACTCTAGGCCTAGCTTCCTCATATCTTCCATAGTATTTACCCTTTTTGTCTATTTCTTCTTTCAATAATGCAACATTGTTTGTATTCACTAAATTATTGTTAATTTAATAATCGAAGCCTTGTAGCCAAGCCTTCCACGACTTTACTATCTATACAATGGATTATTTGTATCTACAAGAAAAGATGTATCATTTTAATATCTAGTTAGTAATTCTTTAGGTATTCTCATCCTTGTCTTCATTATTTTCTTGTATTCCTCAAAATAAGTATCGATTACATTCTCAAGATTTTGTCCTAATTGAGTAATGTATTTACTAATATGTCTTGTCATAAGTTTGTTTTGTTCCCAAACACTATCACCAATACCAAGAAAATATTTTTGTATAAAGAAAATACACACAACAAGAGATCCAAACTTACACATTGAATTGTTTTCTTTCCTAATGAATTCCATATTTTCTACCAATTGTAGTCTTTGAAGCATGGCAAGATCATATTCATGAGCTTTCATCACTATTTTTCATGCTTGATCCACTGTCATACATGGTACACTGTTTAGTCTTCTTTACTGGTAAAATTTGTGAGATATAACCCTCACTAAAAATTTGATTAATGGATCATAAATGTTTTTAATAGAAAAACCTTGTCCATTACACTCAGCACATATATTTGCCTCAATTTCCTCTCGACTTAGGCATCGCATGGTTTTCTTCTTGACTAGGGTTGGATATTATGTAACCCTTTGAATCATTTTCTTTGTGACCTCTATGGATCCATTCTGTAACCAAAACTTCATGTCATGAATCCTTCTTAAAATATTTTTTATCCATTTAATCTTGAAATTCCTTGGGAACTCTAGGGCACAAGTTTACCCTTTCCTTTCAACAACTTTGAATTCATCCTTCAAGATTCCTTCACTATGTAATTTATCATATGTTTCCCTAATTTCATAATCTCCTACTTCTCTAAACTTATACATATAATAGCTCCTTACATCATGAATCACAATAACCTTGGTCATTATTGAGGATAGCGCACCCATCGACTCTCCTTTCATTGCAATTTCTAGAATACCACAATACTTTGGTGGAGGATAAGCATCATTCTTCATCAATTTAATTTTACTAACCTATTGGCTCATTCTAGTGGTAAATTAAGTAGTGATTTTCTCTTTGTTAGGGTTCAAAAACTTTCCTTCCTCTAAATTACTTAGCACAACTCAAATATTCACTTGATCAATCTTCTCATCTCAGATCACCTTAAAATCTCTTTGTTATTCACTCAATTCACCAAAATTCTTTGAGTTCTTGAAATCTATATGCAAGGTGTGAGATAGTGTCTCCAAATTATGATATATACCTTCTTCTATTCAATTTAGGGTCTCCATTAATGTTGTTTACATAGGTGGAAGCCATCTGTCATAGTCACCATTGGTGCCTTCAGACTAGGTATTTACTATATAGCTCACTCTCTTCCATCTCACTCAACCTCTACCATCTGACACCAGTTTACTTGTGAAGTACTTGGTCCATGTTGCACTACTCATTCAACATAGAAAATTTTACAAATTTTTGGCACTAACTATCTAAATGGTTATGTTGTACTAATCCTTTCACAAATCTATTCATATGCATCTTTATATATGCAAATATGAACTTTAGCATATTTCATGTAAGGAATTGATGTATGATATTGATTAAGTATATAGTTTCATACATACCTTTCTTACTTAGTATGAGATGACATGATCACCTTCTCCATCAGATTGGGTGACCTCAACTTCATTTGCTCCATTGTTTCCATCTTCTTTGTTTTTCCATGTTTTATCCATCTCCCTCTTTAATTGTTCAATGTTAACTTTACCTTTAGCTTTTTCTTTGATGTGATTTGTTGATGGAACTTTAGTCCTACAATTCTTTCTTAAATACCCAAACTTGTGACACTTTGAACATGTATTGTTAGGTACATAATTCTGCTTTTGATTTCTCCAGTATGGTTCTATCTATCATCTACATTCATATTCCTTATGCCCATACTTTTGAAAATTATAGAAATATCCTTTAAATTTAGGTGTCATAGGTACCTTCCTCATTCTTTAACTATACTCATATATTTGATATCCTTGTTTCTTGTAGTAAAAACAATAAATAATGAATTTGGGTTTAGGATTTTTCATACCAGGTTTACTTCAGAATATGTTTTCAGTATGACCAAGTTTTCCACAGTGATAGCATGTTGGTTTTCCCATTGACTTTGCATTCCCCAGTTCTCCATTCTAGAATAGCCATCATTATAGAATATCCATCAACAAATAGAATGAAATAGGTGTCTCCACAATATCTTTGAACAACAATAGGTCTACATACCTATCAATATGAACCAATTCCAAAATATTATCAGATGAATATGTCTTGGTCTTGAAACTAGACTTTGTCATTTTTCCCCATTTACATTGTTTACACATTAAATTGTCAAGTTTCTTTATTTTTGGAAATCCTCTTACTCTTTTCATCTTACTAATGCTAACCAAATTGTAAAAATTTACATGACATACTCTCTTGTTCCATAACCATATATCATCATATTATTAAAAAAATCATGTCTCTATAGAAAAATCTAGATAAAAAAAGTCACCTCTTGTTTGATCACCAATTCCAATCAATTTATAATCAACATCAAATATCTTGGCCTTGTTGTGATGCCTGAATTAAACTTTGTAACCTGATTTGTTCAATTTTGAAACACTCCACTAGTTATGGTTAAGTCCTTCAATCCAAGAACCATGGTCCTACTTGTTCTTATCAGTAAATTATATTGATCCTTTATTTTTCATAAGACATGGTATATCATTACCACACTTAACTACCCTTGTATGCTCCAATGGTCTTAAATCTACTTCTATCACTAGTCATGTGATTTGAAAACCACTATCAATTATCCATCTATCATTTTTATTCACATAAGAGATTAATGTAATTTTATCATCTCCATTTGAATCATCTTTCATTGAAAAATAATCAAATTCTTTGTTATTACTTTTAGATTCATTATAAGTTTCTTCTTTAGTAATGTAACAATATTTATTACCTCTTTCTTTGTATTCCTATTTTCTCTTGTTGTCTTGATCATTTCTTCTTCCTTTGTACTTACTTTCACTCTTTTCATACTTGTCTTCTTTGTGAAGATATATTGCAATAATATGACCAACTTTGTTACATGAAAAAATAGATTATAGGAATTTTATCTTTTGCATTTTCCTTTGCCTCTTAGAAGTCTCCTAGCCATCAATTCTTAAGGCTCATCAAGTTCATCATCAAAAGTATCACTGTCATGTCACTTTTCACCTATATTTTCCTTTTCCTTATTTTTCTAAGAACCAATTATGGTTTAAAAGAAAATTCAAATGTGGTAGGTGTGAAATTGTCAAAATTTGACATCTCAAAAGTAGTAAGTCTACCAATCATACCCTCTAGAATTAGGTCATTACCTGGAGTACATCTTAGCTCTTGTATTCTATAAATCCTAATAATATAGATGGTAAGTAGATTTATCAATAGCTTGTTGATCATAGTTTGATCATCAATCTTTCCACTTTCTCGTCTTATAGCATTTACCACTTCTTTGATTCTTCCATAGTATTGGACTATATTCTCACTTGTCATTCTCATTTCATCAAAATTACCTCTCAAGCACTCTAATTTTTCTCTTAAGATATTCTTGTCTCCTCCATAGATATTTTGTAGTGCAAATGTCATCAAACTTGGCATACCTTAAGCTGATGCAATAGCCAAGATAGCTTTGTTGTCTTCTTTCTTTTCGTTCAACCCTTAAGATGTTAGAAGAATTGTTATTATCTCCACATATGTATTGTCCACAAAATATATTGCACCCTCTCCAATTCCTGCTAGATGTGGCTTCATCAAACTTTTTCATGTAGGTAAGTTCTCTTTGTTTAACCTTGGTAGATCCCTTTTGTACGTAATGATCTTTATCTTCAAGTATCTTCAAAATTTCCTATACAAGAACCAATTCTCTAATACCAATTGCTAGAATACATAGAGTGGGGAGTGAATCAATTATCCAAGTTCTAGATGTACAAATTAAACAAATAAACACTTAAACAACTTAAAATCTTAACATCCATTAGTTCGGCTTCTATAGTAAACTTTTAGTAATATAAACTAGCAATCTAATATCCTAAATATGGTAGACTTGTAGAATGTAAACATTAATAGTAAATCATCATAAATAACATACATACAAGTTTGACACTAGGATTTAATGTAGAAACCCAATTTGGGAAAAACCACCAGCAAAATGTCACCAATATTTTCACTCTTATGAAGTGAGCTTTGTTAGGATCCAACTCTATTAAAGGTTACAAAACACCCTATTAAATGTGACCTTGTTAATAGATTTAATCACCCTATTAGGAGTGTCCTTACTAGAGGACTTTAGAATATTCTATTAGAATTTCACCGTGATTAAAGGATTTCAATACCAATACAATGGGTAGAAAGTAATAGAAGGTTTTTATCTAGGATATACAACTCACTTTGAAAATATATATCTCAATTCAACTCAATCATTGATCCATTGACTATCATTCATTGTCTTCTTAGTTCTTCTCAGATTTTTACTTAATTTTTCTAATCAATAGCATCAACAACTACTATAATCCTTTTTATGTTACCCCTTATGCCTTGTTAAATAGGTATTTCTAATGCTTTTCCTCTTATGCATCAATATAGATCTTAGGATTTCAACCAGATTCAACACATACAATGAATTTGTCCACCTTCTTGTTCATCATCTTCTTTTCTAGAAACTTCTCTAAACTTTTCATGAAATCTTTGCATGGAAATGTGAAAACATAGTTTCCCTTGATTTAAATGTTCTAGGCCATCCATCCTTATCTTCAACACACTTTATATATTTGAAGAAGTCAACTTTTTTGGCTAGAAATCATGATTTCCTCATAAACTTACAAAATGTTATCCATAAGCCAATATTGTGTTCTAATACTTGGTCATCATTGGATTAATTAGTCTATACCAAGATTCTGTTTGGCACATATACTAACACTTGGTCAATAATAATCCTCAGTCAACACTATTTCTACTTGGCACATAGTTTGGCTCAATTGACACTAGTATCACTCGGCACAAACTTCAAGTTCCTTAATTTTTTACTTTTTTGCTCCATCAAGCATATGCATTTGGTCAATATTTGATCACTTCTTTAATGTTTTAGTATAACTATCTTTTTCACTTGTAACATAATTAAACAATCACTTTATCTTGTCAAAGTATGACTAATAAAGTTTGCATTGTAGTTTCTTCTCCTAAATCAAGCTTTCCTCTAGGTGCTTTTGTTATGACCAACTTCTCAAATCCTATTCATAAATCATCTCGATATGAAACTCAAATTAGATAGAAAATTTTCTCACCAATAAGGTTTGACATCAATGACAAGATAGTAATTGTTCCAATTGTAGTTTCCAACAATACACAAGTATGACACCAAAATTTAATGTGGAAATTCAATTTGGAAAAATCATCAGCAACTATTATCAATATTTTCACTCTTCTAAAATGAGCTTTGTTGGGAGCCAACACTATTAAAGGTTACAATGCACACTATTAGGTGTAACCCTATTAAAAGATTTAATCACCCTTTTAGGAAAAACCTTGTTAGAGGACTTAAGAACATTCCATTAGAATATCACCTTCATTAAAGTATTTTCAAATGGCTTTTAGTTCAACCTTGATTAAATGATTTCAAATTGATATAGTAGTTAGAAGATATCAGCAAGTTGAATTGATAAAACACAACTCACTTTACAAATACAAATCTCAATGTATCTCATATGTTGATCCTCTAATTGACCTCCATTATCATCTCTACCTCTAATTTGCTTGGAAAACCTTCAAGAAATCACACTTCACTTCTTAATAACTCTTCTTAGCCTCCTTCTCAAGTTCACAAGTAAATAACATCAATAAATGAGTGCAACCTTTTTAAGTTACCCTTATGCCACCTTAAATAGAACACTTTGATATTTACCACTTGAACATCACCATTGATATTAGGATTATGTCAAATTCATTTAATCCTTTCATCTTTTCATTTCCTCCTCTCTCTTCTAGAAAATTATCAAAACTACTCTTTGAATCTATGCATTGAAATACTCAAACATAATTTCCCTTAAACTAAATCTTCTAGTTTATCAATTTGTATCTTTGTTGCCAAGTTTTAGTCTTACCCTTTAAAGGTTGAATTCATTAGTATGAAAGTGAGTCTATGTCCAAGATATGATGTCAAAGAATCTATTAGGTCACTTACTTCTCATCTTTCCCAAGTTCCCTACTTTATTTTTTTTCCAAGTCTCCCTTTTCATTACCTTTACCTAATATTTCTAAGTAGATTTCCTATTTTTCTAGTGTGCATGGGGTCTAGGTGATCTAGGCATGGTTGCGATGTGTTATGGCATCCTCTCGATGAGAAGTAAGTGTTTTTCATTTCATTCCTTGATATATTTACCTAACATTCCATATCTCACATATTCCAAGCTTTTGAGTTATTTTTCTCCTTGAGTGAACTCTATCAAGTGTATATTCGAAGGATAAAGCCATGATATTAATTAATAGGTTGTGAATATGATTATGTCATGACCAAAGGCCTACAAAGTTTTTGATAGAAGCCATAGGGAGTCCCATTCAAACTCATGGAGGTAAAATCAAGTGCTATGAGGGAACAAAGGTCTATGGGCTTTCTATTCCATACTCATGGAAGAAAAGTTGTTTTGTTTTGTTTTTAATGTTGTATAAACTTGAGCCAAATCTCAGTCCCAATGATCATATAGTGTAAGCATGATGTTGAATGAACCATTTATAGGCTCATAATCAGTAATACATGCTCAAAATCTAGCTTTATGGCTATAAGATTAAGATGAAGGAATGAGGTGTTGTTAGTTGTGCTCCAGTCTAAGAAATGTTGCTAAGAAAGGAATTTTCCATCCTAAGGCAAGGAAAAAGTATGCTTATCTAGAGGCCTTGAAAATAGAAAGTAAAATTACTCTAAAGTGAAAATATTCCTCCAAGATACTCAAGAGATACTTTGGAGAAGTTAGTGATGAAAATGTGAACCCATTATGAAGGAGATGTAGTATTAAAAGATTTAGGTGGAAAGTGAAAGGATGAAGAGTGCAATCTTGCAAAAGGATTACTCCTCATGTTGTGATCCTAGATATAAGGAAAATGGGTTTACAAAAAAGTTCTCTCTCTCTCTCTCTCTCTCTCTCTCTCTCTCTCTCTCTCTCTCTCTCTCTCTCTCTCTCTCTCTCTCTCTCTCTCTCTCTCTCTCTCTCATGTGTTAATATTATTAAGTATATTTTCATTCTAGATTTTGAAACAAAGTAAGGAACTTCCCAAAAAGATAAAACATTTGTGTTGTTAAGTGATTCTTAGTCATATCACTTTACTTTAAGTGAAGTAATAGAGCTTTTTGGATTTTTAGGTTTTACATGAAAATGAATGGAAAGCTTAAATAATTGCTACTTATGGAATTAAATGCAAATCCTATCATTATAATCATTGGTCAAACTTAATTTTGTTTATGTGGTGCCAACATTCTAATTCCTAAACCTATTTCATCATAATTGCATGCAATTGGTTTCTTCAAGTATATATTTAAATGGCTATTTATTTAGAACTGTATCATGTGCTAAAAGATATTATAGATACATCTTTAAAATTCTATGATTTGGGTAGACGTAATTCTCAACCCATTCACCCAATCACTCAGGAACTTAAAGAGAGAAGATTGCTAGAAGCAGCCAATTTTCCAATGGTAGTTCACACACCTAAGTTAGTGAAGGAATGCATGGAGAGATAAAACCTAGAAACAAACAAGATTTTCTTCTCTAATCAGTCTATTCTTATCTCAATCAATAAGGCACTGATGTAGTCCACATTTGGCATTCTCTTGAATGAGAATTATTGAGATTTTTATTTTGGATTTTTCATTTCCATGTCCAATACAAAGAAGACCCTCAAACAAGAAGACATGCAAAGGACATGGTTCTAGACTGCTCTCTCAAAGAAGAGCAAAAAGCCAAAGACCCTTTTTGGCACAAATTTGAAAAGAGAGATTGTGGACATCCTCACCCTCCTCCTCATACTCAAATAAAAAGAAGAGATTCTAGAGTTCATTGAGCACCAATTCTTCCTAGTAAAAGAAATATGTGTTGAGGACATATAGACTGATTGGGCATAGATAATTTGTGATGAGCTCACCATGTGGTTGAATCTAGCTAGAGGATTCAAGAAATTCTACATGTCCTTTTATTGCATCTATAATTTGGCAACTCACCACTTGTGGCTCAACCTCCCTAGCATCCCAAATTATGATGATTACACAAAATTTTATGAATTTTACCTACATCCATAGCTCCAAAGAAGCTATGAAGAGTACGTAGTTTTTAATGATGCTTTCAAAATGAGGCTATATTGAGAATTACAAGGATGAATTGAAAGGATATTCTCACCAGAGGCATTTTTGGCCATAAGATCGTTTGGATGCTCATTCATCTAGTTTTCGAGCTTCTACTATTTATGAATAGAGTTTTATGATGGATTTCCTAAGAGGTTGCTAAGGTATCTAGAATACAAGGTTTTTCTAGTCATATTTTGTCCATAGATCCTTGAAGTGAACACCCTATGTTCTAATGTGAAGAAGATAGTTGAGATTCCCTTCCTTATAGTGGTCAGCCCATATTCATGTCCCTCCAAATCAGATGCTTATAATTTGGTAAAGAGATTTGAGAGAAAAATTAAGTTGTTAGACTATAAGGTGCTTAGGCCTCAATATGATCTAGTGAACTTTGTTAGGGATCATATGAATTTGGGGTGTGCCTATAGGCATATTCTAGACATTGAATACTTGTAGTCTAGATGTCACATTGAGTACCAAACTTGAGAGAGATTTTGGTCATGGCTAACCATTAATGAAATTAAATTATATAATGATTTTGTTGATGTTTCTAGCCTTGCAAATGATGGAGCCTACATATACCCCACATCTTCTAAGAAGATCAAAGGGACCCCAATTTTGTCTACCCCAGATGTAGACCTTGTCATTTACACTATGGAGGTTTGTATGTAAGGGATAATCAAGAGAATAGACAAATGGGTGGAGTGGACCCAAGAAAGGAAGAAGAGAACTAGAAGTACTAGTTTTATAGGTGGAATATTAGCTAGAGCTGCCCAGTCAATCATACCAACAACCACCATAGCTACTACACCAACATTTGCAGGGCCATTATAGTCCATTAGCCAATGTGGAGACCAACCTCCATAAAAGAGCATGCCACTTTCTCCTACCTATGGAGTTGGCTCTCTTCCAAACACCAGATAAGTTGGGGAGAAGAAGGATGACAAGGATAAGGGAAAATAACAAGAAAAATCAGTGGCCAAGCCATCTTCCCCTATTTAAGTCATTAATTTGGAAGGAGATACTAACCCCATGGATGACTAGGAACAAGATGCATGTCAGTAAGGGGATACCTTATCCCTTTTAGTAACTAAGGTCACTACCTTGCCTATTGTTTCTCAAAGCAAGCCAAATCCATTAATCCTAAGGAAGTTGTTTGGTCCCACCATATTGTGTTCTGCTATTAATGTTCTCTCTATAGATTCATGACTCAAAGAGACCATTGATTAGAAGAAGAGGAGATATGAGAATACAGCCCCATTAAATGACTTGATCACACAATTCACCTCCTCTCAGCCATCCAAGAAGACACAGAAGGATAAGATGATTAAATCATTGGTTATGGATTCAACAACTGGCCATATGCGAGTTGAGATTGTAGAGCCATAGAAAGAAGGAAAATGTCACAAGCTCTCAAAGTCTAATTTCTGGATAAGGATAATGGATCTTGGCATCCTAGTTCATGAATCCATGGTGAAAATGTGGAAATATACCAATGAGAAAATTAAAGATAAGCTAAAAGATCTTAGAGAAGAGAAGGAAATATTGAAGGCCCCAAATAGAGAGTTAGTGGAATATATAAGGTCTACACTTGGGAGTAATTCTTTGAGTCAATTTGACCCAAATGTAGAGGAGAATAAAAATATACTCCTAAAGCTAAAACAAAAAGGTAATTTGAGTAGGTTGGATGAGCATGGTTAGATTAGATCAAGGCTCAAGGTCATCCACTAGTTGAAAAATTGGGGAGCCTAGTGTTGGATGGTCACAAGCTCAGGGAAGAAGCTTGAAATAATTAGAGAACCATACTGAAAGCAATAGGGAAGCTGACAGAATAATTGGCCCTTCTACAAGAAGTAATTGACATGAAGACAAATGTGGCTATTACTCATGAGATTATGAAGATTGGCAAGGATTCATTATTTCACTGGAATCAATCCTTGGATTTTTTTTATAGAATGCTCCATGAGATCTATAAATGAGCTAAAGGATGTACACAACCTAGTGTAAAAGGTCATTGAAAAGTTGTTTCAATATTTGAAGAACTTGCACATAGAGTCCTTTGTGTCCACTAATGGAAAGCTTGTGGACATTAAGAGAATGAAATCAAAGTTCTTAGCATTTTTCAATGAAGTCATTGGCCCACTCAACTTCCAAGTGTCCATGATCTAGTAAATCTCGGTAACATATATTGTCATAAGGAGAGAAATGGAAAAATTGTAATCAAGAGTGGCTAGAATAGATGAATTGACATAGATACATGACTATTGGATGGTCCAAGATGACAATATCATCACTCAAGATGAACTCTTATCTTCCATCATAAGAAAAAATTCAACCACTACAATCAAATCCATAGAGAATAATCACTTCCAAAATTAGAAAGATTTGATCATAGCATGAATCCATACATGATAAGATCAATTCTTCACCAAATAAAGATTTGAGAGGTTAGGAAAAATTATCATTAACTTTTGACTAAATAGATGGATCAATAGGCAGTGGTGGAGTGTCTCTTTGTATTTATCAGACCTAGGAAATGATGAAAAGTGGTTGTAGGAGATCGGAAAGATTGGGTTGACCATGAAGAAACTACTTTCACTATCATTAATTTTGTAGTCAATTGGATTTAATTATTAAGCCTTTCCACATGGACCAAACACATTTTACCATTCTATTGTTCTATTACCAATTAAACTTTATGCCTTATGTTTGATCGCTCGTGATCGCAACTTCGCCACCACCTTCTTTAAATAGTTGTTTCTGCTTGCAAAATTGTAACCCATCTATTATCATTGCTTCACAACCCACTCTTAGCATTATTCATTAACTATCATGACCTTGTGAAGGCTAGATTTTAACTACATTTGCACCATCATCACCTTAACCCAATGTTCCTTTCAAATCCTTGCAATGAAGCAAAACAAGGGGAATGGCTTGATCATAACTCAAACCTTAGCCATTTCTCAACCTATTGTGATCATGCACCAACCATAGATTTGAGAGATCTAACAGTGCAAAATATTTCTTTGAAGCATTTAATACTTACTTGTTCTACACTTTCGTGTCATAAACCATAGTGCATTAACATAACCATGTGATTAGGTGAAAATAAAGCAATCATGCACTTTCCATCTTGATCCTGCTTAGTGCTCAACCAATCCATGACTATTCAAATCTCATGGTGGTGACTTAAAACATTCTAAGGCATAATATGAAATATAGCCAATGTTAAATTAAAATGCTAGACAACCATTAAGTGGATTATTTTTGAATTTGATTTTTTGGCTGGAGGGTATTTTGGCTAAAGTTTTTGGTGACTCAGATGGGAGGCAAGCCTACTTGGCATATGACCAGTGACCATAAAAGGATCCATTGGGCTATGGAGTCTTTGAAACCATGAAACTCATCAAATTTATCATTTATACTGCATTTTGAGCCATAAAACATGTCTTTCCTCCTCTACAACTTGCAAAACACTTAGAACCAAAACTCTCTACTATAGAACAAAACATGTACTTGTGAACTTCTTGGAAAATAGGAAAGAATGAAAGGAAAAAATGCTCTAACTATGTACATGAGCATGTATTTCTATTATAAATAGGGCTTGAGATATATTCTATTGGCTGGAATAGGAAAGACTTCACCATTAGGCCTTCTCAACTAGAAAGCATTGGCTTTCTTGCAGCTAATGGTTAGATAGGGACCACTCCTTATTGTATCAAAATTTGAGTACCTCCCTTCTTTTTCTTTGTCTGTATCCCACTTCAACACAAGATCACCTTCTCTAAATTTTTTGACCTTATCTTTCTCATGAAAACTCCTCTTCAATTGTTGTTGATGTATTTCTAAGGTTTTTATTGCTAGAACTCTTTTCTCCTCTAGCTCCATCAAATTTTCCATTCTTACACGAACAACATCATTTTTAATTATTTCCAACCGATGAGCCATTTTAAGAGTAGGAAACTCTAATGAGATAGGAAGCCTGGCTTCCCTGTCATATACTAACATGAAAGGGGAATTTAATATGGCTCTCTTTAGTGTTATTTTGTTAACCCAAAGTATAGTTTTCAACTTTTGATGCCAACAACTCTGGTTATCTTCAATAATTCTCTTGATGATTTCAACCAATTTTTTATTGGATGACTTGGCCAAGCCATTACATTGAGGGTAGTAATTAGAAGATGTGCTCAAGTGAATACCTAATCAATTACCCATGCACAAATCTGAGCTCCTATAAATGATTTGGCATTATCTGATATTATGGTGGAAGATGCACAAAATCTTGTGATAATTCCATTCAAGAATTCGATAACTGAAGCTTTTGTAGTCCTTTAATGTTATTTCCTCTATCCACCTTATAAAATACTATGATGTAGTTAGAATCCATTTGTGACTAGAGCTAGAAGGTATGTTAATATGGCCTATGAAATCCAATCCTCATTGGGAAAAAGGTTGATCAACATGGATAGGGTGAAATGGAAGGACTGCAAGTCTCTATTTACCTAAGAAGAAAGAACACTTTTCATATTTCCTTGCATGTCTATGGCAGTCATCGAACAACGATGGCTAGTAGTAACCAGCTCTCATGATCTTCATTGTAGTGGTTATTGTTGAAAAGTGGCTATGATCAAGACCATCATGAAGCTCTTTAGCCACCCTCTCTACTTTATCTATGTCAATACATCTTAGCAAAGCTCCATTAAAGTCCCTCCTAAATAGAAAATCATCAATTATAGCATAAGGAATAGACTATAGCCTAAACTGTCTTATTTTAGATTTATCCAATCCTTGAGGATATCCATTCCCAACTAAGAAGGTCTTTGTATCATCTATCCAACTCCTTGGATGATCACCTCTTGCTTCTTGTTGTTCTAACAATACTGTAAAAACTTCCTCATCGGGCACATGAGATGAGATAATCTATTTGCACAACCCTTCCCCCCTTACCAGTTTGGTAATCTAGATGTCCACCTCATATTCCATTACCTTAGTGATCCATCTAGCTCTTTTATCACTAATATCTTTACTCAAAAGAAAGTCCTTCACACCTACATGAGAAACCAACAAATGTATTTTGTTATGAGACATTAGGTTTCTAAATTTCTTCATGGCTCTTGTGACTACAAGGGCTTGTTTTTCCACATAGCTATACCTATTTTCATACTCTTTTAGTCCATTACTAAGAAAGAAATAGGCTACTCTTCATTTTTATCATTTAATTGAGTCAAATCAATAGAAATACTTGACTCTCCTCCTAAGGTGTGAAGAAAGAAATCCTTATTAAAATTTGGATTAATGAGAGTAGGGGTTGTAGCTATGGCCACTTTGATCTCCTCAAAGCTTTCTTTCCATTCCTCAGTCCATGAGAAGGCCATATTATTTTTTAGCATAGTTAGAAGAGGTTTCACCATGGTAGCTATATTGGGGATAAATCTTCTCACAAAATTTATTCTACCATGAAAAATTTGTAGATCATTCTTGTGAGTAGGAAGACAAAGGGTAATTATTGCCTTTGTTCTTTCTAGATCAATGGTCAAACCATCCTTGGATACAATATGTCCTAATAATTTTCCTTGATTAGTGGCAAAGACACACTTGCTTGGATTCAAAGATAATCAATACTCTCTACATCTTATAAACACTTGTCTGAGATGACCAAAATGTTCTACTACATCTTTTGAATATACTATGATATCATCAAGGTAGACTAAAAAAAACCTTTCAATCATATTTTTTAAGGCCATCTCCATTTCCTTCTGAAATTTGGCACCTATGTTTGTTATTCTGAAAGGCATCTCACTATAGGCATAGGTGCCCCATTTGGTAGTGAAAATAGTTTTATATATGTCAGCTTCTTTGACCAACACCTGATTATAACCTAAGAATCCATCCAAGAAGGAGAATCTCTTTGAACCACTAACTTTGGACAATATATATTCCATAGAAGGCAAAGGATGATGATCTTTAAGGGATGCTTAGTTAAGATTCCTAAAATCTACACATAGTCTAATTTCTACATTATTTTTCCTAACAAGGACAAAGTTTTCCATCCAAGAGGAGTGCTTAATAGGGAAAATGATATTGGCCTCAATTAATTTGGACAACTCATTAGGGGCTTAATCTTGGGGTTTACTGGTCTCTATTTTTACCTAACTAATTTGACATTATCATCTAGATCGATAGTATGTTGGAATAGATTAGGGTCAAAACCCTTTAAATCATCATATGTCCAAGCAAATGCATCATTAAATTATTGACATAGATGAACAAATTTTTCTTGTTTAGTTCTAGAACATACCTTCCCCATGTTTAGTGTCCTCCAATCAACAACTACAATTGGCATATGGTCTCCTTGGTTTGTAGAGAGATTCATGCCTCTATCCCTTGATTGGTCATCTGGGTCAGAAACACTATCTAAGGTAATGAGACCCTTGGAAAACTTATTGGAGTTGAGGTTGATGATTTGGTCACCATATTGTGTTGTGAAATCTTGACTAAGAATTCTACTTCATTATGCAAGAATCTCGCAATTTGTGCATCAAATTCAAAAACTTTCCAATTGATATCATTATCAAGGACAGTGGGTCTAAACATCACTTTAATCTTCTACTTCTTCTCATCTTCTAGGATCCTTGGAACATCATAAGATGCACTAACTACTGCTAATCTATCAACATATCTATTTCCTCTCCTAGGGATACTCTAGATATTGCATGCATTGAAACCTTTAAGAAAATCACATACTCTATGCTTATAAGACTTGAGAAAACCATTCTTAGTAAAATTTTGATTCCTCACCTAATTGATTACTAGCTCACTATCTCCATATACACTCAATGCTTCAATTCCTCATTTTTGAGAAAGAGACCTTGAATCAATGCCTCATGCTCATCTACATTATTAGTACAATTGAATTGAAGCCTGAATGAGAAGTAATATCTTTCTAGTGCAGGAGAAATCAACATCACACCACCCACTAACCCATTCCTATTTCTTGATCCCTCAAAATATATACTCCATACCGCACTTGTGTCTTCTTTAGTTTTCATTAAATTGGGGACAAGAGCATCCTTTTCTAATATACAATAACTGCCCAGGCCTATCTCTAAGGTTTTTGATAGAGGATCAAACCAATATGCATTAGCCCACTCATCTAAGAGGAAATCAATTGTATCAGCTAAAGAAGTGGCAAGCTCATTTGCTATGTCATTTTCATTTATTTCAAATATGATGCAATTCATATTGATGAGATTAGGAGTGTATGGCTGAATATGATGGAGGGCTGATGGTTTTTCTCTAATTGAAGCCTTGGTTCCATATCTAGTTCTAAAAAAAATATATGACCAATCAGAAGATATGTAACCATCTATTTGATCTATGAAGTCTCTTGAAAGACAAATGGCAAAGTGGGGTTTAACTTCAATAATTGACATATCTTGAATTATAGTAGAAACTAGGCATGCATGTAAGGCCATATCAATGTTTCTAAGGATTCCCATGGTCTTGATAGTACTACCATCTAACTACAATACATCCTTAACAATTGGTTCATATTTCACTTCTAATATAAAAATAACACATTTGGGCATTATTGAACAACTAGCCCCTGAATCAATCATGTAGTTATGAACTAGCTTATCTCCTATAATTAGAGAAACATAAAATGTAGGAGGTCTAACCTTTTTACTTATTTCTGCTTCCTTTGATGGTTGTACCAAACTCACACCATCCTCCACACTAGGCGGCTACTCTCTGAGTTCAATGCTTTCCAACTCTTACTGTAGTAACCTCCTTTGTGATGGCATATTAGTTACAACATCCCACATAGAAATTTTTGCATTAGTCTTCCTCATTTGATCTACCACAATAAAAGAAGTAATATATGTTCTAGTAGAGTCCTTAGAAGTAGAAGCTTGAGGTGGGTTGGTCTACAAGTGATTCACATTATCCTTGCTTTCACTCTACCTTTGCTACTGAGGAACATTAGTGAGTTGATTATCATTGTGTTATTGGGAAACTACTTGTAAATTTGATTCTACACTTGATGTTGAAGTCTAATTAGGAGGTTGAGGAGAAACCTCTTCCACATCTCTTCTCTTGCTTCTGGTATTGTAAGCTTAGGAATCCTAGTTTACATTACCATGCTCTTCTAGAAGATGGTTAATGAAAGAACAATCATCCTACTAAAAAGTATCAATAGGTTGAATAGAATTATGTTGTTGGAAAATTGATCACTTTGGTATAGTTAAAGCGAAATAAGATTCTTCTTTCTAACACATGCAATATCCATAGGAGTAGTTACAAGAAGGGCATAAATCTTGATCTTGGGAAAGGTTTTTCTAAGGGACTAAAACCCTATTTAGGTTGATGTGTTAATACTAGGGGTGTTCGATAGGTCTATTCTAATTGTGAGGGTGGTTGATAGGTCTATTATGATTTTAGGAGACATGACTTTGGTTTGGAGGTCTACCATGGATGGGGCCTTGACTCTAGAGTTGGAGAGGCTTGTTATTCTAAGCTTACTACCTCTTCATGGTCACCAACTCATTTCCCATCTTTTGCACTATTGCACTATTGTCCTCCATCTTCTTTTCTTATTCAAACATCCTCCTATCTACATTCTACATTAGTGTCTACATCATGGCCTCAATCCTATCAACTCCAGTAGAGGATGTAGAGGCTACTAGGACCACAACAAGAGGCTAACTTATAGAGGAAACATGAATAGGAGCTATAGTAGGTTGATGATTGGGAAAGTCAAGGAAGAATGACATTGGGAGCCTTGGAGCTAACCTCCCTCCCTGTATCAAAATAATTTTAGCTCTTATGGAAACCTCATAAGAATTTGGTAGAGTGTCACCTCCCATAGATTGCAGAGTGGTAGCAATATCAATTTTGAAGGCTTTCAGATAATACAAAAAAATATTACTAGGAGAGGGCTTCATTGTAGTAGATATTTTGTCCCATGTTTTCTAAAATCTACAATTAAAATCAGTCATACATTCATGGGAGGCCCTCTTGATAGTTTTCAATTATTCCAAAAGTGATAGATGATCACTTTTGTCCTCAAAATGTTTGGTTGCTCCTAACCCATCCCAATTAGTAATAGAGTTATGAGGAAAACCTCTATACCATTATAGTGCCTTTCCCTTCAAGGATGAGGCAAGAAGCCTAACTGCTACATCATCCTCAATGATTCCATGAATATTATAGACACTAGACACCTCTTGAATATGTTCCATAGGGGA
This sequence comes from Cupressus sempervirens, assembly GCA_028749045.1. Taxonomy (NCBI): domain Eukaryota; kingdom Viridiplantae; phylum Streptophyta; class Pinopsida; order Cupressales; family Cupressaceae; genus Cupressus; species Cupressus sempervirens. Next base: position 590,665,745 of record CM053793.1, on the reverse strand, counting down.
GGTGGATGTTTCACTAGTAAACTCAGCTATACTTTTAAGAGATGATACTAGCATATCATGCCTTTGGGCTAATAGAAGGGGGATCACACTATTAAAGGTGGCTAAAGAATGAACTCTATCCATGTAAGAAACTGATCTATAGATATGAGTAGATTGTATTCTAGGCTAAGACCTAACAATAGGAGTGGAGATAGATCTTGTAGGGGTATGTGTCACTATCATGATCATAACTAGTGAAAGAGATACTCTAGACTTTCTTCTTGGATTAGAAATAGGAAGCTCTTGTTATTGGAAATTACCTTTGGAGGATAGCCTTTTTTGTTTCTTGGGCATTAATCAAAGTAGCTTTGGTCTAGAAACTAGATTGTGCTTGAGGCTTAGAGTCACCAAGTACTTTTGAACAATGAGCCTCTTGAAGGCTATATACCAAAGACAATACTATCTCCTCAATGTGAACATAGAATCTTTTCTTGATGCTGAAGGCTAAGACCTAACAACATGAGAATATTAGGGTTTTTATATACCTTCCTCATACTGACCATGTGCCTAGATTGATGTCCTTGTACTCTTAATACACTCTAAATGCTCTTTTTCAAATTTGTTATCCCTAACCAAACATAGTTTTCTTGCCTAGGAAATCACACTAAAAATACTTTTTGTGCTTCTCATGGGCTCTCCTTTTCTCTACATTATGTACAAGGACTCTATTTCCAAGTCCCAAAAGGCTGTACATTTTGTATAGTTAGAAATGGCCCTAAGACCTCATTTTGTGCTAGTTGTAGCATTCAAAACAACAAACTGTTGGAATACAAAATAATTAACCTAAGCACTACAAACCATATGAAACCAAAAAAAAATATTAAAAAGAATGGAGGAAAATCTCCACTAAACTTTCAACATAGAAAACCCTAAATTTTATCTATACACATCCCAAGAACTTGAAAAAAAAAAATCTACTATTAAGATGTTGTTGCAAAGTCTGTACATTGCAAAGTATTACTTCTCCAACCTATTAAAATGGTTTAGTTTGGCATTGTATAGGCTTGACATGACCAAAATCAACTATCTTAGGTGGTTGAAAGTCTCCCATGAAGAAGTTTTTTGTCTTTCATAAAAGTTACAAAAGTTGTCAATGACAGCTTTGCAAGAAATGTGCAAATTTGCAAATTATCTACTCAAACTTTCTCTACTTGATATAAAACTTATGAAAATTAATAATATGGATCCAAAGCACCTAGTAAGGACCCTTCAACACTTATTTTCCATATTTATCCCTCAAAACCCAAAAATTCCCTATTAAGCCAAACAAGCAATTTTGAGCAATTAGGAGCAATATTGCATTGTGGGGCTCCTCTAACCTATCTAACCTCAACTTAGGATCAATTTGATCCTCTTATTACTTTATTAATGTGTCTAGAATCAATAAAATCCAAAATAAACAAAGAGGCCCTATGTCTACTCTTAGCCTACCTAGGTAATCTTGCACCACATAGGAAGTAAAGTTCTCAACAACTTTCTTATGATAGTAACATCACTAATATTTCCAGAAACTCCTTTGATAGAATTCAAAACTTCTTTATTATTCCAAAACATTGAGAAATTTTCTCACCTTCTATCAATTTTATGTCATCAAATTTTCCTCTCAAGCTTACTAATTTAGGTCTAAGTACATTCTTATCTTGTGCATGGATCTTTTCCAACTTGTCCCACATCTTCATTGCACAAATGCATTCCTTAATGTCATCAAACTCTAAGTAGCTCAAGTCATATGAAATTTCTAACATTGCATGATAATTTTCTTATTTATCATTCATATATTGGGCTGCAATAGGTGTGGATACAACCACATCTCATTATTCAAGTATAATACTACTGAATCTTAAAATCCAGCAATGTGCAGCTTCATCAAACTTTTCCATGTAGAAAATTTATCCTTTTTCAACTTTGGTATCTCCTTCTTATATATCTTGATCTTTAGCTTTAAGTCCCTTCAAAATTTTCCTTCTATAAGAACCAAGGCTCTGATACCAATTTTTAGAATAATTTAGAATAAATGAGAGGACGGGGGTGAATTAGTTATCCTTAGGTCCAAATGTACTAATTAAACTTTGAGATCCTTCAACAAAATTATATCTAATCATCAAGTAGATTAGCCTCTATAGAAATATATTAGTAACATAAAACTTGCAATCCATTATCTCAAAAATAAAAAAAATAAAAAATGTAAAACATTAATAGTAAAAGATCTCAAATAAAATCCACACAATTATGACACTAGGATTTAACACGGAAACCCGATTTAGGAAAAACCACCAGCAACATGTCACCAATATTTTCACTCTTCTGAAGTAAGTGCTGCTAGGAGCCAACCCTATTAAATGTTACAATACACACTAATAGGTGTGAATATGTTAAAGGATTTAATTACCCTATTAGGATTGTCCTTGTTAGAGAACTTAAGAACATTTCATTAGAATGACACCTTGATTAAAGGATTTACAAATAATTGTTAGGTCAACCTTGATTAAAGGAATTCAAACTAATACAATCTTAGAAAGTAACATTATGTTGATCTAATACATACAATTCACTTTACAAATACACATCTCAATATAGCTCATATGATGATCTACTAACTTACCTCCATTATCATCTATGTCTATGATCTTCTTAGAAACCCTTCAAGAAATTACACTTTGCCTCTTCACAACTTCTCAACCTCCAACTCAACTGTTATTTTCAATACCATCAAAAAATGACTAATATTTTTAGGTTACCCTTATTCCTCCTTAAATATGTATTTTTGATCTTTTTTGACTTAAACATCACCGTTGACCTTAGGATTAGGTTAGATTAATTGAATCCTTTCATATTTTCATTTCCTACTTCCTTTTCTAGAAACTTCTCCAAACTTTTCTTTGAATCCATCCATATAAACACTCAAACATTGTTTCTATTAAATTAAATGTTCTATCTCATCAATATTTATTTTCAACACACTTTCTATATTCAAAGGATTCAACTATGTCGACCACGAATTGAGATTCCTTCATGAAATGTAAATTTTTTTGACTTGGCCAACATTGTGCTCCTCAACCTTTCCATTCACTAGAGGACTCAATTATCACTATCTTCTCTCACTTAGTTTACACTATCTTAACTCCATCTATTTACTGCCACTCATCCCAACTTTTACTAGTACTTGATCCACATTGAATTTTCTTGACATATACTATTTTCTCAAATGATACTAGCATAGCTTGGATTCAACTATAAGTTCCTTAATCTTAATCTTTGAAGCTCAATTAGTCCTAACTATTTTTTCTTTATTGATCATTTTTTTAGGTTTTAACATAACTTTTGTTTCCACTTAGTATTTTAGTTAAACGACACATTATCTTGCCAAGGTCCAACTGAACAAGTGCCCATTTTAATTTCACATAACTCAACCTTTCCACTAGGTTCTCTTGTTATCTCTTATTTTGAAATCCTCTTCATCAATCATATTTATATGGAACTCTACTCAAGTAGCAACTATCTCACCAATGAGGTTTGTCATCGATGATAATATATCAATTGTTCCAATTGCAGTTCCAATGATAATCTCTCTAAAGAGTTTGATAAGTTATAAATTTTTCATGTGCAAGAGGACCAAAATCTTAATAGTATTTATACTATTGACATGATTATGAAGATCATTACTCATTATGATAATAAAATTTCAATATTGCATGGTATATATCACATTATTAATACCCATGCTAAGCTTTTGATGAAATGTTGTGAAGAGTTAGGATACACTCCTTCCACAACCATTAAACCTTCCATTCCTATTTCAACCTATACTCATATAATTTAAACCCATGCACAACCTCTCATGTCGACATCTACACAAGTATATAATCCTGTAAGTATTGGTCTTTCTAACTCATAACTTCACTCTCAAATTATTTTGGCATCCATAACTATTTCTATAGTCATCATATCATTACCTACAAAAATAACATTATCAACAAATATTTCTACATTCAAGAACTTGTATTTACCTTCTATCTTTAGGTATACATTAGTTTTTCCTCTTGTCCCTTTGAGTCCTTTGATGACCAAGTATGAATGTAACCCTTCATTCCATACTCTATGTGCTTGTACATGGCCTTTTATAATTTGAGCACTGTATTCTTCCCTTCTAAATAAGAAATCCTTTAGTTTTCTATATTTAAAGCTCTATTTCCAAAATTCCATTTAGAAATGTTGATTTCACACCAATCTAAAAAAGGATGAATCCTTATAAATAAGTAAATTCAAGTACTATTCTAACCCCTTCAAGTCTAGATAAAGGTAAAAATGTCTCTCCATCATCTATTCCTTCTTGTCTAGAACCTTTTCAAATTAAACTTACCTTATTCCTAACCACTATACTTGTTTCATCCATGTTGTTCCCAAATTTTTTTATTTCTAATTACATTATTTTCCATGAGTAGGGTACCAGAGCCCATGTTTCATTATTTTTAGTTTCTTCAATTTCTTCCTTCATGTCCTCTACCTAGTCTTCTTCTTTTAAATCATCCTTTACTATATTTGGTTAAAATTAAGATAATAAACATTTACTTATATCACTTCTTCTAGTTAATACATCATCATTCCTATCATAAATTATCTCATCTTGGGAATGATTTAGCTTGGCAAGCCTTGGTAGTATCAATTCTATTCTAGGAGTTTCATTAACTACTTATATTATATCCTATTCTCTTATACTATTGTTGGTTATGTTGTATCATATTATTTAACTAGCTTCATATAGATAAATCCTTTGTATTATTTTAGTTTTTTTGTAGACTCTTCATTCTATTCAAAGTAGTCAACATTTACATTAGCACTTGTAAGGTTTTCTCTTCATAGAATAACCTAGTAACATTCCTTTATCACCTGTAGAATCAAATATTCATGGTTAATTATCTTTTTGAATGTCATATTTACTTCTAAATACTTTGAAATAACTCAAATATGGAGATCTACCATTCCATAGTTAATAGGTGTCTTGTTTGTACCTTAATATAGTTATACTTAGCTCAATGCGTGTTGAGTATAGTTCTCACCACTTCTCTCCAAAACATTTTTGAAACACTTTTTTACAACATAATTTATTTTGAACAATCAATCATGTTCATGTTTCTCTATTAGATACTACATTTTGTTGAGGTGTCCTAGGAACTAAAATTTGTCTTCAAATTCCACGTTCCTAAAATTATATATTGAATTCATTTTAAGTGAGCTCACCTTCTCTATCTAATATCAAACATTTTAGCTTCTTATTAGTTTCCCCTACTGCTCTATCTTTGAAGGTTTTGAGCATGTATAATTCATATAATTTACACTTTAGAACCACAAACTCCATCATCCTAGAGTAATCATCTACATAGAGAACTAAACATATGTCTCTACGATAGCTTTTAGTACTTATGGTACCACCTAGATCAGTATAAAATATGTCCAAAATACTTTCAAAAGTTTGATTCTTACTAATAAAGATGGAACTAGTTTTCTTTCCAAGTTTACACTCTTTGCATATTTTGTTGCCTATTTTTCTAGATTTCACAATGCTCTTACTACATTCATCTTATTTAATTTTCAACAAATTATCAAAGTTGACATGATAGAACCTTTATGACACAATTAGAAAACCTCAAATTTAGCAATCAAACAACTTCTAATATTAGAATTAAGTTGGAATAATTTACCTCTTCTTTTTATCTCCAATATCAATCACATATGTAGAGTTTCCAAGAATACTTCACATTCCTTTTCTCAATTTCAATATGTATCCTTTATTAATGTAGATTAAGGTAAAAAAATGTTTTGAAGGCACCCAAAACCCTTTACAAAAAACAAAAGATAAACATTAAAGCACCATCAGGTTTTACAAGGACCTGAAACCTAAAGTTTTAAACAACTAAACTAGGTTTTACAAGGACTTCAAACCAAAATTTTAAACCATAAAAAGTGACCAGGTTTACAAGGACTTGAATCCTAGAGTTTAAACAAGTTGGAAAGAAAAAATTAAAAACTAGAAAAACCTCCCAGACTAGCAACCAACACTCTTGCACCACAACAAGCACCTACAACACCTCTTTGATAATGTTCACTACCTCTTTACCTAAATTTGTAAGCCTTTGGATTATGTCTGCTAGAGTAAGAACAAGAGCCTCAAGAGACTCAACAATATTTTTCCTCATGCTATGCCTAGTTCTCTTACATGGTCCTCCTAGACTCCCCATCCCTACATAACTAGGAGATATTATCTCCTCGTTACTCTTCTTACCCAGACTAGCCACTTTAGCACATAGACTAGAAGTGACATGTTCCATTTTTTACCACTTTTCTTAATTAAGTAATGAAGCTCCTGCTCATATTCTTTAATCTTTTTAGGGATGCTACCAATTTTCACTTCCATCTGAGCTCTCTTAGTGTGTTCAACATCAAAGTCTTTTTTCATAACCCCCATTTTCTTCTTTAGAACCATTATTTCATTATATAAAAAATCACCCTGAAGGGAAGTGCTTGCTTTAATCTTAGTAGTGTGAAGAAAGGAAATTTTTGCATCTTGAGAGTCATCCATCCCATCTATCTCAACCCTAGGCTCAAAATCAATCACAATTTTCACAATATTGATCTAGGTATTAGTATTGATATCTAGTTTCTCTATCCTCTCCTACTTTTCCTCTTTACTTTGGCTATTGTCCTTATTGACATCACCTTTATCCTTAATTTCCTTACTAGTATCCTCCTATATTTTCTCCTCAATGACACTACTCTTCATGTGAGAAGGGTGATCACTCTATTTTTCTTAATCCTCCCTTAGGTCTTCAGACCCAGCATTTGAATCAATATTTCTATCCTTACTTCCCTATACATTATCTTTACCAGTCAACACCATTTTTCTCCAAGAGTAACCATCTAAGTTAGAACTAAGATGCTTCATTTCCATTTTCTCATCATTATTAGAATTCTTAAATTCTATGATTTCCCTAAAAAAATTCTCAAGCCTCTCCCATTTGAAACCCTTTTTGTTATCACTAGTCCCTTCTTCAACCTTTATTCTATTAGAGTGGGGATCATTACCGAACCTTTTCCACTTCTCCAAAATTGGAGAAGCCCTTATAGCCTTAATTTTACAAAAAAATTCAATAAATAATATTAAACCTTCATAAAACATAGGACGTGACTCTTTCTTCCTATGAGCATAAAGGCTTTGAAGCAAAGAGTATTTTAGATAAAATAGAAAGGAAATCCTATCTTTGTGCCTAAAATGATTTAGGAAAACAAAGTGAATTTTATGGACTCTCTTATCCCTACCATCAAGAATAAAATACTCACGAATACATTACAGTACATCCCTCTAGATAATCTTTATTTGTTTTAGGTCATAAAAGTCACCATTTTTCTCCAAATTTTTCTCTTCTACTTTTTTCTTTGGAAATTTCTTAAAAGCCACATTGGAGATACTAGTATCCTTACTGAAATTAATCCTTTCCATTGGATTCCCCATAATCTTAGCAATAAATTCTTCAGTCAAGTTCACCATGACCCCATGAAAAGTGACCCTATCTTCAAACCAATTTTTAAAGAAGGTATCTGTAATGTGAGGTTTATACCCATGGATTCTTTCAATGTTGTTTGTCACATTTCCTTTTTGCAAAATCCTCCATACCTCTAGAGGCCTTTTCCTTCCATTCCAATCAACAACTGAATTACCCTCCCTAAAAAATGAGAGAATATAACATTATCAAATTTATTAATAAGATTTTTGATTTCCATTATACTTCCCTCAATTTTCCAAGTAACCAAGCTCTTGTTATTAAGCATGTTAATAATGTTAAGTGAATCTACTTCCATCCAAAGATTTTGATAACTAGAATCCATAGCCAGCCTCATAGTATACAGTGTTGTCATAGCTTCAACTTTATGGCTAGTATCTAAATTCCTATAGGGATGACAATAGCATCAATAATTCTACTAGTATGGTCCCTCAAAACCTCTCCACAACTAGCTTTGCCAAGATTGCCTTTAGCAGCACCATCAAAGTTACCTTTAATCCAACCCATAGGAGGAGATTGCCATTTCACATTCTACCTTTGATCATCAATTTTGATTTTATAGCCTTTATTCTACATAGGGTTATTGATTTGGATATTATCACCTAGTTTTCTATGAGAATTGATGTTTTCCTTGATAGATCTGATTATAATATGGTGAAGAACCCACTCAAGAATTTCTTTGTCTCTCAAAAATCTATTATTTCTTTCTTTCTAGATTCCCCACCAGAGATGGATTAGATTGATTTTCCATAGAAAACCAATATTAACCTCCTTAGAATGACATGTCCAACTCTAAAAGCATTGATAAATATTATTCTGCTAAAACTAGTCTAAATTCTAGTAGATAAGGATATAACCCCACATTTTTTGACTATAATTGCAATTTAAGAAAAGATGATTCCTATCTTTAGAATCGCTTTTACATAGGCAACATCTATTAACTAGATAAACCCCTCTTTTTTGTAAATTGTCCAAGGTTAAAATTTTGTTTTGAAGAAAGATCTAGAAAAGAAGAGGTTAATTTTACAAATATGACCTCTAATCTAGGCTTTAATCCATAAAGGTCTCATTCAAGCCTTTTCCTTAGTTCTTATAATAGAAGAGAATTTAAAACAACCTCTTGGTTCAAATCCCTAAACCATTTTATCTTCAATATGAGGATGTAGCCTAAAAGCATTGAAGATTAAGTGGATACTATAAGAAAACATATTATTTTCAACTAGGTTAACCCATTCATTATTAATCCAATAATTCTCCACAAAATAACCAATATTTTGTTTACATTTGTCAACAAGAGTTCTATCTTTAAAATCCTCAATCAGAGGATGATCCAAAAGCCACACATCATCCCAAAAGCTAATCTTCTACCCATTACCCTCTTTACAAATATATACTTTGATTAAAATATTTTTAGCTCCCTGAACAGCTCCCCAAATGATAAAACATTAGGATAAGAATGAAAATCAGACAAAGAAGGAGCATCAAAGAGGTATTTGGGTTTCCAAATAGAAATCGACTCCTTATTGTCATGATAAACTCTCCAACTCTACTTAGCAAGAAGAGCTTTATTCATACTCCTGACAGACCTGATCTCCAAACCACCATCCAACTTAGGCTTAAAGATTTGATCCCAAGCAATTAAAGTCATTCTCTTCTTATCCTTAGTACCAGACTAGAGGAAGTCCCTTTGGATTTTTTCAATAGTATCAGCGTATTTAGCTAGAATCCTAAAGAGACTCAAAGCATACATAGGAATAATTTGGAGACAAGCCTTAAGAATAGTAATTTTACTAGCTTGACTCAATAAATTACCTTTCCAACCTACTAATTTCCTATTGAATTTCTTAATAAGATCTTCCATAAAAGAGTTCAAAGGATTTGGCTCCAGAGGGAGTCCTAAATAAATACAAGGAAAAGACCCTATAGAGCAATCGAGAATATTAGCAATCTTACTCTACCTCAAAATAGGGATATTGATAAAATATAATGAACACTTATTCTAGTAAATCAATTGACCTAAAGTAGAAGAATAGAGATTAAGGGCCTTTTTTAGGTTCCTCACTTCCCTAACCTCAACTTTTCCCAAGAAAATTGTATTGTCCACAAATTTTTCATGGGAACAAATAAGAGGATGAGAAGACGGCTACCAAACTTTGATATCCCCTACAAAAATTAATTTCTTAATATATCTACCCAAATAAGTAGCCATAATAATGAAGATGATAGGAGATAAAGATCTACCTGTGTCAACCCCTTAGATGGTTTAAAGAACTTAGAGGAATGCCCATTAACTAGAACAACAACCATAGTAGTAGAGATCATCTGCATAGTTAGCTTAACCACATTGACACTAAAATGAAAAGATAATAAGATATTATGAAGAAAGGGCCATTCTACTCTATCATAGGATTTAGCAATGTCAACTTTCATTATAAAGCCTTAATTATTAGAAAGAAATAAAGAATGGATATTCTCATGTAAAGAGATAATAGAATTAAGGATTTTTCTACCAAGAATAAAACCATTTTGTTTCTTAGGAATAAGAGAAGGAAGCACAAGCAACAACCTCAAAGTTAGGACTTTAGAAATAATTTTATAAAATGAGTTACAGAGACTAATTGGCTTGAATTGATCTAGAGATTCTGCACCAAGCTTCTTCGTTATAAGGGAAAGGAAATTAGAATTAATATCCTTCGACATCCTTTTGGCCCCAAAAATTTCTTTAACAACATCACACACATCTTTCCCAACTAGATTCCATTCTTTGTGAAAAAATAGGATACAAAAACCACCCAACCCTGGTGACTTATCCCCTCCTAACAAGAAAATAACTTAATAAATTTCCTCTTCCTTAGGGATAGCACACATCATTATATTATGATCTTCAATAGCCAAAGAAACAATAACATCCACCAACTCAGCTTGATGAGTCAAATCAATCCTAGGATCTGAGGACATCAAAAAAGAGAAAAAGGAGACCATTTCCTCTGAAATTTCCTTTTCCTTGATTAAATTTGTACTTCCTTTATTAACACTTGAAATTCAAGCTCTCTCTCTCTCTCTCTCTCTCTCTCTCTCTCTCTCTCTCTCTCTCTCTCTCTCTCTCTCTCAGAGTAGATAAATGAAAAAATAAAATATTTTTGTCACCTTCATCAAGCCAAATAGATCTAGATCTCTCCCTCTAGTAAATCTCTTCTTTAGCAACAATATCATGATAATCCACCATCTTCTCATTTTCTTCCATCAGTAAATCAATTGAGTATGCTTCTTGCTGAATTCTATCTTGGATCATTTGAAAATCCTATTTAATTTTAGATTTTTTATAAAAAAAATTTCCAAAACATCTTTTATTCCAAACTTTTACTTTCTTTTTAACATTTTTGAGTTTAGAAGCCACACAAAAAAAGATTTGTACCTATAATATTTATGTTACACCATTTAGCCAACCAATCTTTGAACTATGTATGGTGCAACCACATTTTCTCAAATATAAAAGGAAGATTATTTCTATTATGGATAGTTATAGTTGTAAAAATCAAAGAAAAATAGTCTTAACCAATCTTCTAGATAGCCTTTAGATTACACAAAAAATCTTTAGTACAATCTAGAGATATAAGAACTCTATTCAAGTGAGCTTTGATACATTCATAACCAACCCTTTTGTTACTCCAAGTAAAATAAATCCCAAGAAGATCTAAATCCATTAAACCTTCCTTGTTTATAAAATCCATAAAATCCAATCTACCATCTTGTTGACTGAAATTTCCCCCTTTTTTTTCATGCTCATAAGTGGAACATTAAAATCCCCTAGAAAAAATCATCTACCATAGTAATCATTACTCTTTATGTTAGAAAGAGTATCCCACAACTTTTTTCTTGCACTCTTGAATGTTAGTTTGTGGTGACTGATCAAGAAAGTATTGTACATACTTCATAAATTCTTTGGGCCTTGGGGCATCACCCTAAAAAAAAAATTTGGGCCCTATTTTATCAGGATTTTTAGCCGACGTGTAATTATTAATTATAACCCTAAAGTGGTTTAATAATTGCATAAAAGGGCTTAGGGTTGGGGATTGTTTCATAAGGTGATGCAAAAATTGATTCTTGCACTAGTATTGAGCTATAAGGGATTACAGATTGTAATCGGGTTATAATCACTAGATCATAATAATATTGGAGTTACTTTTTGGTGGACATAGCTTAGGGATTGGGTCAACCATGTTAAATCTTAGTGTCTTGTATTCCCTTCTGTGTGATATATTATTTTTTGATATTGTTTATCTTTGTATGTAATTGTTATTTTTGTTTATGGTTTGATCCTAACATTGATGTTAGGTTCATACACATTAACAATATACCATTCATTATCTTGGGCAATACTCTTTATCTTGACCACCATAACATGTTTATTAGAATTCAAAAAGGTACCTAAAAATAATGATAGTTTCCATATAATCATTGTTCCCCTTGAGGCTTCTTCTAAGCTACTAGCAATAATACAATAATTATTAAAAGATTTAAGCTTTTTAGCTTTCACTTTATCTAGTTTGGTTTCCTAGAGCACTAAAATATTTGGTTTGTGCTCTCTAAAAAAAATTCAAACAATGTCTAATTTTTGAATACTATTCAACCCCCTAATTTATTCCAAGTAATAATATTCATCATAATTTTTTAGAGGTAAAATCTAGAATAGTTGACTATTTCCCATCAAAAATATTCTATAAACTTTCACATTCTATGATTTTTCTAAATGTTTTCCTTCCAAGTTTCTTTGGAGTCCCAACATTTAGTTTTAGTTTTGGAAAACACATTTTTGATTTACTACTTTCAATCTCCACACCTTTACATAAAATGTTACCTTCTCTATTTTCTTTCTTTAAGTTTGCTTGTGTTTAAGTACCTTCTTATCTGAATTCACATCCATTCCTTTGGATTCAAGGACATTCTCAATGGACATAATCTCTTGACAAAGGGGAGGCTCCTGAAACTAAGGTTCATCAACCTATATATTCTCAAAGCCAGAGAATGACTCCTTTCCTCAAGAATTTCTCCTTCCTTTGTCTCTTCTAAATCTTCTAAATCTTCCCATTCTAACTCATTTTTCTTATTGATAACCAACTGATTCATTAGATCTATAGTATTCTCTTTAACCTGCACACTAGAAATCTCTTCTAGTTCCATCTGCTTACATGAATCTTGATTATCAAAGATATCTTTATCCTCAATCACCTTCTCAAGCATTGCTTTAGGCTTCCATACCCTTTTTTGGATCTTAGATTCTTTCTTTTTCTCCACTTTAGCCAATTTAGGTTGATTTTTACTTTTCAAAGGGTAGGTTTTTGCCCAATGACCCCATTTTTTATGAACAAAACAATAATTTGGAAGATCTTCATAGATTATCTCTTGCACCCTTTTTCCAAGTTTTGAATTCAATTCCACCTTTTGGGGAATGTTCTTCAAATGAGAAACTTTCACATAGATTCTAGCACACTAAAGTTTTGATTTTGAAGCCATGACATTGTTAATAGTAACAAGTTCACAAAAAGGTCCAACTATTCCTTTGAAGATATCTTCATCCTATAACTCCAAGGGAAAACTAGGAAGTCTTACCCATACTAGAATGGTAAGTAAGAAGGCATCAAATAGATCCATATTTGGCTCCCATTTTTTAATCATAAGAGTATGATTACCAAATGACCAAGGTCCAGCACAAAGCACCATTCTTAAATTTTTCTTATAAGTAAAAACAATGAAAAAGAAACCATTCATCATAGGTGCAATGTCTAGTTGACCACAGATAACCCTTTTTGTTTTGATCATATTTCTCAAAGCATCACTATTGGGCCTAGCCCCCAAAAATTTTCCAACTAGAGTAAAATCCATTGTTGAGATAGAAAACTTAACAATCAAATCCAGTAAAAAGATTTGAAACTCAGCTTTCTCCCAATAGGATTTTGATGTGACTAGACGAAAAGATGATTTTCCTCAAGGAATTCTCCCAAACAAAGAAGACCAATTCTGTTGATCACCTATTAACTTCTCTTTTGTCTAATCCTTTTCCCTACACACATTTGCATTCTTATCCACACTCTCTAAAAAAGTCCTTTCCCATAATGGGTCCCTATTGAGCATGTGATAGACAGGCAAGGGAATGAAAAGTACATTTCTGTCCCCACATCTTGTGGAGTAGGATCCCAATAGTTTGTCTTTTTCTTCTAGGGATCCATTAGACCTTGCAAAACCTATCAAAATCCCCACTTTTGGACCCCCTATCCCTCCAGATTCAGTCCCTACTACTAAGTTTCCTCCTATATTCCCACCTACCAGAGCTCTGATCATTTCAAAAATTGGCAGCAACTAAACTCCCCAATATGTATCCTTTATTATTTAATTGAAAAATACTCAATATATTTTATTTTAATCCTTTTAAAAAATATAAATATTTAGATTATGCTTTCTCATTCAAAATAATAGTACCTTTACCTTTCACAATACATGGATTATTGTTTCCAAAGTTTACTGCACCTCCATCACATTCTTCCATTTTAATAGATTTACATTTTAAGTTGTCTACATTTTCCTTTTGTACATGTGCATCTCCTACATCAAATATCATTGATTTCTCTCACATATCATGAGTTGTATCCTGCTCTTTTATATTTACATGTTATGCATCTGAAAGAGTACTTCCAATCACATTTACTGTATTTGTGTTTTCTTGTTAAATAATTAATTTATTTGGATTGAGAGTTCTTACAGTAGTAATATATCATGTGACCACATAATTCTAATATATTTTCACATATATTTGAGATGGAGCTATTGGTCTTAGATTGGTTTTGACATTTGAGTGACAATACACTTAATCAAATTTTCAAGATAATGTTGAGTATAATACAGAAGCTAAGCTATATTGTATGCCAAGCTAGAGAATTCAATAGGGGCTGAGTGAACTTCAAGTGCCGAGTGATCTTCAGGTACTAAGTGAAGTTCAAGTGCCGAGAAAATTATAGATATCAAGTCACTATAGATGTCGAGTGAAAATAATTACTATAGGAGCTGAGTGAGCCAGTTTTCCTATATGTGCCCAGAATTGGCATCTAGTAAGTGTTGAGTAACTCAGAATCAGCATATGACTTTGTATCTTCACAAACTTAGATGCAAACCATTTTTGGAGCTGACATAGGATGAATGTGGAAGGATCTTGAAGATAAGAACAAGTCTTTTGCATAACCTATGCAATCAATAAGAAAAGTGCAAAAGTTGAGCAGGAAATGAAAAATGAATATGGATTGTAGATTCATACCTAACCCTAAGTCTTCAAAATATTTAAAAGGAGGACGAAACCCCATTGTATGCATGGATGAGAGAAGTGTATGGGTGAATTATAGCGAAGTGCAGAAAGAGTGTAAAGACTTAGTGAAGAATAGAGCAACATTGTAGAATTTAGTTGACAAAGAACATAGTATTAGAACATTGAAAAGTGACATATTAGATCAAGAAAGGATCAAATCAGTCAAAGTAGAACAAGGATATGTGATTAGCAATTGAAGATTGCAAGTTATTAGGTCAAAATCCTCTAATACTTTCTAGCAATTATATTAGATATGGAAATCCTATGGACTTAGGTTGGCTTAGCAGCCATTTGTAAATCCTTTAATAAGGTGGCATTCCAAGTGAATTTACTAAAGTCCTTTAACCAAGCCTACTTTTAGTAGGGTAGTGAAATCCTTTAACTAGGTCACTTTTAATAGGGTGTAAAGTCTTTAATAGGGCATGCCTTTCATAGGGCAAACCATTGGAAGTGGTCAAACATTGCAACCTTGAATAGTTACACATTGTTGTAGTGATATTTTGTGGGTGTCATCCCCACCCCAATTTTACCTTCTCATTTTGGAGGGTTTTGGGTTACCAAAATTTGTGTTATCAATTTTCATGCATGTTGCTTTTACTTTCATGTTTATTAGATGAATTAGATGCATGTGGATAATATTAGTTGAAAATATTTGAAAAGGTTAAATTTAGTTGCTTCTGATTCATGCCCCCCTACTCTTTTAGAAGTAAATCTTTCCACTTGTTAATTCCAAGAATTGGTATCAAAGCTCAGTTCTCACAAGGAGAAGCCTTATGGCTTCGAGAAAAGATCTAGAAATGGAAGTCTACAAACTTGGGAAGATCATAGAGAATTAGGTAATTGATATACAACTTGCTTTACATGCACTGGAAGAACCTAGAGAGGAACTAAGAAAATCCTTAAAAAGAAGAAGAGAGATTGCTATAGCTAAGAATGACACACAGTACAAGGAGATTGACACCTCAAATCTCTTTTCAAATGGAGATTCCAAAGAGTTTGATGTAGCAATGGCAAACATATTGGAGAAGAATAGAGCTCAAGTAGAAGAAATTAGAACACTCAAGCTTGAACAAGGATCACAAACCATAATGATTTGTGAAGTGACTGAATAGAAGAAAAGAGCCATTGAATACAGGGCTATGCTAGAAGAAGACAAGAGAAATCTTGCCAACAAACTGGAAGAAAAATCAATTAAGCTTGCAAGAATTTCAAACATGTAGCTAGACACCCTCAGTCAGATGATGAATGCACATCATGAACTAAATGTCAAGGATATTGAGATCTCCACACTGAAGATGCAAAATGATCAACTACAAAATGACCTAAAAAGAGAAAAGGAGATAGTAGAAAGTTTCAAAAAACCTAATGAGGCCATCAAGTACTTTGAGTAGCTACAAAAATCACCAAGAGCTAGTAATGATACTTCAGGACTTGGTTATACCACATCTAAACAAGGAGAGTCTTCCAAGATTGTAGAAGAAAGGAGTAACAAAGGCAAGAACACTAAAACTACTTGTAATTTCTGTGGTAAAATGGGACATGCTTCTAATGTATGCCGGCTCAAGAATGCCCATCATCCTGGCAAACCTAAGAATAAAAGTTATTATCATAAGTGCAAAATGCAAGGACATCAAGCACATAACTCCAAGGCTAGGACTATCAGGACATCAAGATTTGAAGGTCACTATTAAAATTACAAGAATTATGGATAAAGCTTTTGAGTGCAGATCAAAACCTATGTGGACACCAAATTAGATAGAAAGGGAAGGTAACCATGGTCATCACTACAATTGGGCCTACAACACTAGGTATAGCTATCATTACTATCAAGAATATGGACACATTCCTAAAAATTGCATAAGGACACATTTTAGAGGAAACTATAGTAGATGGCTAAGTCAAACCACATGTTTCAGTTGCTTGAAAATTGGTCATATTAGTAGGAATTGCCCAACAAAGTCAAAGGCACCCAACTCAAAGAATGACCAAGGTAAAGAGAAGGTAGATGTTGAACACATCAAATGAAGGGATCACTTCACCTAATAGGTCAAGTGGTCACACTTCATCAAACTAAACAAGAGAAGGCATGAGAAACTAATTTACAAAGTTTTATCATACATTAGTTTCTAAACAACCAAGAACTAAAAAGATAAGATCAGCATGAACAAAGATGCAAAACTAAAGAGATGCAAGTGTTGTCGAGTTGCCCTTAGATGTCGAGTAAAAATATAGTACATGCTAAGTTGGTAGCGGAAGCCAAGTAAAGGGGAAAATTTAGTTGAAGTTGAGCAAGTTATACTCATGTGGAAGCCAAGTGTTGAAAAGCCAATGGAAGTTGAGTAATGTAGAATCCTTCAGAAGCTAAGTGGACAACTGTAAATGCACTAAACATTAAATGCAATGAAAATAAGGTATATTATCATATTTTCAATCATTTTTCTTCACCACAAACAAAGAGAAAAGATGAGAAAGAGTGCAGAGTGACCTCACAATAGAGAATCTAGTGTTTGAATAGATTTCAACAGTATTCTAGCACAATTCCATCTATTTCAAGGTATTTACAACTATGCCAAGCTATGAAATTTTGTGTTTTATTCATGTTAAAACCATAGGATTGTGAAAATGGATTCTAGCTCTACAAAAACTTAGGAGAAGGAATCTTTCAAAGTCTAGCTAGTGTCCAATGAGGTCAGACAACCTGATTCCCACCCAATACTAGAGGTAGCTTATAAGAATGACCTAGTTGGAGCCCTAGCCATCATACCCCCTAAGGTTGTAATGGTTCAAGATGTAAGGAAATGCTATAATTGCAAGATTGGAGCTATAGGTGACATGGAGATGAGGGAGGCACGTGACAAATTATGTGAAAATGGAGTATTGAAGGAAGAGTACAAAATTGTTGAAAATAAGGGTTTAATGTGTGCCCTAGAATTCCCTATAATATTTAAGACTAAATGGATTAGGCTAGTGCTGAGAAAAATGCATGATGGAAGCTTATGGTTGGAAGATGGCCCTATTAAAATCACAAAGAAAATTTTCCATAGAGTGATAGGGTGCCCAAATGTAGATCAATCGAAGACCCTTAGGAGTGATTTTGAGGAGGCAATTGAGAAAAACACAAGTGCTAAGTGGAATAAGAGAGGGATGACAATTGACACCATCCAAGACTCTCTTGTTGACTTTGGTATTAGGTCCATTGCATAAAAATTCTACCAATATAGTAGACTCAACAGTGTGCCCTACATTGTAGGTAATGTAGGATATAAATTGGTGAAGAAGGATCACACATATGATCTTGTAGAACTGCAACTGCAATAGATAAATGAAAATCTACCAGCAATCAAAAGAACCAAAGGAGCCCAATACAAATTTGGTGCTATTTTGATATGTATATTCTTTCCTGTTTAGAATGAATTTCCTTCTTTTGGCAAAATTGCATGAAAAACTAATAGGTCTATTATAGCTCAAGTCAATAAATACATAGAGTAGATGGGAGCTAATTTTGAAACCCTAATGACTAGCTATTTTGAAAATTTTAAGAAGACAATGAAGCAAAGGCTTAGAATTCTAGTTTCCTTAGTGCAAAAACATGTAAATGATGTATGTTTTCTTGTAGATATTGATTATACATACATTCAAGCTACCATACCAAGAGTGAGATGGTTAAGACCTCTTGGGTATGAAATAAACATAGATGAAGCATCAATAGCAATAACCAAATTATTGGCAAAGGAAATAGACAAGGATGCACCACATTTTGGGACTTATGATGTGGTGAGATCAAAGGTGGATATGGATTTGAAGAATACCTCCACTTTGAAAAAGAAGGATAAGCTTGTCAAGAAACTTAAAGCTAAATTTGGAAGGCACTATAGAAGAAGTAGAAGAAGAAGGTGAAGATGCCAAGGGTGATGAAAAAGAACAAGGTCAAGGACCACTTGCCTTAACCCAAGGTATGGGGGAGGATGTAGATGAAGAAGAAGGTGCCGAGAAAGAAACACCAAAGCTTGAGCCAAAGAAGAGAAATGCAAAGAAACAACCAATTGCACAATGCAAGGGAAAGAAGAAGGATACAAAGCAAAGCCTAGCCAAGCCAACTACAAGGGCTGATACTAGGGCTAAAACTAGACTAGCAAATGATCAGGAGAAGAAAAAGGCAAAAAAACAAGGAGGGCTTGGAGAACCAAAGAAGAGAAGAAAGTATGTTGCACCTCCTAAATCTGACAAAGAGAGAATAGAATCTGATGAAGGTATTATTTAGATTGGTAAGCCATTCTACCACATTTAAATTGGAAAGCAGTTGCAATAACATTACAGAAAATGCTGATTTAACTAGTCTAAAGACCATAGATTTCAATAATTTCCCAAAGGAACAACAGCACATAGTGGAAGAGTCCATCTACACTATGATGGCTAAGTTTAGGACCATCCCACTTCAACTAGATAACTCAATGCCTAAGGAGCTATGCTCATTAGTTGAGAATAAATGGAATTACTATCTTAAAATGGAGAAAGAAATAAGGGAGTATACATTGGCTCATGTAATGCTAGACCTTACTAAAGGTCAAATAACAAAGGCTAGCAAGAAGCATGGGAGAAAATTTGTACCTAAATACAAAGCCTTCAAAATTTTATAGAACCAAAGAGAACATGTTGTCCAAAAGTCCACACAGATGTGAAAATTAATATATGGATTGACAATTGTGAAAGAAGGGCATGAAGACCCATTTGAAGGTAGAAATGATGAAGAAGAAGAAGATAATGATAAAGAGGAAGATAAAGATAAAGATAAAGATAAAGGAGAGAAACAGAGACAAAATTAGATAGTGGAGAAGACCCATGGTGAAGAGGCAACACATGAAGAGTAGCAAACTAAACAGAGTGTCCAAGAAACCCAACTACCTCTACCAAGTCCTCCACATACAACACCTAAAAATATAGTAATTGTAAAGGATGTTCCTAAAACTTTAGCTCAAAAAATCAATCTTTTAACTATAGAGGATCCTTCACCAATCTACATTGCAAGCACAACTTTGTACAAATCTAGTTCTGGTGAGTGTAGATGAATTATACAAGGTTATAGAAGAAATTACAAGAGAGAAGGAAAGCACACAAGAACTAGCTACACAGCCTCTCATAGCTACATTAGGTCAACCCAAAGGGCAAGAAGAACAAAATAAAATTACTAAGGTTGATAGTATAGTTACAGTCACAAAAACTACTGACGAGAAAGAAAAGGAGCAAATAGGGCAAGATGTTCCTACTGCAAAAAATCAAGGTGTACCTCCTCAAATTATTTTTATTGACCAAGGCAATAGAGAAGAGGAGAAATAAGAGGAAAAAACTGCTAAGGAGCAGGAGGCAATACAAACATTGGTAAACTTTCCTACCTTAGGGACACATACTAAGAAGCTGAGCACTGATGTAGTACCATTACAAATTTCAGCACCAAACTTGAGCTCCACCAAGGTTGCAAGGGTACTTCACTATGGAGGCCCTACACTTCATGAAGAAATATTCATACCTAGTTATGACTCAAGGTCTATGAATTTAGCATAGATAAATGAAGTGCAAGAGGCACTAGAGAGGAGGAAGAGACAAGAAATACTCATGAATGAGTTTAGGAAGAAGCAAGCACTAGTGGAAATTAAAGATATATTTCTTGATGCTTTTAGCTTGCAAGTACTTGATGAAAGCTAGCCCATCATGGAGCAATTATCCAAAATAGTGGACTAGGTACAAAATCAGGACCTGGACACTAATGTCAAATTATTAGAATGGTCAGAAAACAAATTTCAAATAAAAGTGAATGAAAAGTTATCAAGTGAAATAGCACTTTCCCAAGTAGAATTGGCTAAAAAGATTGAAAAAGTGAAGAAATTACTTGAGAATGTATTCTCAGTGTACACCAAGTTGTGTGATTCATCATACTTCACATAAAAATCTAGCCAAAGGATACTAAGCTTGGAATGAACTCTCAAGATTTCTAGCACACAACTACCCAAAGATCCAGCTCAGAGTGAGAAGCATTTTGCAACTATGCTTCACACATAAAAAGAGTTAGCTATATAAACAATAGAAGAGGCCAATATCAAGGTCAAATTGATGCAAATTCAATCTTCCATTACCCCACATTTGGAAGTACTCCATAAGGAACAAGCCTATGCAAAAAATGTTCTAAAGAAAGATCCTAATCTTTCTACACTAGAAGGCCTTGTTCATCTTATAGCAGAGACAACCATCAAACACAAGTCATTGGAAATAGCATTGAACAATTGGAATGCTTCTCTCAAGATGATTATGGAGGTAAATAAAATATTTTTGGAAAAGTATTCTATTTTCCCTTAGGACCCTTTGACATAAGTGTCAAAAAGGGGAAGAAATAATAAAGGAGATATAATGTTTTGGGAGATGTGAATAAGAATGGAAAATAATACATTCTTTGATGAAAATAATGAATATACAAAGGGGGAGATATTCACATTTACATTTTGAGGAAGTAATAAATGTAGGATTTGAGCAAATAAGCCAATCAAATCCACAAAGCCTTCGACTCCTTGCATGCAAAAATCTGTCACAGAAGAAAAAGATGAGAAGAGGCAAGGGTTTTGCTAAATAATGGAGATAGAAGAAAAGTTTCTCTCAAATGAAAAATGCATAAGAGATAATGAAGAAATTACAATGCTCATCCTTATAAAGGTGAGATAGAAACCCTAAACTAAAAAGCTAGGTTGCACAATATAATTAATAAAATATTAATTATATGCACCTACAAGATAGCTTAAGAAAACTAGAGTAACAGGAAAATTAATTAATTAAATCAAAGTGATTTAATTAATAAGTGTAAACAAATAATTACTCTAACACCCCCCCTTAAGTGAAGCTCAGGAGGTAAGCTAACCTAGCACAGATATGAAAGTAGAATTGGGTCCCGGCAACAAGGCTTGATCAGGTACCCAATTACAACAAAATCTCTATAAAGAGGAGAA
This sequence comes from Cupressus sempervirens, assembly GCA_028749045.1. Taxonomy (NCBI): domain Eukaryota; kingdom Viridiplantae; phylum Streptophyta; class Pinopsida; order Cupressales; family Cupressaceae; genus Cupressus; species Cupressus sempervirens. Next base: position 590,643,807 of record CM053793.1, on the reverse strand, counting down.
ATAGAGAAAACCACATGGGAAAAACCCTACTCAAAAAAGAGATAGCAAAGAATGTTCCAAAAGAAGGAACAAAGAGATCAGAAGAGAATCATTGAAGCATGAAGAACCACAAAACTCTGTCAAAATGCTGATCTGTAGAACCTCCATGGAAATAGAAGGCACGAACCGAGTGTGTCTATATGGTAGATGATCCATCTCACCAAAATGCATAGGTAGCCAGCCACTACAATCGCCTAGTATGTAGGATCAAGTACTAAATACATAGCTCACACCAACGAACCATCAACCAAAGAAGCATAGAACAACAATATAACCTCCCCTTAAGGTAGGTGAGGTGACAGGTAGCTGAAAAGGTGGGCCAAAAAATCTCCTACAACACAGGAACTAGACACATTGAGAGTGAGGTACAGACACCAATAAAGGCAAGTGTCATCAACACTACATGAGAAAAAAAAGAGAAAGAGGGCCTATAAGCGGCAAACAACTATCCCCCCCATGGCACTTTATAAAATAGTGCGAGTACAACAAATCACAATGATGAAAAGGATCCCAAAATGCAAGAGTGGCACTTTATCTCAGTGCATTGCATAAAAATGCTTACAATGAATATCAACAATGATCAAAAAAAACATAAGGCTGAAACAACAGAAGGTAGAGCCCAAAACCAAGCAACTGAAGCAACAAAATCGATCTCCAGACCTGAAACAATTAGGATATCCACCAGAATGCTAAAATGCAAAAGATTGAATAGGATGTGCCTAGAATAGAATCTGGAACAACAACCAACATCACTGGAAAGAGTACAGAAAGAGCTTTCTAGCGATATAAAGAAGTCCAAAATCAAAGATCAGATGCTCAAGATATGCCTCCCGGAGTGCAAAATAGAACATCTACCTTTGACTTCCAAAATAGGCAACCAAACTATAGAAAAACATTAAAAAACCTATACCATCATCTCCATCTCGGAACCAGCTTTCTGGCACATTTTTCGGATGGAAAAAATACGTCTGTATGCTCAAGTTACGGAAGAAAAACCTCCAGGGCCTCTGAAAAAGCATGAAAAAATTATTTTTTTAATAAAAAAATAATAAATTTTTTTAATAAAAAAATAATAAATTTTTTTAATAAAAAAATAATAATTTTTTTTTAAAAATCCCACCACCCCTACACCACTGGCAGAGTAGAGGCCAGGCGGTGGTTGGGCGGAGGGAGGGCTGAGCGTGGCAGGGCCGCAGTGGACACCACCGGCAGAGCCGCTGCTGGCCGCTGGCGGACTGCCAGCGGTAACCGCTAGCGGTGGCCATCAGTGGTGACCGCTAGTAGCTCCACTGCGAGTTGCTAACTGTCGCGGTTAAAAACTGCGCAAAATATTTTTTTTGCGATTTTTTTGATTTTTCCACCTCAGAGTGCGTGCAGAGGGCCGTACGGCTCAGTAAGCAAAAAAAAATTTGCCTCCCAGATCAATTTTGTCCAAATCAGACAAATTTTATATCAAAATGAGGGTTTTGACATCTTCTGAATCCATCTGTGAGGTATTTTTGGCCTCAAACTGCTCTGAAAATTAGTGACCCCCCTGTTTTCTCAGAAAAAGCCCAAAAAAAAAACACCAGATCTGATCCGCCAAACCCTTGTTCTCCCTTTTTCTTGAAACACTGAACAAGCTACAGTAGATCTAGCTTTGATACCATTTAGGATTTGAGAAAATAAGCCAATCAAATCCACAAAGCCTTCAAATCCCTACATGCAAAAACCTGTCACAGAAGAAAAAGATGAGAAGAGGCAAGGGTTTTGCTAAACAATGGAGATAGAAGAAAAGTTGCTCTCAAATGAAAAATGCATAAGACATAATGAAGAAAGTACAATGCTCATCCTTATGAAGGTGAGATAGAAACCCTAAACTAAAAAGCTAGGTTGCACAATATAATTAATAAAATATTAATTATATGCACCTACAAGATAGCTCAAGAAAACTAGAGTAATAGGCTAATTAATTAATTAAATCAAAGTGATTTAATTAATAAGTGCAAACAAATAATTACTCTAACAATAAAAGCCAAGAAGGATGTAAAATTGCAAGAAGATGTGAAAGGGAAATATATATAGAGTACACAGATATAGAAACAAAGGAAAACAAGGAAAAGAGTATCAGATACATCAGCATGAGACACATTAAGCATAAGAATTTTGGCTACAGGAATGGAAATGGCACATTAACTTAGAGGGAGTTACAATTTTTTTGAGGTATACAAAATTTTGAACAAATTTTTGAAGTCTTCTATATATGTCAAACAGAATATGTAGTATACTCATAGAGATTAGATGCATAATATTTAGTTAAGTTTTTTTTCCACTCATGTCAAAGGGGGAGATTGTTGGTCTCAAATTGGTTTTGAGATTTGAGTGACAATACACTTAACCAAATTCTCAAGATAATGTTGAGTATAATATAGAAGCTAAGCTATAGTGTATGCCGAGTTAGAGAATTCAATAGGTATCGAGTGAACTTTAGGTACCAAGTGATCTTTAGGTGCTAACCAAAGTTCAAGTGCTGAGCAAAGTATAGATGTCAAGTCACTATAGATGTTGAGTGAAACAAAATTACTATAGGAGCCGAGTGAGCCAGTTTTCCTATATGTGTTGAGCATCAACAACTAGTAAGTGTCGAGTAACTTAGAATCACCATATGAGTTTGTATCTTCAAAAACTTAGATGTAAACTATTTTTGGAGCTGAAATAGGATGAATCTCAAAGGATCTTGAAGATAACAATGAATCTTTTTCATTACCTATGCAATTAGCATGCAACCAATAAGAAAAATAGAGAAGTTATGCAACTAATAAGAAAAGTGCAAGAGTTGAGTGGGAAATGAAGAATGAATATGAATCATAGATTCATACCTAACCCTAAGTCTTCAAAATATTTAAAAGGAGGATGAAACCTCATTGTATGCATAGATGAGAGAATTGTATGGGTGAATTATAGAAAAGTACAAAAAGAGTGTAAAGACTTAGTGAAGAATAGAGCAGCATTGTAGAATTCAATTGACAAAGAATAGAGTATTAGAACTTTGAAAAGTGAAATATCAGATCAAGCAAGGATTAGATTAGTCAGAGTAGAACAAGGATCTGTGATCAACAACTAATGATTACAAGTTATCAGGTCAAAATCCTCTAATATTTTCTAGCAATTGTATTAGATATGGAAATCCTATGGACTTAGGTTGGCTTAGCAGCCATTTGTATATCCTTTAACAGGGTGGCATTCCAAGTGAATGTACTAAAGTCCTTTAACCAGGCCTACTTTTAGCAGGGTAGTGAAATCCTTTAACTAGGTCACTTTTAATAGGGTGTAAAGTCTTTAATAGGAGAAGCCTTTCATAGGGCAAACCATTGGAAGTGGTCAAACATTGTAACCTTGAACAATTACACATTGTTGCAGTGATATTTTGTGGGTGTCATCCCCACCCCAGTTTTACCTTCTCATTTTGGAGGGTTTCTGAGTTACCAAATTTTTTGTGTTATCATTTTTCATGCATGCTTTTACCTTCATTTTTATTAGATGAATTAGATGCATGTGGATAATATTAGTTGAAAAGATTTGAAAAGGTTAAAATTAGTTACTTCTAATTCAAAGCCACACCCCCCCCCTCTTAGAAGTAAATCTTCCCACTTGTTAATTCCAACAAGAGCTCCATCCTTCCACACCATAGTGGTTATTTTTCTCTTGATAACTTAGGAGCCTCCTTCATCATTATGGATATTTATCTCAAGCTATTAAGATTTCTCCACAATAGAGGATCAAAGCTCTAATACCAATTTTTTTCTCTAATTTTATTATATCATAAGGGGGAAGGGGGGAGGGGGGGGAGGAAGAAAGGTGAGTAAGTAATTATAAAATTAAATAAATATTTGACCTTTGAAACTTCTAACTAGTAAATTAATTCAAAGAATCAAATGAAACAACTTACACATGAAAACAGTCACAAATTTGACAAAGATATTTTTCATATAGGGGAACCTAACTTATATCAATATGATGGTGAGTATTAGAGCTCAAAAATAATTTCCACTATTCATTAGCATTCTATATTAGGAGCTTGACCCTATTATGACTATAAAAAGACATTGTTAGGGCCACCCTATTAGGGGATTTTAATCTAGCCTTTTAAGGAGTTTTACCCTATTTGGAGTAGCCTCATTAGAGGAATTCAAAAACTAGATAAGTTTTCACCCTATTAAAGGATTAATAGTGAGGACCTATTAGAATATAGTCAATTAATGGATTTCACCTATTCTAACTATTAGGAATGAACAAAAAGGTTGATCTTGAAAATAGCACCACCTCCCCTTGATTAGATATCCTTAAGCACACTAACTCTTCTCCACTCACTTCTCTTATCTTTGTCTAAACTTCAATTTCTTCTTCTTCACACCCAAGATGGACTATGATAAACTGCATTAAACTTATCCTTCTTTCACATGTTATAATGATTTTTTTCACTCCCATTGGCTTTGCTACACCCTAAACATATTTTTGTTGTAAAATACAACTATCCTTCTTAGATTTAATCATCATAAGATGTTATTGTATATTACCAACCACTTTACACTATCATACCACTAATTTATAGTATTATGTGTGAGAGGTCAAATATATTTTCACTCTTAATGAAATCTCTCTAGAATATTCTTCAAAAACCCAATCTTGATCACAATGATATCTATTAGAAATAGATAATACTAAGAGGGAGGTGAATTAGTACAATACAAACTTTTTCCCACAACTAAATATTGTTACTTACTTGATAACTTGCATATGAAAGTAAATGACCAATATTGAAAAGTAAATATAACCATGCACATATTTAACTCATAACACAATTATTTTTTGACTAGGGAAATCATTTCCAAGGGAAAACCTTGGTGGGGATAATACCTACTAGATGATTCACTAAACAATAGGATCATGTTAAGGATATGGACCCTATTAGGAGTCTATGAAATACATATAGTGTCTCAAGTCCCTATTAGGAGACTAGGCATTGTTAGAATTCTCAATCCTATTAGGAGTTGGTAGAACAAATACAATGTATGCAAGAAGAGTCCACTGCCCTAACATGCAATAATACAATTTAGTTCTTCACAAGATAGGTATACATACAATATTTGATTTCTAGCTGTAACTCACACTTTCTTTGACCAAACATCATATCTCACATCACATAAGGCTTACATAATAGTTCAAATTATAATTACAACATCTCACAACTTCACATTACTTCACGTCTCTCATTAACTGCAAAATATAAGATTTTTACTTATACCTTGCACATTCACAAAACTCTCCTTAGTCACCCTTCATGTGTTCACACATTTGACATAACTTATGGAATAATATCCACAAAGTCATCTCATCATAACATAGTAATTATTTTGTAACCAATATAATTCCTCAAGTCATACATCTCTATTTACTATTATGCTCTATTCTATTCTCTTAAATACATGTACTAGTATTTTAATCATATCTTGAATCATACTTTTCATATGCATTTGTGCACTCAACCACATCATCATGATAGTGTTACAAATTTTTCCTTCATTTTGCATAAGTTGACTCTCAATGAGTTGTTTGTACACTTAAGATATGTTCTCCATACTGTTATAAAACTCTCTAATACTTAGACAATTTTCTATCTCTAAATGCATAAATGAAATACTGAATACATGTTTCCACAAATAACAACCATCAAGACATCTATCTAACCATATTTTCAACAATCTCCACCTTTGGCATTGATGGCAACATTTGAAAAAATTGGCTAAGTCCCAAAATGATGTCATACATAAGAAAAACTAAAGTAAAATAACTAAAATAAAGCCTTCAAAAGATAACAATTTTATTCATGTTTTGATGGATCATACATTTTTTATCACTCCTTTACATTGATACATACATAATCTCCCCCTTACATATACATTTACATCTATACAATTTTCTCTACATAATACTCCCCCTTTTACATTAATGAAAAATGTGTCAAAATTGTATCACAAAACTTGCTGCCTGTTGCTGATCAACTCATCATTTGGGGTATACAATCTGCAAAATCAAGTTTCAGAATGTGTATGTCCTTATTCTAGTTTCCTTGGACTATATCTAATATATTTATGAGTGTGTAAAGTGCATAAGATCCCACTTCAACTATGCTAAAGTCAGTATAAGAAAATTTGTCATAGGATGTGTTCATTGCAAGACATTCCTCCAAATGCCTCAGCAAAATGACAACTTTGGTTGTCAAATATTCTTTGGGAATAAATAATATCCTTATTACCTTGTTCTTGTTAGACTCATTTCCTCCTATAACATTGTGAATCTTCTCAATTTCAATTTTAGAATCTTCAATTCTAAACTCTGGTTACTATAAACTAGTAGTGAGTGTCTGAATCTCACTCATATGGCCTTTGATCTTTGCATCAAAATATGATAAGTAATTATAAGACACAATTCACTATCCATACAACTTCTTACCATAAACTAAGCTCTTCATTATCTCCTTTATACATACATCTAATATTTTCATGGGGTTCCTAACATTTGTGCATAATGTGTCAACAGTGATGCATCATGATTTGTCTGTGCTTGTGTTGCTTCTACTTTAGCTAAAGTTGTGAACTCCTTATGAAAGGTATTCACCAACTCTTTTTCCTTAACTTGCAAGTCTAGATCTTCTACAAGTAGGGAAACTATCTTTTGCATTTTCTCCAAGAATTTAGCAAGAGTCTTCTCCAAAGACTTAACAGATTTTTTTTTCTCAAACAAATTTCTCAAAGTTCCCATTAATTATTTCTAATCTTCATCATTAGAAGGAATAGGTACTACTACTAATGTTCCAACTATTGATACTACTTAAGATGCAATAGCTTTTCTTTCCTTTTATTTCTTCTTTTCCTTAGCCTCTTTCCTCGCATCCTCTTCTTTCTTCCTATATTCATCTCCTTCTTTCTTCTTCTATTCTTCCTCGTCTTTCTTCTTCATCATCATCAAAGCTACTGTATGTAGTGACATTTCCAACAATAGATTGGCCAGATTCCATAAAGGGATTTTCATTGACATCTACTGTTATGTGGGTAGTATCCACTTGCATGGATTCAATTCCTATAACAATGTAAGGTGGTGAAAGTGCCTATTGTGTCTACTCTTCATTTTCTTCTATCTATACATATATTGCACTATCAGCTTTGGTTTGTGCACTAACTGTGGCACTGAGGACATATATTTTACTATAGCCTCCTCTATCACTTTCCTAACATCCTCATAATTGCCTCCCATAAGAAGAATTATTCTTCTTTTGTTCCTCAACAAGGGCTTAATATACTTTAAAACTCTATCTAATTCTTCTTTTGAACCAACATCATATAGCTTATTTATAGATGTGATCCTTATGTTCAGATCATCCTCTAATACTCTTTTCTTCCTATTTACCAATGAATTATATAGGTCTTTAGGAATCTTATTTTGTATACTCCCAAACCTTTAATTCTTCAAAATCATATTTCTTATAACATCATTCTGTATCTTCTATCCATATTATTGTAAATTATATAAAATTTAATTAACTAATCAAAATTATCATCATTAGTAATATGCATATTCATATTTTCTACCTTTGGTTTCCATGCTTTCTTTCTTGATGTTGTCCTTTCTTCCTATGCATCTTGTTCAACAAGTTTATCTTCAACATCATCCTTTGAACTCTTAGACTACATATTTACATGGTCATTCCCCTTTTTCCTAGTCTTCTGGTAGTCTACTTGACCCTTTTATTTTCTTGTGGTGTAGGTCCTTTCTTAACCTTTACCAATCTACTAGACTTCCTCTACGTAGAAGATGCATTCACCTCTAGCTATCTCCTTTCCTATTCATGTCTAACAATTACTAGTTGCACTTGCACAACTATTGCATAAGGTGCAATAGGAGCTTGAGCACAAGGTTGTGCCATAGTTACTCCTTCTAAAGATCCTGCCACAATAATGGGATTTTCTCTCAACACTTCAGTTTGACCACTGGCCTTCATCTCCAATATGATTGCTTTAATATCATTAAACTCCTCCCTTGTCATACCACATTCCTTGAGAGTGTAATCTATCTCCTTTTCAACCTTTTTCTTGCTCTATTTACTATATAGTTAAGATTGAACTATTTTTCATCTTGCATCATAGGTTCCCCATCTAGGACATTCTATATCCTACTAAGATTCAAGTATGATCTATAGATACCCTTCAATCAGCTCTACACTCATCTCATAGCCCATAGGCTCAATGAATTTCACTCTAGGAATGAATGCTTTCATGCAAGTGTTTTCAATCTCCACCATGAAGCACAAATCATCCTTATATTTCTCCACCATCGAAGGAGGTATCCTATACCTTAGTTTTATCTCAGATTGGAAACCCTATTGGAATTATAGATGAAGTAACTAAGGGGGGGGGGGGGGGGGTTGAATCAGTTACCGCAAAAACAAATCTTGATCCCTTAGATGTCTTAAATAATTAGTTATTGTTGTCTGTTGTCACTTGGTAAACACATCACAAAAATGTTGTAACTTGGTAGATTAACTTGTTACTGATCTTTAGACATTCATAATTTTTAGCATGCATGCAAAAGTAAATAACATGAACACAAGAGACACCAGATTTAACATGGAAACCCAATATGGGAAAAACCACCAAGTAACTAGTTACCAATTTTCACTCTTCTAAAGTGAGCCCTATTAGGAGCCAACCCTATTAAAGGTTACAATACACACTATTAAGTGTGACCCTATTAGAGGATTTAATCACCCTATTAGGAGTGGCCTTGCTAGAGGTCTTTAGAAAAATTCAACTAAACTATCCACCTTGTTAAAGGATTTACAAAATCGCTATTAAACCAACTCTGTTAAGAGATTTTGAAATTACTGCTACAATGGTTAGAAAATAACAATGAATTAACTTGAATATGATGCAACTAAATTTTCTGATTATAGATCTCTATTTTACACCATTAAATCCTCCTTGATCAAATATAGCTTTGCTATTCCTCAATGATCTTTGATCATTCTTCAAAATTTTCTCACCCAACAATCAGTCCTCCTTCACACTTGAATCACATCAAATCCATGCACACACTTAGAATTTGTAACTTGACCTCTTATATATACCATTCAGACTATCAATTCAGCTCATTCACAAGTTATATTTACCAATAAACCATACATCAGTCGGCTACAAATATTACATTAAACAAATAAACTTTATTCCACAATGAAATCCTTCATTGGCCAACCCTGCTTGGTAAGCACTACTTCGAGAAACAATTTCCTAAGTTAACCATCTTAACTTGGTTAATACTGCAAAATCTACAAAATCCTTTGCCTACCAAGTTAACTTGGTAAGAACTATCTCTACCATATTTCCTTTTGATGACCGAGTGAGCTCGATAATAACTAAATTTCCTTGTTTAACCTTGAAAGCTTGGTAACAACTGTCTACACAAGGTAAAACTTGAGAACACTTGGTAGACACTATAAACCTTCTTTGCTAACCTTTTGAGCTTGATAGATTTTGCCTTTTGCCTTGCTGACCAACTGAGCTTGGTAGACTCTATCTAATAACTGATATGACATTTGTGTAACATCAAAGACAACACACAATTGGACAATTGTATCCAAAAATCTCCCTCTTTGGCATTGATAGCAACACAACATGTCATAGCAGAATGAAATTTGAAAATAATTCTTTTCTGATAGAATGCTTCTCCCTCTTATCCAAAAATCCTCAAATATAGTAATGTCCCTCTTCGACAACACATGCCGAAGACAACACAAACCAAAATGAAATTTAGTGTACCTTATGTACTAATTCATATGAAATATCTTCATTACTTTACTGCATCAACTGATATATCTTCAATTCTGTTTCTATTGATCCATCACTAAATTTGTATTTTAGTGAACTTTAGATAGGGGAATGACCCCTAACTTACCTCTTAGATACAAGAATGCATCCTTAGGTAAAGGCTTTGTGAATATGTCAGCAATTTGTTCCTTTGTATGGACATATTCCAATTTGATCTCCTTATCTTGCACCAATTCTCTGACAAAGTGATACTTTATAGCAATATGCTTAGTTTTTGAATGCATCAATGGATTCTTGGATATGTTAATTGCACTTGTATTTTCAAAAAACATAACAACGGGTTCTTTGATTTCTTTCTTCATACCTTCCAATAATTGTTTGAACCACATAATGTTTGAGCAGTTTATTGTTGCTGCAACATATTCAGCCTCTGTTGTGGACTGGGATGTATAGTTCTACTTTTTACTTGTCCAAGAAACCAACCTGCATCAGTGAACCATTTTAAAACCAAATTTGCTCCAAGTTTATACCATAATCCATAATATTTAGTGCCTTTCAAATATCTCATGATCCTTTTGATTTCCATCATGTGATTTTCTTTTGGTTTTTTTGAGAATCTTGCTACAATTCCTACTGCAAGGGCAATGTCTAGCCTTGTATAGAAATACATACTACAACTTTCCAATTATAGATCTATACAATGTCTAATCCACTTACTTTAATTCATCATCCTTTGTAAGTTTCAATCTAGTACACATAGGAGTCCCAACTAGTTTTTAATCTTCCATACCAATCTTTTTCAGTATCTCCTTGATGTATTTAGATTGAGTGATGTAGATGCCATTCTTATTTTGATGAATTTGAAGACCAAAAAAGAATTTGATCTCACCAAACATTGAAATTTCAAATTCCTTATTCATTTTTTGTGAGAATTCTTTACAAAGATCATCATTTCCTGTGAAGAAAGTATCATCTACAAATATTTCTGCCAAAACAATCTTATTATCTAGTCCTTCTTTGATGTATAAGCTACTATTATCATTAGTTATTTGAAAACCAATCTGAATAAGATAGTTATGCAATCATTCATACCATGCTCTAGGGGCTTTTTTCAAACCATAAAATGCTTAATGTAATTTTCAAACCATGTCCTTCTTGTCTAGATCAACAAAACCTTCAGGTTGTTCAATGTAAACCTCTTCATCTAGTATACCATTGAGAAATGCTGACTTGACATCCACCTGATGAAATTTGAATCCTTTGTATGCAAAATATGCAAGTAAGGTTATGACACCTTCCAATCTTGCAATAGGAGCAAAAGTCTCTCCATAGTCTATACCTTCTTCTTGAGACTATCATTTGCATACCAGTCTAGCTTTTTTCCTTGACACCTTACCATCTTCATTTAACTTGTTTCTGAATACCCACTTAGTTCCAATCACATTTTTATTTTTAGGCCTAGTTATAAGAGTCTATTTTTTTTTCTCTATCTGTACTATCTCTTCATTCAAAGCTTCAATCCAACTTTCATTTTCTAATGCATCTTTGGCATTTCTCTGTTCAAAATCAGCAAGTAAACAAGTGCCTTTCAACTTACTTCTTGTCATAGTTCTATCAAACTTATCTCTAATGATCTGATCTAGTGCATGATGCCTCCTAACATATTTGCTAGCATAGGCTCCTTGCCTTTTGAATGACTTGTATTTTTATCCTTCTATGCTTCAACTTCTGGTTCTGGTTCTAGTTGCTCAGGCTTGGTAGCTATTGATTTAGTAGATTCTGTTTGCAACTTGGGTCCTTGCAACTTGGTAGGTATTAGCTTGGTTTGAACTTCCTGCAACTCGGTTACAAAAGATTTGAGAGTTGAAGTTTCATGATCGATAGGTGTATCTGGCATTGTATTAGGTTCAATGTAAATAAATCTCCTATAGTCTTCTAGTTCCCTTTTGTTTTCTTCTTTAATTCTTTCTGCAAACTCATCAACTTTCACATGTGCACTTTCTAATTCAAACATCTATATGCTTTACTATTGCAAGAATATCCAAAAATATTCCTTCATCACCCTTCACATCAAATTTACCTTTTCTAGATTCTTTCAAAATGTAACATTTGCTTCATACTTTTAGGTAACTTACATTGGGTTTGTAGCCATACCCTAACTCATAGGGGGTTTTGAATGAGTCCTTCTTTAGCTATATTGGATTCAAGATATGAACTATAGTGTTGATATCTTCCTTCCAGTATTTGATAGCAATTCTCTTTTCAATCATTAAGGTTCTTGCACAATCCATGATAGATCTGTTCCTTCTTTTAGCTATTCCATTTTGTTCAGAAGTTCCAAGCGCTAAAACCTATCTTTTGATTCCCCTTTCAATGCAAAAGTTATTGAACTCATGTGAAATGAATTCACCACCTCTGTCTGACCTTAAACACTTCAGTCTTTTGGCTGTTTCCTTGTCTACTCTGGCCAAATACCATTTGAACTTTTCAAATGCTTCTAATTTCTTTTTTAGGTACATGACAGTCATCATTCTTGAGTAATCATCAACAAAAAAGAATGAAGAACTTTTCACCAGTATAACTTACAATGCCAATAGGTCCACACAAATTAGTATGCACAATTTCTAAGTTTTTTTTAGATTGACAGTTCTTTCTTTTGAAGCAAATCTTTCCCATCTTGCCAATTTGACAATTCTTGCATAGACCAACCTTAGGTTTCTTTATGTTAGGAATGCCTCTTACTTTACTAAATTTACTTATTTTTACAAAGTTATCAAAGTTCACATGACACAAACTCCTATGTCATAACCAACTTTCTTCAACTTGAGCAATAAACATGAACATTCACCAAGTTCAAGATAAAACAAATTATCTTTTGTTTGAGTGCCTGATCCAATCAGCTTTCCTTTGCTATCCAATAGTCTTTCTTTTCCATGCATGAATTTCACTTTGAATCCATTATTGAGTAACTATGTCACACTCAACAAATTTTATTTTAGTCCTTCTACCCAATATGCATTATCACATACAAGTTCTTTGGCTAGTGAGATTCTTCCTTTTCCTTTTATTCAACAAGGTTCATTATTACCAAATCTCACACTGCCACCATCATAGTCTTCAAAATATTCAAACTTAGTTTTATCACTAGTCATGTGATGAGAACAACCACTATCTATAATCCATGGATCATTTTTTCTCATATGAGAAATAAGTGTCATTTCCTCATCATTATTAGACTCGTCCTTTACAGCAATGTAGACAATTTCATCATCTTCTTCATCATCAAAATCATTAGAATCTTTAGCCATGAAACATGTTTTCTTACCTTTATCCCTGAATGATTTGAAGTTTTTCTTGCCATTGTAATTGTGACCTTTCTTCTCATCCTTGTTCTACTTATTTCAGCACCTAGCAGCAATATGTCCAATTTCTTCACAAGAAAAATAGATTAGAGTAACCTTACATTTGTATTTCCCTTTTCCTCTTGAATATTTCCTTGCTAGTAGAGCTTCAACCACCTCAAGATCACTGTATAAACTCTATTTTGATTCTTCATCACTATTTGACTGAGGATCCTTTATCTTCTTGCCTTTCTCCTTGAGTGAAAGCTTGGCTTCAAATGTTGATTCAATGTTTTTGGAAGCTATAACATAATTATCATAGTTGTCTAGCTCAAATGCAATCAATCTTCCAACTATGGCCTCTAAATTTATCTTATGATTTCATTCACATCTTCTTTCTTGAATTATAGAAACTTTGATTGGATAAATAGGAAGTAGAGTTCTAAGAACTTTACTTATAATTGTCTCTTTCTTTATACCTCCTCCAAATTCTTTGATTGCACTAACACTTGCTTTAACTCTTTCAACATATTTTGCTATATATTCATCTTCTCTCATCCTCATTTGATCAAATTGTCCTCTCAAACTTTCTGATTTGGCTCTTCTCACATTATCATCAACTCCATAGATCTCTTTTAGTTTGTTCCACATTTCAAAGGCAGTTTTGCAATCCTTGATGTCATCAAATTCTTCATAACTTAGAGAAGATGCAATATCTATCATCATGTTATTGTAATCTTATTTTTAGCAATATCATTGATAGATAATGTACCAACAAGTCGTGCATATGATTCATCTAGATATTTCAGTCTTGTATCACCAATACAAGAAAGATTAAGTCTCATCTATCCTTACCATGCTGAGAAGTTGTCTTTGTTGAGTCTTGGAATTTCCCTCTTATAATACATCCTAATCTTTAGCTTTGATCCTTGAAATATTTTTCTGAAAGCACCAAGAGCTCTGATACCAATTGTTGAAATTATAGATGAAGTAACTAGGGGGGGGTGAATCAATTACCACAAAAACAAATCTTGATCCCTTAGATGTCTTAAATAACTAGTTACTACTGTCACTCAGTAAAAACATCACAAAAATGTTGTAACTCAGTAGATTAACTTGTTACTAATCTTTAGACATTCATTATTATTAGTATGCATGCAAAAGTAAATAACATGGAACCCAATATGGGAAAAACCACTAAGTAACTAGTTACCAATTTTCACTCTTCTAAAGTAAGCCCTATTAGGAGCCAACCCTATTAAAGGTTACAATACACACTGTTAGGTGTGACCCTATTAGAGTATTTAATCACCCTATTAGGAGTTGCCTTGCTAGAGGTCTTTAGAAATATTCAACTGAACTGTCCACCTTGTTAGAGGATTTACAAAATGGTTGTTAAACCAACTCTATTAAGAGATTTTGAAATCACTACTACAATAGTTAGAAAGTAACAATGAATTGACCCGAATATGATGCAACTAAATTTTCTGATTACAGATCTCTATTGTGCACCATTAGATCCTCCTTGATCAAATATAGCTTTACTACTCCTCAATGATCTCTGATCATTCTTCAAAATTTTCTCACCTAATAATTAGTCCTCCTTCACACTTGAATCACATCAAATCCATGCACACACTTAGAATTTGCAACTTGACCTCTTATATATACCATTCAGATTATCATGTCAGCTCATTCACAAGTTATATTTACCAATAAACCATACATGAGTCAGCTACAAATATTACATTAAACAAATAAAATTTATTCCATAATGAAATTCTTCATTGGCTGACCCTGCTTGATAGGCACTACTTCCAAAAATAGTTTCCTGAGTTAACCATCTTAACTCGGTTAATACTGCAAAATCTACAAAATCCTTTGCCTACCGAGTTAACTCGATAAGAACTATCTCTACCATATTTCCCTTTGATGACCAAGTGAGCTCAGTGACAACTAAATTTCCTTGTTTAACCTTAAAAAGCTTGGTAACAACTATTTGCACAAGGTGAAGCTTGAGAATGCTTGGTGGACATTGTAAACCTTCTTTGCTAAACTTTTGAGCTTGGTAGACTCTGCCTTTTGCCTTGCTGACCAACTAAGCTCGGTAGACTCTATCTGATAACTGATATAACATTTGTGTAACATCAAAGACAACACAAAGTTGAACAATTGTATCCAAGAAACCCTTCATCATTCTATCTATGTCATTATCTCTAACATTTTCAAGTTTTGATATGTAGCATTTAGTCACTAACTTCATTGCACACTCACTGTTATCCCTATTGATTAATCCAAGAAGCTTCTTTGTAACATAGAAAAATAAGTGAGTTAATAGGGACTCAAATCTAAACACTACACTCTTTTTTCTCTTGATCTTTGCAACATTATCTAATAATTGCAATCTGATAATATCACATAAATTCACTTTCCTTCCTTCAACAAACATCACATATGTTGTATGAAGAAATCCAACTGATATAGAGTTAACACTTGATTCATGGTTCAAATTGTACCCTAATATCTTAGTTAACAACTTAACATCTTTTTTTATTAATAGATTCAACCTTCATATTCATTCTGTCAAACATCATTTTTTTTTCATCTCAACCATTTTTCTAATATTCTTCTCATTAATAGGATTATAACCTTCACTACTTAATCTTGTCACCTTGTGAGTTAGGTCATTTTTAATGACAACGGATGCATCACCTAACCAAAACATGTCACCATGTACCCTACTCAATATGATTTAGGCCCATTCATGATTGTTGAATTTTATATAAAACATATACTTCACTAAATTTAACTCCTCTAGGTGTGCATACTTAGATTTTAGGGATAAATCATTGCCATGCATATCACCTAAATCTCTGTGAATCCAATCATCACCAATTCTCTCAATCTTACAATGTATATAACTTTTGATATCTTCTACATGCAACAATTTTTTTGGAAATTGCAAAAATGTGCCTAATAGATCATCCAATAAAGAAACAAATGGGTGTTTCTTGAACTCATACCTTGGTCTATCACTTACATCATACACTCTTTGACTAGCCATAGCTCTGTAACCCATAAATACTGGAGTAAACTAGATTCAATATTCTATAAAATATAGCAAATTCATGATTTAGGGATTCTGCAACTTTTGGCTTCTCAAACTTTACTTCAAACTTTAATTCACTATCAAATTAATCTTCAAATTGCTCAAGACACTTCACATGAACAAATGGCACACTTAATTTGATGTAGGAGCATCCAAGGGTCATAAATTTTGATTCAGATGTGGTTTTGACTAAAATTTTGTAGGTAGTTGCATCAAGAGGAGTTATTTAGATTGTCAATCAAGCTTTTCTTGATAGGTGGCCATTTTGACTTTTTTTTGGAAGCCTAAAATTTTGTCTTGACCTCCAAATTTTGATTTTTGTATTTTTTTCAATTTTTAAGAAAGTTGGATTTTTTAATAAATTTGAACTCATATACTTGATTACATCGATTAGTTGGCAATTCATCTTGCCTTAGTTGGGGGCTTTCGTTCGAAAAAATATCAATTTGTAGGATGGGTTTTGAAAATTAACAAAAATAGAAAAATCTATTTTTCCTATAAATCTAATAAATATGGTAATTGTTGAAATTGTAATAAGTAATCATTTTCTTTCATTGTAGAGGTAGAGTAGAGTTGGAAGATTTTAATGAATAATCTCAAATTTTATAATTTTTGTGTTGTGTGATTTTCTAAGTTATTACTGTGGTTTGGGCTACATCAACATCTTTCCTTCAATCCTTAAATCATTTCAAATCATACTACAGATTAAATACATATCTACCATAAATTCAAAATACTATCTCTATTTAGTAGTAACCTTATTTTCACAATTTCCACTTACTACAATCATATCAAGACATGCACACTCAACCATAGCTTCCTCTCTATGTGTTCTACCTTTTGTTAACTATGCAACCTATAACTCATTCTCTAACACTAGTTCTAACTAACTGATGCTTTGTCTCTGGCAGAACTGATCAATTCAAGTATGATGAGCCACAAATAATCTATGACTTCAATTTTCCATCAAATGCATCAAAGTATTGTTCTTCTAATACTATATGTAAACTCTTTGGATTACAAGCTTACAAAAATGCTTTCTTGAATTCATTAACATGTTCTTTTACTACTACTTTATGGTTTTTATCACTTCCATTCTCATTCCTTATGTTATCTTTGTTGTTTTTCCTTGTGTGATTATGATTTTTTGTAAGATTTCTTCTATCTATTCTACATAATTTTATTTTTTGTTCAAATTTATTTCATAAATGACACATAGGTACATTCCTCCTTTGATTGGTCATTCTAATTCTTAGGTTTTCTACAATTCCTTGTAGTGTGTCCAAGGTTGTTGCAATTGTAACACACGAATTGGTTCTTATCTCCATTAGATGTCTCTCCATTAATGGATCTATCATGTGATCTTACTCTTTCATTACCTATAGAGTTAGTATTCCTAGACATTCTACTATTTTCATTTGCATTATTACCATCAAACTTATGTTTCTTTTATTCTACTTCCTTATGCCCATAACCATGACAATTATAACAATAGAAATTAGTAATGTGTTTAAAAGACTTACCTATGAAATCTCTCTTCATATGTCCAACTTCATTAAAAATGAAGCATCTACCTCTTAATTCATGTCTTACTTCATGGGGTGATTCATCTTGCTTAGGCTTATCAACTTGTTCTATTTTCTTAGGTTCATCAGGTTTAACTATCATATCAATTAATTCAACTTCCTTTGATACATTAGTGGATGTACTTGATTCTACCTTAATTAGAATAGATTCCTTAGGGGATTCAATAATTAGATCTAGTTCTCTCCTAATTTTAAATTTCTTAGTTGTTTTATCTCCAATCAAATATCCAAGTCATGTCTTGTCATAAGAAGGTCTCTGATGAAATATATGTTGACCTATCTTCTCACTACTAGAATAAAGTTTCTCTATTTGTTGTTTATCATGTGTCAATTCTCCTTTGACAATAATGTCATATTTCTCTAACTCGACATGTTTAATCTTGATAGTATCTATTTTAGATGTAACTTGACTTAACTAGGATCTAAGATCTGCATTCTCAATTTTTAGTCCTGGTTCACTAATGCCACCATTTTTCTTGAGACTTAACTTAAGCTCAACTATTTTCAGTACATGTTTCAAGATCTTGTTTTCTTTCTAAAGATCTCCAAATTCATCATTGTCACTAGTATGTACAATTGATTCCTTGCCAGATTTTAGGTCATCAGTCTCATCTTTCTGTTTGCCAATGTACACTTTTGCATTTTTGTATCTATCTTTCAAGGTGTCTCTTTTTTTTTTAAAGAAGTTCTATCTTCTCAAGAGCTTCTTCAAGATTCTTCTTCAATTGTTCCATATTCATTGGGATCTTTCTTAATTTTTTAAGCCTCTTCAAATTAACTATGCTTTGATACCAATTGTTAGAAATAGATAATAGTGAGAGGGGGAGTGGGGGAGGGGGGGTGGGTGAATTGGAATTCTAAAAAGTTTTGCCCATAATTGAATATTGTTACTTACTTTATAACTTGCATATGAAAGTAAACCAACAATGCTAAACAATAAATATAACCATGCGAATGGATAACTTATAACACCATTATTTGTTAGCCAGGGAAACCCTGGTTAAGGAAAAAATCCAATGCAGATGATACCCACTAGATGATTCACTAAACAATAGGATCTTATTAAGAATATTGACTCTGTTAGGAGTCTATGAAATACATATAGTTTCTCAAGTCCTTGTTAGGAGACTAGGCCTTGTTATAAGCCTCACCCTATTAGGAGTTGGTAGAACAAATACAATATACACAAGAAGAGCCCACTACCCTAATATGCAATAATACAATTTAGCTCTTCATAAGATAGGTATACATACAATACTTGTTTTCCTATTGTAACTAAAACTTTCTCTAATCAAACATCAAATCATGTATCACACAAGGATTGCATAATAGTTTGCATCACAATTACAACATCTCTTGACTTCACATTACTTCACATGTCTCTCATTAACTGCGTAATATAATATCTTTACTTATACCTTGCACATTCAAAAAACTCTCCTCAATCCCTTCATGTGTTCACACGTTTGACATAACTTAAGGAATAATATCTACAAATTTGGGTTATCATAACATAGTAATTATTTTGTAACCAAAATAATTCCTCAAACTATATAGCTTTTATTATTATTATTCTATGTTTAGCTCTGTTAAATACCCATACTAGTATTTTAATAATATCTTGCACCATACTATTTGTACACATTTGCACAGTTAACCACATCATCATGATAGTGTCATGAAGCTTTCCTTAACTATGCATAAGCTGAGTCTCAATGAATCATCCATACACATAAGATATGTTCTCTATATTGATGCAAAACTATCTAAGACTTATACATTTTTCTATCTCTAAATGTATAAATGAAATATTGAATAGACGTTTCCATAAATGACAACCATCAAGACATCTATCTGACCATATTGCCAACAATATATTACATCACCTCCACATGTGCATATCATTTGATTGCAATTAACTTACAAAAATTTATTGCACCATTTCCACCTATCACAAATTCTAGTTCACTAATTATTACTTAATAAATCATTTTTTTGTTAAACTATGTCTCTTCCTAAACCCATCTATTGCTACTTTATCAATTACCTATAAATCTTGAATTTTTTTTGTCAATCACTTTTCCATTTTATAAATGATTTACATGCCATAATAATGATTTTCTATCATAAATAAATTGTCTTCACTCTCTTTCAGCAAACAAACATGTAACTTTCAATTTGTTTCTTGTCCTTGTTTCATCTAACTTATCTATAATTATTTGATTAGGTACATTGTGCTTTCTAACATATCTTGCCAACATAGGTACTTTGGATTTAGAAAATTTTCCATTAATCTCTTTATGATCTTCTATGTTAAGATCAAGTCCCATTGTTTATGACTCAAGACCATCTGACTCATTTTTCTAAGGCACTAGCTCGGTAATGTCTGATTGGAACTCGAGTCCTTAAGACTATGACATGGGTTGCACTAGATGTAGCTCAATACCTTTTGGAGATTTTGAGGACTTGAGAGGTGAGGCTTTTTGAATTTCAAATAGATTTGGCATGGTATCAAGTTCATAAAAAGCAAACTTTTTGTAATCGTCAGGTTCTTTGTTGCTTTCCTCTTCACTCTTTTCTACAAATTCATCAATTCTCACATGTGCACTTTCTATGATCTTATTCGTAGATAAATTCAAACATTGGCATGATTTACTTTTGTAGGAGTATCCTAGGAATATGCCTTCATCACTTTTGACATCAAATTTACCTTTCCTATATTCCTTCACAATATAACATTTTCTATGAAACACTTTCAAGTAACTTACATTGGGTTTGTAGCCATACCATGTTTCATAAGGAGTTTAATTTGAGTATTTCTTCAATTGTACTCTATTCAAGGTATGCACTATAGTACTGATTGCTTCCTTCTAGTATTTGATTGTAACGCTCTTTTTTATCATTAAGGTCCTTTCACAATCCATGATGGATCTATTCTATCTTTGAGCTATACCATTCTACTGAGGTGTACCTAGGGATAATACTTGTCTCTTAATTCTTTTTTAAATGTATAATTTACTAAACTCATTGAAAATGAATTCACCACCTCTGACTGATCTCAAACATTTTAGATTCTTTCCAATTTCTTTATCTACTCTTGCCAAATACCACTTAAACTTTTGAAAAGCTTTAGATTTTTTTTTTAGATAGATTACACTCATCATTATAGAAAAAACATCAAAAAATAGAATAAAATTCTCATCTTCATAATATCTCTCTATTCCAATAGGTCCACATAAGTTTGTAAGTACTAGCCCAAGGACTTCTAATTGATAGTCTTTGCTTTTGAAACTTGTCTTGCTCATCTTACCAATTTGAGAATTTTTGCATAGACCCATATCAGGTTTCCTCAAACTAGGAATACCTCTTACTCTTTAACTTTTTCTTATCTTGACAAGATTATCAAAGTTCACATGATGCAACCATTTATGCCATAACCATCTTTCTTCTACTTGAGAAATAAAACATGAACTTTCACTGAGATCTAGGTAGAATAGGTTACCTTTTGTTTGTTTTCCAGACTCAACTTGATTTCCTTTTCCATCCAACAATTTGGTCTTCCCATTCATGAATTCTACCTTGAATTGAATATTATTCAACCCTTCCACACTTAGTAGATTATGCTTTAATCCTTCAACCTATTAAGTATTGCCACATCTAAGTACATTGGTTAGTGAAATACAACCTTTTCCCTTGATGCAATAAGGTTCATTGTTTCCAAATGTCATACTATCACTACCATAATGTTCCATGTGTTAAATTTTTTTTTTATCACCATTCATCTAATGTGAGTAGCCACTATCAATAATCCAGGTATCATTTTTTCTAACATGAGAGATAAGTGTTATTTTATCTCCTTCATCATCATATTCATCTTTTACAACAATGTAAACCATTTCATCATCTTCATTTTTATCTGAATCTTTAGCTATGAAACAAAATTTCTTGCCTTTGAAAATTTTGTGCTTCTTTTCATCTTTGTCTTCTTCTTTTGGTCACCTAGCATCAATGTGTCCAAATTCTTCAAAAGAGAAACATATTATAGGAATTTTACCTTTATACTTTCCTTTGCCTTTGGCATACCTTCTTGCAAGTAATGCTTCAATGGCTTCAAGATCACTATCAAAACTATCTTCCTCTCCACTTTCAAATCATTTTCTTTTAGTCCTTTGGCTTTCTTCTTGAGTGATATTTTGTCTTCAAATGTAGAATCAAGATCACTAGAACTAGGAGTGTAATTATCATAGTTATCTAGTTCAAATGATGTCATCCTTCCAACTAGAGCATCCAAAGTTGTCTTGTTATTTGGATCACATCTCATTTCTTAAATAGAAGACACTCTAATTGCTTAGATAGGAAGAGGAGTTCTAAGTACCTTTCTTACCACTATTACCTCATCAATTGTTCCTCTAGAGGTAATGTAGTGCAAGGTAGGAGAATCCCTAAAGAAGATGTTGAAACCCCCAAAAAAAATGCACACAATAGAAATACAACAATAATGCAAGATTTGATACCAAACCAAAACTCTTTATTCATAGATATAACTAATTACATGTATTATGCATGGTTGTAAGGACTTTTGGGTTAGGAATTTAGCATTCTTCATAGAGAAATATTGCAACACCTTCTCAATATAATCAACCTAAGATAATCTCAATTTCCTATTCTTCCTATCTCTACAAATCTTCATACCAAGGATTTTTTTTGCTGCCCTCAAATCCTTCATAGAAAATGCATGTGTTAACTAGCATTTCAGCCCCTTAATGTGATCCATGTTAGACCCAACTAGAAGCATATCATCAACATATAAACATAAAATAATGTAGTTGTCAGCATCCAACCTCTTAAAATAAGCACAATGATCTGAATGACACCTACTATATCCATGCTCATGTATAAAATTGTCAAATTTTAGATACCATTGCCAAGGTGCTTGCTTCAAGCCATATAAACTTTTCGTCAATCCACACACTAAGTTATCCTTACCTTTGACCTCAAATCCTTATGGCTATGCCATATATATATATATATATATATATATATATATATCTTCATCCAAATCACCATGAAAAAAGGTCATTTTAACATCAGGCTGCTCCAAATGTGAATTTTTAGTAGCCACAATATTTAAAATAGTATGGATAGAAGTCATTTTAATAAGAGAGAATATATCATCAAAATCAATGCCTTTTTTCTATGCAAATTCTTTTACCACTAACCTAGATTTAAATTGTTTCTTACTTTCATTCTCTTCTTTCAACCTGTATACCCATTTATTCTATAAATTCCTTTTACTTGCAGGCAACTTGCATAAATCTCATGTCTAATTTTTTAGCAAAGATTTCATTTCATCTTTCATTATAGACTCCCACTAAATTTTAGTATCCACCTACACAACTTCATCATAACATTCAAGTTCACCAGCATCAGTAAGTAAAATAGAATACAAAGAGGGAGAAAATCTTTCTAGAGGTCTACTTAGCCTTGTTGACTATCTAACATTCACTGGGGTGTGTGGTGTTTTTTGTTACATATTTGTTGTAGATCATGATGAACTACTGGAACATCATCTTTCAGAGTGTCATCCAACACTACATAATCATTTTCTTTCTTCTCATGTTATTGCAATAGATCTTTGCACAACACTTTATCATTGAATATGACATCCATGCTACTTAAAATTTTACAATTTTCAAAATTCCAAAGCCTATAACCAAATTCATTAATTTCATATCTAACAAGTACACATTTATTTTACTTAGCTTCTAGCTTGGTTCTATTATCAAAATCTATATGAGCAAATGCTTCACAACTGAATCATCTGAGAAAAGAATAACTCACTTTCTTATGAGTCCATGCTTCCTCTAGATTACAACAACCCAAGGAAGTAGAGGGACCTCTATTAATCAAATATACAATAGTATTAATAACTTCCACTCACATATTTAAGAGAAACCCTGCATGTAACCTCATGCTTCATGTATGCTCCATTATAGTCCTGTTCATGCATTTAGCCACTCCATTTTCCTATAGAGTTCTTGGAATAGTTTTCTATCTACAAATACCATTAGTGGAGCAATAATCTCCAAATTCATGATTGCAACACTCACTACCATTATTAGATCAAAGACATTTCAATTTCTTACTAGCCTCATTTTCAGCCAAGCATTTTCATTTCTTAAAATTTTGAAATACATCAAATTTCTATCCAAGGAAATAAACCCATACATTTTTAGTTGCATCATCAATAAATGTAACATAATAATGAGATCCACCAAGGAAAGTTACTTGAGTTGGTCCCCATACATTTGTATGCACAAGCTCTAGTTTCTCACTTTTATCTTCCTTCCCAATCTTCACAAAACTCACTCTCTTTTGGTCTCCATATGCACAACTTTCATAGAAATCCATATTAACACCTTTTAAATCTACTAAAAATTTCGTTGAATGAAGTACTTTCATACCTTTCTCACTCATGTGCTCAAGTCTATGGTGTCATTGCATTGTATCAAAATCTAGAACAACTATTTGTTCTCCCTACTTAACTACATAAACTATTCCTCAACATTCATTTTTCTCTAAAAAAATTCAAAATAGAAGGAACAATATGACCTATACAAAGATATAAGGTTCTTAGTTTCACACAATTTTCTACTACAAGAGAACCTTGTAAAGCCTTCCAATTTTTATCATAAAAAGTAACTACACAACCCTCATCACCAATTTTCCCTTCTAAAATTAAATTCTTACTCAGCCTTAGAACATGTCTTACCTCATGTAGTAGCCAATGATTCCCATTCTGCAACTTAATCTTAACTTTTCCCTTTCCAATAATTTGATAGGGCTCATTATCCCCCAAAAAAACAAGCCCAAAATCCCCTTGGAAATAATCAATGAAATAACCTCTATTAGGTGTAGCATGAAATGAAGCACCAGAATCTAAAATGTATAAATCATCAATACCTTCTAAGAAAGAAGAAAAGCATCCTCTTCAGATTTGTTACTTACCACATTTCCTCCTTGTTCCCTTCTAGCTTATCTCCTTTATTGTTCTTTCAAGTCCAAAAATATTTCTTCTTATGCCCTAGTTTACTATGGTGCCATCAATCTCTGGGTCCTCTAGATTGAGACCTCTTTCGCTTTGACTTTCCTCTTGATTTCCCATGATTTTTGGAATTATTTTCTCTCTTGATTATTCTGCCTTTGCTTTGTGTGTTCAAAGAACTTCCTGATGCAGATCCACCTAAGGTTTTCCTATGAGTTTCCTCACTCAAAATAACACCAATTGCATCATCATATCTAGAAACAAAATTACTCATAGTCATTACCAAGCCATTCATACTTTTAGGAAAAAGAACAAAATTAAGAGAGCTTTAATTTCTTCATCAAAATTAATACCCATAGAAGATAATTGACTAATAACATTATTAAAATCATTTAAATGATCTGCAATGGATCCACCTTCTATCATCTTCATATTGAATGAATGGTTCACTAGAAATACCTTATTTGAAGCAAAGGGCTTTTCGTATAGTTTCACTAGGGTTTACATCAAATCTTCCATCATCTTTGCTTTTGTAATGTTAAATGTCACTGATGATGCCAGGAATAATTGAATGCTTCCAAGTGCCTTTCCATCTAAAATCTCACAGTTCTCATCTATCATAGCTCCCTATTTCTTGGATTTTCCTTCCGACGGCTTCTATAAATACTTTTGATAAAGATAGTCCTCCATTTACATCTTCCATAACCAAAAGTTTTTCTCATTAAACTTGTCAAACCTCAGCTTACCCTCATCTGCCATTGCTCTAACTCAACCATGAGACTCCAACTCAACCATGAGACCTTCCTGTAGAGGATCTCTAAACAAATAATGATGACACTATGGCTAAAAAAAATTATGATCATCTACCTCTAATACCACTTGTTAGGATTAACCTCAAATAGAAATAATAGTTACATGCAAATATAACTAATACCAAAAAATAGTATATCACATAAAAGAGAAAAAAAGACACCAAGATTTAACATGGTTCAATCTATCCCTAGGCTACATCCACCAACATCAAGTCCAATATTATTATTATGTAGTGATTACAATTCACAATCCCTTATAGTATAATACTACTACAAGAAGATACAATATCACCATTAGATTATGGAATCCCTAACCCTAAGCCTTTTTATACAAGCTTTAGCTACATAAAAAATTAGGGTTAGAATAAGTTGTCTAATAAAAAAAATAGTAACCAATGCTTTTTACAAAATAAGGTCATTTTTGACTTTGGGGGTGCTTCCCCAAGACCCCACAGGGGCGCTGCCCCAAAACTCCTATAGAAATAATATGGGGAGAAATTTGTGCTAAATAAACCTTTGATTCTAATTAGGCTTGACATCATAATAGCCATATCCCTAGCTCTTCAAAATTTGCATCTACACTTCATCCCCTTCACAAAGTTGGATGATCACTACTTCCCCTCCTCTCAAAAGACTCCACAAAACCCCTTACTTATACTGAACCAAGACACAAGTCATCCTAGCTTATTAAAAACTAAATTAAATCCCTTACACTAAATATAGGTTGAGCCACAAGTTAGCTACAACACCAAATTAATTACCCATATAGAAATTATATACCAAAAGTTGGTTCATAAACCACTCGGCACCCATAGGGACCAAGACCAAATCAAGTGTCAAAAAAACCAAGCCAAGCAATGGTAAATTCCTAAGCATCACCAAGTTTATAATGCAAACTAAGCCCCATAGACTATGCCAAGATCCAAGACTATGTCAAGTTCCACAAACCAAGCCGAGCTCCAAGACCATGCTAAGCAACATAGTGTGAACTGAGCTCACAGAGTATGCCCAGCTCCTCAGAATAAACTACACCTAACAACAACCAAGCACCACTTCTTTGGTGACTAAGTCCAAAACTCCAAAGCCAAACTCCCCTAACATGCAGGATTGCAGGAAAGCCCAAGATGATCCTACATCAAGAGGTTTTATAGCACTGACACTAGCTTTAATTCTATCAACATATTTTGTAGTGTTTTCAACTTCTCCCATTTTCATATGATCAAGCTAACCTCTCAAGCTTTCTAACTTGGCTCTTTTTACATTATCATCACCTACATGGATATCCTTTGATTTGGTCCACATTTCATGAGTAGTACACATCCTTTGACTTCATCAAATTCAACATAGTTAAGAGTTGATGTTCTATCAATCATCATGATATTAGGAATTTTCTTTTCAAAAATTTCTTCTACAGTCATTGTAGTAGTAGGATCTTTTTAAGAAGTGTTTAAGTTTTGCAAAATTGAATCATTGATGGTTTCTAGATGCAACTTCATAAGTTCCCACCATGTTGCAAAGTTGTATCTCTTCAACTTGAGAATATCCCTTCTGTAAGATGTCTTGATCTTTAGCTTAGATCCTTGAAACCTTTTTTGCAAGCACCAAGAAAATTTGATACCAATTGTTGGAAATATAAGAGGAGTAATTGAGAGGGAAGGGATGAATTAGTTAACACTAAAATAAATCTTAAATCACTTATATGTCAATAAAAATCAAAACTCTAATTAAACTATATTCTCTTGTAACTCGAAAAACACGCATGCACTTAGTTTACACTAGCAAATGTTGTAACTTGGTAAATACTAAAATAACTCAGTAACTGCTTAACATGAAAATATTTAAGATATTATATGTGATTAATCTTATTTAACTTAGTTTCATACACATAAGAGATATAGCATGAACACAATGGACACCAATATTTAATGTGGAAACCCAATTTGGGAAAAACCACCAATTGTAACTAGTTACTAATTTTCACTCTTCTAAAGTGAGCCCTATTAGGAGCCAACCTGATTAAAGGTTAAAAAACACACTATTAGGTGTGACCTTGTTAGATGAATTAATCACCATGTTAGGAGTGACCTTGTTAGTGGTCTTTTAGAAACTTCAAATAAAAATGCCACCTTGTTAGAGGATTTACATATAAGTGTTAAGCCAACTCGGTTAAGAGATTTGGATCACTGCTACAATGGTTAGAAAGTAACAATGAGATGACCTAATCTCAGATGCAATTGAATTACTGATTATAGATCTCAATTCTTTCTTGAATGTTTGATCCTTCCTAATCAAATGTTTCTTTGCAACTCATGAAGAATGTTAAGCTTATCCTTCCAATTCACTTCCTCTAAGCATCATCAAATCTTCTAATCCCATCCACACATTCAATCCTCAACTTGACCTTATATTTATATCTTACACATTTTCAAGTCATCTTCACTATGACTTATAATAATTAATATTCATCTTCTTAGTTAGCTAAATCCAACAAATAAATCAATTGAACCTAATATACCAAAAAAATAAAATCATTCGTTAGCTGACCATGCTCAGTAGGTACTAACTTAAAAACAATTTTCTTGTGCTAACCAAGTGAACTTGGTTAATACTACATATTCACAAAGTTCCTTTGGTAATGAAGTGAGCTTGGTTGACACTAATTTCATCCAACATTTTTTTCATTAACAGAGTGAGCTCAGTTAACACTCAACTTTTGCAAACTTTCCTTTGATGACCGAGTCAACTCAGTAGACATTGTCTTTTGAACTAGGAAAGCTCTAGAATAGTTAAAAAACATAGGAAACTATCTTCATCAACTGAGTGAGATCAGCATACACTAATTGGCAATGACATTTCATCTAACATCAGAGACAATACACAATTAAATCGATTATTCTCCATCTTAATTAAGTCAAAATTTTCTCGAGTTTCTATGGAACTAGAAACATTAAGGAAGGCCAAATCATTCACTAGGGTGTGGGACCTAGACATGGAAACCTGTAACCCGAAGATGGAGGAAGGATCAAAAATAGAAAATTGCATAGAAAGGTCAAGGTATGGATCTAGATACACATGTGATTGGTCCAAAGGAGGAAGGGAGATGGGGTGGGGTTCCCATGAAAGAACACACCATGGGCAAGAGTTGTAGATCTCATTCAAAAATCTCTTGAGGGAGCTTAAGTGGTGATATTATGAAGACTTGTTACTTTTGAGAAGTATTGTAATTAGGAAGGGATGTGAATTTCAAAAGGATAACAATGAAGTGTTGTGACTTTTGGAGACAAGGTCACTCATAAAGAGTCACAACACCTTATGAACATGATAAAAAGATCTAACCTTTCAATTATATAATTAGACATATATTGTCTATGAAGACAATGTGCAATACATCTAGTTTTAGAGTACCTTATACATGCCTATGATAAGGAACATGGATAAGTGATTTCAAGGGTATATTATAATCATTTAAGATATTCTCTTGAAATTCTCCTTGAAATTTTGATTGAAAGAATGGTGCCTTGAATTAAACTTGTAAATAGACCTATTAAAAGAAATCTTTCACATGTAATGTATGGATTTATCATGAAAAAAATAGATGTGGTGGCTAATAAATGAGGGGATAAGGCCCCCTTTTATATTGATATTAGGATCATAATTGAAGCAACTTACAATGGTAGGTGGTAGAAGTAATTTAAAAACCCAAAAATGGGCCTTGGATTCAAGGAAAAAGCTTTGGTTAAGAGATTACCTCATCTCTTTCTTGGCATTAAGAGATGACCTCATCCCTTTTTCCTTGGGGTAAGGGATTACATTGACCCTTACCTTGAGGATTTTGGGCCTCATAATGGTTTGCGAGCTCTTAGGGATGCAAAACTTGTCACCAAAAATATGGAAGAAACTTAAGAATAGGAGCAATAACATCATAAACACATATGTTAATCTAGTAGATTTCTAAAGGGAGGGCTAAAAGGTATTACAAACAAAGTGCTTTCATTTTCAAATGGTGCAAGTATTAAAGAAAGTTGTAGTAAGTATAGTTGACTATGAAAATGAAAACAAAGAGAGGAGAAAAAAGCTATGGTAGACCATTAATTCGAGTATGAAGGAAAATAATATGATGGAGAAAAAAATACCTCATAGGTTGAGGTAGTAGAACATGCTGAACTTATTAATGAAGAGCTTTATGCAAGATCAATATTTGATGAAGGACTAGAAGGTCATATTGTGTTTCTTGGATAGGAGATTGTGAAAATTAAAGTAAAATTACTTTAAGTAATGATGTAGCCAAGATGCCAAAGGAAGTTGCACATCCAATGAGTGGTTATGGAAGAGATGTTGCAATATAGTATAGGATGAAGAAGATGTTGTAGCAAAGGTAATTAAATTTCTTAATGTTAGAATTTTAGGTGACTCTACAACACCCCCAAGATCAAATGAAAGATGAAGATAACCTCCACAAGAGATTGACAAGAAAATTGCATGAAGATGCAAGAATGAACATATTATTGACAATGGACTTGATTGACATCCAATGGATTGATTTGAAATGGACATAATAGGCCTCCTTATATAGGCAAGGTGATAAAAGACAATGATAAGGAGAAGATAAGCTACTGCCCACACAAGGTGGAATCAAATGTCCACCAAAGTTGGATCATCCTCCATTGTGCAATGAAGTATGTGCAATGGTGAGGATGATAATGTGATAAGTGCACTAAAGGTGGAATGAGATAATAGCTATGACCACCTAGAGTGGAATTCTCATGTACAACATGTGTTTAATTGAGCTACAAACTCCCAAGTGTCTCAATCACAAACTACTATGAAATGCATTATCCTAAGTAAGCTTAAGTAAGTGTAATTAGTGAATATTTAATTGTAGAAACACCCCCCCTTCAGTGAAACTTAGGGGAATGCACTTAAACTCAAAAATGCAAGATGGATCCCTATAAGAATTTTCCTTATGAAAAAATTCACCTAGGAACTCAAAACTCAAACACAAGGACAATTGTAGACTAGAAGAGAGAGTATGATCAAAATGACAATATATTCATTCAATATGCCATGTAAGAGTACACTAGGAGTGCCTGTATATAAAGGCCTCTAAGATACATCTAGAATGCCTCAGAATCAACTACATGATAAGTCATACAACTAGGCACATGTCCACTAGATATGAATTATCCTCCATTAAGCACAGAAGTAAGTGCGATGATGAGACAATAAGCCTACAAGGGTGTAACATGCAAATCAATGTTGTAGACAACATGTGCTAAAATAGAGTTGTGTACTTTTGTGTTGTTAACATGACAACACAAAAAGGTACACAAACTCCTAAGTGTCTCACAAAATAAAATAATAAAATAATGAAAAATAATAAAATAATGCATTAACCTAAGTAAGCTTAAGTAAGTGTAAATAGTAAATATGTATTTACACCAACACCCTAAGTGCAACTTAGGGGAATGCCCTTAAGCTTGTGAAAACTAGGATGAAATGCAAGATGGGTCCTGGCTAGTAGGCCATATAAGGTACCCATGTACATAATGAAAATGCAATCTCTCATAAAGTAGAGAAAGAGGGAAAACCTTATGGGAAAAACCCTCCCCCAAAAAAAGAGATGAATAGGGATGCATGCAGTAATCAAGACCTCCCCATTACAACATACATCTAGTATATACAATAGTGAAGAATGAGAAGAACAAGAACTTCATAAGAGGAAGAAAGAAAAGGAAGAGAGACAAGGTAGTCACCCCCCCAAATGAAGAATGTCGACCAGTGATTGCTAATCCAAGGAAGAAGCTAGTCCAAGAGTGTAAAATGATGTTCCTCCACTTTGGAAGAAACAAAGGTAAAGGTATAATCCTGAAGATGTATGGTGGCCTTGAAATTTGCTCAAGTATTCCTATGTTGATGATGATAGTAGCCCCTTCCAAATGTGCTAAAAAGAATAATTGTAGATCTGGCAAGGATGTCTATTGAAAATGTTCCAATGAACCATCTATCTCCTCAACTGATAAAGAGACCTTCAACTATTGTTGTACATAAAGATCCATAATCACACCAACCTATGAAGATTGATCATGTAGAGAATAGATATGAGGGTTGGAATGAGCCCTTGCAACAACTATAGAAGGATCACCTTCGTCAATGAGAAGATGTAAATCATCAATGTTTGTCTCCCAAGTCTACGATGTGTGACTCTACAAACAAACCTACAATATCTGCCATGTAGTCATCAACTAAATCTAGAGCTAGAAGACAACATTTAGCCTATTGTGTTGGACTTTTCACTATGGCAATGTAAGCATGTGGACTAGACTAATGATGTGACCTATCACTGCAACTATCAATAGAACCCCATGTGTCTAGATCTATTGAAGCACTATCATTGATGTCACTATCAGTTTCCACTGTGTATGAAGTGCAGATAGGATTAAAGAATAAGCTAGGTGAAATTTCCTCAAAGTAAACATACTTCTCCACAAAGATCTCATGAGTCTCTGGATCCATAAGTTTGTAAGATTTTGCATTGTCTTCATATCCTGTGAAAGTACAAGGCCTAGATGTTGGTTCCTTCTATCCCCTAGAAGATAGGTTTTCCCATCCTGGACAACCCAAGACTCTAAAGTGACTCACAATTGGTTTTTTTCTACACCATGCCTCAAAAGGAGTCTTCCCATCTAAGGCATTATGAGAAGACCTGTTAGGTATGTGAGTAGCACTGCTAATGGCTTCAACTTCAAGTGTAGGATTAAGAGACTTAGATTTTATCATGCAACTTGCCATGGATTTGAGAGTCCTAATCCTCATAGCTACAATATCTTTCTTGTGTGAATTGAATGTTGGTAGATTCTGAAGATTTATCCCCTCATGTTTTCAAAAGTCTTTGAGTCTTCTATTCACATATTTATTCTCATTGTCCACCTTTAGTACCTTGATGGCTTTCCTTGATTTATGTTCAACATGAGTCTTAAATGCTTGAATTTTATGAACCACTTCATTCTTGTGATGAAGGAAGTAGACCCATGTGAATCGCGAAAAGTCATCAACAAATGTGAGGATGTAGCAGCCTTGGCTAACTGAAGTCACTACAAAGGGACCTACTAAAACCATGTGAACCAACTAGAGAACAACTAGTTCTCTTGAAGACTTGTCTTTATCATACTTCTCCTTGAGATGCATATCCACTAAACATGATGAACACTCACCCTTAGAAAAGTTGATGTTAGGTAGAGCTTTGATCATGTGTTTTGAGAAAAGTTGTTGAAGATGGTAGAAGACAAGATGACAAAACTGCTCAAGCCATAATGTAGTTTGTGAAGTAGAGTGAGTCAACAAGGCTTGAGAAAGAGATTTAGGCACAAAGTGGGAGAAGGAATAAAACCTCTTGTCATCATTGAATTTCCCCACTACAACCAACAAATCATCTCTACGACTACGCATGGTCATTGAATCTAGAAGGAACTCAACTTTTTAATCATCTCCAAGGTAAGTGATTTGGTAAACTAAGAGGATATTGGAGCTAAGGTTTGGAATGTAGAGAACATCTTTGAATTTCCCATTTTCCATTTCCACGTGTCCTTTTCCTTCAACTTCCATTTTAGTATCATCTCCCAAGAAGATGTGTGGTACCTATGATTGCTTCAATGAAGAAAAGTCTTCCTTTGAAGAACCCATATGGTAGGAGGCACTTGAGTTAAGTATCCATTCTGAAGAAGAACTTGAGTTTTCCATAAGTTCTTGCCCTTTACCCTTTGATGAGGTCAGAGTTGAATCCTTGGAAGTACCTGGCACTTGAATCTTGTTCTTCCTAAGTAGATTTTCTAACTCATCGATTCTTTTAGTCTTGCAATGATGCTCATCATGATTTGGCCTTTTATAGTATGCACAAAAATTTTTTTCCTTCTTTTCATTACTTCAATTCTTGTTGCAAGAAGAACCACCTTATTGTGAGGAGGACTATTGTATCTCAGATTGTGATTTCTACTTCCACTGCTTCTTCTTCTTGTTGCTTTTCCCTCCTTGACTTGATTGGTGCTAATCACTAGCCACCAAGGCTTTGGTCTTTGATGACTTGAGAAGTCCTAAATCCATCAAGTGAGATTGTTCAACAATCAACATCTCTACAAATGCATCAAATGAAGGCTTCTAGTAAACAGTTCCCATGGTCAACCTGTGAGTATTAAAACTCAAAACAAAGGAAGCATACTCTGAAGGTAGCCTCTTCAGTATGTGATGAATCAGCTTTTCATCCTTCATGAGATTCCCACAATCTTTAAGTAGTGCCCCATACTCATCAACTTTGTTGATGTAATCTTGAATTGTGTCAAAGTTCTTTGGATCCAATAGAAGTAGATCATCCTCAATCTAAAATCCCTTTTCTTCATTCACCTTATCATATAATGATTCAAGTTTGTCCCATGCAGGTTTGGATTCTGTACAATTGGTAATGTGAAAGAAGAGATCTCTATGTGCACAACTCCTGATAATTCCTAAAGCCTATTGGTTTTTTTTTTCCATTCAATGAGTTCTTTAGCATCAGTAGGTTTATTAATTGTACCATCAACATAAAGACTATATACTTTTCTACTTCATGCAATATCTTTCCATGTAGAATAATTGTGTGAAGTTAGAGGTGGACATTTAAATGAACCCATGATGCAAAAAATGAAAAGAGCAAAAAAGAGAGACACAAGAACACAGTACACACCCCACTTTTCACTCAACCAAAAGACCCCACCAAAAAAATATGCTTTTGGCACTTTATAAGTAATGTGTGTACAATGGGCCACTTGTCAAAAATGAACAAAGTGGTCTTTCTAATTTTTATTTTACAACTACCTTTTGAGTCCCAAATCTAACACTAAGCACTATAGTTAGATGTACAACAATTCTGAAAAGAAATCACAACTGTACAATGCAGAAAAATTCCTAGCTCAAAAAGTGAGAATTTTGTCCACACAACCTTAGAATCTGACTATAGATCTGGAAAGTAGACAAAAAATAATGCACTTTAAAAAAAAAATAGAACTTGAAAAAGTGACTAGATGTACTCGTACAGAGTGTTTGAAGTTGCAAAATGTAGGATTATGTAGATACAGTCACCAAAAAATGCAACTTCTAAAAAGTCCTTGCACCAAAAGTAGAAAAGAATACCACCACTAGAAAATTCAAGAAATTCTACCCAATTTCAAAAAAAATTGCACCTGAATTTGAGTCTGAATGACCAATTTATGGGCTCAGAAAGTCAAGCTGCCAAAGAAAAAAGCAATCTGGAGAAGGGTCTGGGCAGGAAACTACTAGCTTAAATTTGAAGGTCAAATGGCCTAGTTTTGATGATTAGATGGCCATCAAATTTAACCTCATGCCTAGATGATGTTAGAAAAAAATTTAGCCCCTAGCTGACGTGGTAGTATATAAATCTGACATGGCATATTGTACTGTATGGTTGCACACATGTCAAGTTTGAGATGGCATAGGTGTTAGTCTACATGTCTTAATGACATGGAAAAATAGTTAGATGTGTGAACGTGTTAATTGCAGAGGATGTGGCTTCTCATGGAAACTTGCTAGACATCCACGTGGTACTGTTGACTGCAAAGGAGGTGGATCCACTGAGCTAGGCCAAGGTGATGTGTGGCATGTTCACTGTGATGACAGGTGGCATCTTATGTTTGGGCTACATGGGTGGCTTTGGACTCGCTACGTGGCACTGCAAACTGTGGCAAGAATATAGAAAGAGGATTAGAATATACTTCTACGATCATCGGTGAACCAACATGCAGGGGTAGGAGAATAAGCAGTGGTAGCCGAAGAATATTTTTATGTTCGCATCACAATTCATTTGGCAGTGTTGGAATGTTCTGAGATGTTGCCTATCATTATTACCTATGCTAGACTTATTCCCTGTGGGCCAAAAAAGTCAACACAGTGGCCAAAGATTTTTTTAAAATGTTGATAGTGAGTTGAAGGTATGCTAGAATGTGGTGTTAAATCCCACATTTGTTGTGGGGACACCGAAATGGTGTATAAAACTAAACCCACTGCAATGTTAAATAAAGCGCAATGTGTGGGAAGGGACTTGTCCACCGGGGCTTGTGTTGTGGTTGGATAGTGTGGATGTAATTTTCATATTTCCTATAGATGCCCACCAAATTTGAAGACTATACTATGTAAAAATTATAGGAATAATGTCCGCCAGAATAAAATATTCCTCTGCACAAGGCCAAGATTTGACAAACCAGTTTTGCAAAAAAATAAAATTCTCTGCTATGTTCCCTAAGGGCAATTTTTTTTTTGAAAATAGTGACGAAAATAAAATTACAAAGAAATAAATTATAAACCTGAATTAATTAAATTGCAAATTTGAAAATGACCATACCCAAACTGTAAATTAGGGCCTCTAGGTGCCAATTTGCAAAAAAAAATTGCCTCACAGTCGACTTTGGGCTAAGGTAGCCAAATTTATAGTCAATCTTTACTAAATCAGCATTTCGGATGCAATGCTGAGGTCAGATCTGGCTCTAAACACTTCTAATTTCTGTAGTACTCTATGTAATACCCCAAAATTGGCTCACTGCCATGATACCAATTTTGGTCTATTTTTAACTAATCCTAAAGACCTATTCTAATAGGCAATTCTCATTATGCTATTTGCTACTTGACTTAATTGTTAGATGCAAAAGACCCTAATCTGCATTCATCATATTTCTTATTTAATTCCTATAGTACATACTCATGTTAGTCGCATTAAACCTATTGATTAATATTTAATTTAATTTCTAAGTATTTATACTTTAATTAAATTAAATTATATCCTAAAAGCTAATGTACTATGAAATTAAATTTATTTAATTTAATAAATGTGCCTATTTTAATTAATTAAACAAAATTATTTAATTAAATGGGAAACCATTCATAATTAATTAAATGAAGTTATTTAATTAAATAAGAAAAGTGCCTCTAAATTAATTAAAAGATTATTTAATTAAATAGAAAAGGTAATTATGAGAGCATATCTCATTTTATTAAATTAAATATTTCACCAAAATCTCTTTTCAATTCAAAAAGGGAAATTTCCAGTTCACTGTTGATAAAAAATGAGTTAAATTAGTTAACTCCTTTTTCTACTCAAATTGAATCAGTTAACTCCTTTTTCTACTCCAATTAAATCTGTTAACTCCTTTTAATTTGGGAATCTCCCTTTATGATTGAACTTCACCTTTAATCCTAAACATTGATTGAAATCGATCTCAACCGTTGATGGATTCCAAGAAAGTCTATTTAAGAGACCCTCATCTCTTCATTTTGGAGGAGGTTGAATGAGAATTTGCATCGAATTGCTGCTGGATTGTGCATTCATTTGAGCTCCCTACTTTCATATTCATTTTCTAGTTTAATTCTCATTTAGATTTAATATGCATACATTTAGTATAATTTCTTTTACATGTTCTTAGATTAAACATGCATACTCCATTCTAGATTAATCTGCATAATCATATAGATTAATTTCATTTCAAATCCTTTGTTCTTATAGGGTTTGGTTGCTTAAACACCTCAGATCTGAGGATATCTGACAAGCAATTCCCTTTAGATAGAAGGCAACAAGTCGCTTTGCAGGCCGATTTTCGGATGAACAATCCAATGTTCATTCCGAGATGAATTTGCATACAATGACTATGTTGAAGTGTGTGTGTTAGCAAAGGCCGCATATTCATGCATACATTTCTGGCACCCACTGTGGGGTTTAAAAATCAATTTTCTGGCCTCATTCTTTTTGTTTTGCATTTTAGTTTTTTATTTATATCTTGTTTTGCAGGTTTATCTTGTTGTAGGTTTGAAGACACTTTGAGAAGGCATCCAACAATGATGAGAAAATGAGCATTTGAGAAATCTCTTCCTCTTCTCCTCTTAATCTTCTTCTATTTCTCTTCTTCTTCTTCCTTCTCATGTTCTAAAGTTAAAAAAAAGAAGAAGTTTTGGGGTTCTTGAAAGATTTGATCATATCCTTCAAATGGTTCATTATTTCAATCTAAAATTTTTATTACATATTTGACATGTAATCTGCAGTTTACAGTAAAAATTTTGGATATATTTGATCAAAAATGAATTTTTTATGTATTTTCATAAAAAAATTATTTCGTAACTCAAATCAATGAATTTAAATCAAAAATATTTACTGTAGATTTGAGACATGCTCCGTAGTTTACAGTAAAAATTTCGAATTTATTTTATCAAAAATGAATGTTTAGTAATTTTTTTATTTATTTCATAAAAAAATTATTTTGCAACTCAAATAATTGAATTTAAACCTGAAAATTTTATTGTAGATTTTGGAAATTCTGCGCAGTTTACAGTAAAAATTTCAGATTTTTTTGAGCAATAACTGATTTTTTATAATTTTTTAATGTATTTTCATAAGAAAATAAATTCTTAATATAAATCAAAGAATTTTAATCCGACAATTTTATTGAATGTTTGTGAGGCTTTTTTTAGACCATAATAAAAATTTTAGATTTTTTGGATTAGAATTCTATTTTTAATAATTTTTTTATGTGTTTTCATAAATAAAACAATTATTAACTCATGATGCAAATCTTGGAATTTTAATCAATAATTTTTATTCCAGGTTTTTTATTTGGAAAACAATAAGGAAGAAAGAAAGGCCAACCATATATGACAAAAGAAAGCAATAAAATAAAATAAAAATGCATCTCGCTTTTGCTAGCTTCGAAAACAACATAAGAATTGTTAAAAATCAGGTAAAATCTACTAAGCGCGTTGCAAGGATCACTAGGTAACCTTCCTCAGCTGATAAAAATTCATTTGGAGCTAAAACAAACCACTCTTGTGTCAAGCTTGTGTGTATTTCCTTCCATGTTCTCATTTTACAACACATGCATAATTTGATACTAGGTTGCGATCTCTATTAGTTTCATCTAGCAGGCTTAGTTACTAGTGATAGATCTAATTAGCTATCTTGGGTTATTGGACTTGCTAATCCACTGGCCCCTCACTCCACCCTGTGGTTGCAAGATCAGCACCACGTTAAAGGGGAGGTGTCTACAGGAAATAAGTGTTAAATGCTCCACAAGGCAACCCTTTTGCGCTTTCTAGAACTCATTAATTTCTGAGTTGTGGACTCGTTTTGGCTTGTGTGAGGGGTTAAATGCTCCACACCTTTGGACTCACCTCACAATAGTTAAAGCGTTAAGTGTACCACCTTATGCTTTTTGATTGCTTTTGGATAGATTTGCTTTCGGGAATTAACATCTATACACACATAGTAATTAAGCCCCCATGAACACTATTCGTGGATCTTGAGGGAGTGGGTTCCTAGTGAAACTCCTCTCTAAGATAGATTCCTTGTAGGTGGGGAGGATACTTCAAGCATCTAACAGATAGATGAATCTTCAACTTGTTGATTAAGGCATCCTTTCTCTAGAGAGGTTGATAGATCACTGGGAGATGATATCATAGATCTTTAAGAGATAATCTTAGTTTAGCGTGTTAGATTAATCTGTCTGCTTTGATTGGGCTAAAGGTGAAAAGCTATCAAGACCTTGAATTTGGAAGCTAAGTCCCCTTATGGTACACTATTGTGAGTCGGTCACCTCTAGAGAGGGTTAACCGTAGCAGACAATCCCTTTACAGGGCAAATTACGTTGATGGAACCTCGAGCGGTAATAGTCATTTTTGACGTGGTAGTGACAACTGCTATATAAATGTCCTTGTGGAAGAAATCTCCACGGGTGTGGTTTATTGTGGGTTGTCGGATCTCTCCAGCAACTCTTGAAGATTAAGTTCTCGAACTATGTTGAAACCTCGGTGTGCCGAGATTAGAGGTCACCCCTGTGAGTCATAAAAGTTGCAGAGTCAAACCATTACTAAATACCTTAGAGAGGCCAACTTTTATTTTCTAGAGATGTATGCGTGATTGCAAAACCTTTTGAAAACATACACAAATAGCTCTCCTAGGAATCAATGCATACTAAATCACTCGATTGTTCATGCACAAGGTTGCTTTTGCCCTTGCTCATTGTTTTCAGACATGCTTGATATCACCTACTTGTTGTTCTATGTGCCTATTTATCTACTTGCTTACTAAAAGAATCAAAGTTGTTGTCTATTAATTTGAACTTTTCTCGAAAATCTACACAATCTATCTAAAAAGTCCAAAAATCTTGCCAAAATCAGTCGATGTTCTAAAATTGATCTGCTTTCTTATGCGAAAACTTATTCAGTCTCATGCGAAATCATTTGGTCCTTGTGCAAAATCATTTTGTCCTCGCGTGAAATTAAAATTTTGTCATGATTCTTCACATGACTTGAGATCTTTCTTGCACAAAATTAAATACTGTCACTGACTTTTGCATGAGCCATAAAAGTTCTGCATGTGGTCTGCAAAACTTCTTCGTCGAGCGTGTAAAGTTTTTTCGCATGAAATCTTGTGTCAACATTTCCACTTTTGGTCTGATTTATCTATTTGCGATTTGCACGCTGCCCTTTTCTACGTCTGTTTGTCACTTTTTGTCAGCAAACATTCCTCAAACAGCTACATCTCACTTAGCTAATGACTTGTGATCTATACTTTAACTAGTCTTGTCTCTCAATTATCTTGCTCTTGTCCTTTAGTGCTTGTTGTACTTCGTGTCATGATAGTCATAATCTTTGGCTATTCTAGCCTTCAAATTAGATTATTCATACCTTAGTATATTGCACCCTTATCTTTCTTTTCTGAGACTATGTTCTAGTGTTGTACTTGTCTAAGCTTTTGCTTTTTGTCATTTTCTATGACTGTGGCAACTTGACTTATGTTCTAAAACTTGGTTTTCACTACTTGAAATATAGTACATCAAAATGGCTAACAACAAATGTGCTAAATCCAATACTCCTAATGAGGAAGAAGGGATTCTTATTGCAAACATGAAGCAACAAATCCGATCAATGAATGTTCAACTTCAAAGACCAAAAGAAGAGGAAAACATATCATCAAACAAATTCTCCTTGAGAGAAAATTTCCCTTCCTCCTATGATAACCAAAAATCAAATTTTTGTGATCTTAATCCAAGATATCTAAGAACACTTCAAAAACAACCAAGAACTACCTTTAAAGGGAACTCAAGCTAATCTTGACTTAGCTGCAAACCTCTCCCATACTACACAAAGAAAAGATCCAAAACCTCCATGTGTTGCTCCTCCTATTATCCCCAATCCAACTATTCCTCCATTGTCCCTTCAAGAGCCTGTTATGGAGACTCTAGAAATATATCCGAATACAAATTCAGATACTCCCTCATCCTTGGATTTGGTTTCATGTCAAGAGGACCACTTAAATGATGAAGAAACAAGTGTTGATCAAGACAAAGATTCCTTCATCCCCTTTCAAGTCTTCCAAGATCTCATGTCTCCATCTCAAGAGCCACATAGTCCTCCATCTCCCATGTCATGCACCTCTACTAAGCAAGATCAAGATATTCCTTCCACCATCCATAAGGAAATTATAAAAGACCAAGAGAAGGATAATTTTCCTATGTTACCTAAAATTCCTTTTGAAGAGAAAAGTGTTCCCTCACTCTCTTGTTCTACCTCACTACATTCACTTCCAAACTATGCTCAAGCTTTAAATACTCTTGTCAAAGGTATTGCTCCTATAATAGTTACTCATAAAACTATTAATGGCTTTGGTCATATTGCTCAATCTAAAGATGTTGATATCCCTACTCATGGTCCATTTACATCTTCTAAATCTATCCTTGGTCCCTATCCATCTAAGCTAAAGCCTTCAAGTCTTCCATTCATATTGGGACCTTATGTTCCTCTATCTCCTACTTCCACTCTTAGCCCATTACATGTTCCTCCTACCCTACCCCAAGATCAACAAAGATACACATACTTGAACTCTTCACATTCACCTTTCCATCTAAACCAATCACATTGGCCTCATTCATCCACAAGTCCCAAGTCCTTTGGAAGTAATTTGGATGATCAACTCAAACACAAATGCATGAATCCATCCTCAAAAGTTCACTATGTCTCCTCTAATCTACATGTGAATGTCAAGAAGGAAAATACACAAAAGAGACCACAAAGGTCCACTATTCAAAGAGCTCAACCAAAGAAAATATGGGTTCTTAAATCTGTTATTGAAGAAATGCATTCCAAAGCATCTAATAAAAAATCAAAAGCTATATGGATTCCCAAGTCTATTTTTAAGGACTTGAATATTGTAAACAAATCAAAGTTGACATTCAAGCTTCCAAAGGTTTCCACTCCATCTTCTTCCCAACATCTTCCTAAAAAGGTTTCAAAGCCTTCTACTCCACCTTCCTCCAAAATTATTCTACCACCTCATACATCTAAACCTCAAACTATTTCATCCATATTTCCTCCATCATTCCACTACCCTTCAAGGTGTGTGTCAATGTTGATCTTGCCCACTTTTTCTTCTACCCTTGCACATCCCTTTCAATACCCTATCCACTCCACCTTTTATCCTTCCATCCCATTTATCTTATCCATAGCCTAAACCTTGTCCTCCATATATCTTTTCTACTATCTCCCTCCATTACCTTATCAGCATCTTTGAGTATACCATGCTATGGCCTTGGCTTATCATAACTTACATTATAGGAGTGCTATCTAACTTGAGAAAGGCTTGAATTCTTTCCAAAAACTCTAAAAATCCAAAAAATAGAAAAAATAGAAAAAAAGAAAAAGAGTGCCTCGGTGAAAACCACTTCTTGTGGCACCTTGGTAGCAAAAGCAAAGAAAAATCAATCCGTCCTATGGTGAAAACCACTTCTTGTGGCACCTTGGATAAGTACCATGATGAAAACTTGGTAAACAGGTGTCATGTGTAATTCTTCCATCCATGACATCCTATCATGATCTTGCTTATCCTTCAGATGTCCTCATTCCTGAATTCATTCACTCATAACCTCCATAACAAACTTTTCTATCCTATTCAGTTAACCCTTTCGTCTTGATCAACAAAAGAAAGAAGAAAACTTAGTTCTTAACAATCTCTTGACATGGTCATTTTCTTGGATTACTTACATGATACCCTTCATTACACCATGAGCTTATATTGTTATATCCTTTTCCCTAGCTTGGGTAATATTGTGAAGGCTTTCCTTGAGGGTAACATTCATCACTTCATACTCCTTTCCTTTCCATCTCTTCTTATCCACTAGCTTGCTACTACATATTGTCCTACACCTTGCTAGACACTAGAACAAAATCAAGGTATTCCTTCTTGAGAGCTAGTAATCTCTGACAAAGTTCTATATGTTCTGAAAAAAAAAAACCTATAAATTAGAAAAAGTCCTGAAAAATTGTTACTCTGGTGAAAACCTAGCAATAGGTGCCTTGGTAACACCAAAAAAATTGAAAAAATCAAAAATACAAAAAAATTTAAAAAGAGAAAAATACAAAAAAAAATTTGAAAAACAAAAGAACCATTGGTGAAAATCGAGAAATAGGCATCATGGTAGCAAAAAAAGAAAATATTGCCAAGAAGGTAAAAACCTGGTAAACAGGCACCTCTTGTTCCCAATGCTCCATCTTGCAACACATCTTCTGGCTACTCTATATAGTCGCTTTCATGCTTTTGCTTTCCTGCTTTTCCTACTTTTCGCTCATGTATCCATGGATTGAGTCTTGTCATAGCTCAGGGGCATTCCCCCTTTAGTGTCACTATTTTTTGAGATTCTCTTCATAGAATCTCCTTCACGATAGTCACCAATGGTTCTCACTGTGTCTGGCTACTGTTGCTAGTGTCACTATTTTTGAGATTCTACTCATAGAATCTCCTTTGTGATAGTCACCAGTGGTTCTCACTGCGTCTGCCTACTGTCGCTAGTGTCACTATTTTTGAGATTCTCCTCAAAGAATCTCCTTCATGACAATCACCAGTGGTCCTCACTACATCTACCTACTATCGCCAGTGACACTCTCTTTAAGATTCTCCTCATAGAATCTCTTCTGCAATAGTCACCAGTTGTTTCAACTATGTCTGCCTATTTTTCTAAGGTCATGTCTCTAGATTCCTTTATGGAAGATCTCTCTTGCATCAATCACCAGTCATCTTGGCTGTGTTTGCCTATTGTCACTCAGTCCTTCTTAGGTTCTTCATTGTGAAGATTCCTCTTTGACCTCAGTCACAGTCGTTCTGACTACATCTGCCTATTTTCG
Organism: Cupressus sempervirens; assembly: GCA_028749045.1. NCBI lineage: Eukaryota > Viridiplantae > Streptophyta > Pinopsida > Cupressales > Cupressaceae > Cupressus > Cupressus sempervirens. The sequence continues at coordinate 590,599,817 of CM053793.1, read as the reverse complement.
TCACCCTACTGAAGAGATTTCTTTCAAACATGTTCTGGACACTGACACTTGAGATCAATCCAAAAAATATTGAACTCAAAAATGATATACTTGTTTGGATATGCTGAGCTTTTTCTTTGTTTTCTTTATTTTTTCTTTATCATATCTCCTCGAGCAACTTGATGATGTCATCTTCGACTAGAGAAGTAATGACTGGGGGCATGATCTTTTCTTGGCTTTCTATCTATGGTTTAGTTCCAACAAGTTGATACATTCCTATAAAACGGGTGTCCACTATAAGAGCCTCCATCTTGTATTGGATGGCGGTGTGTACCCTGACTCCTTTTATACAGATACGTCAATGACATTGGTTCTTCTCTTTGTTTTTTGGAGTGAACTCTTCATGCTATAGTACATACTGATACTCATCCTATTAAGTGAACGTATGGGTCACTATGAGTATATCTAGCACACTTTGATCTCAGGTTACTAATGCAAGGGTCATTGTAGACAGAATGAATACTGAATAATTAGCATAAGAGGGATATCTCATGTGTTTGGTGTGCCTGTTATGCAAGAAACATTCTAGTCATCCTAGCGCCTATGCTTTGATGCTTATGTTAACTTGCTACATTAAAAGGGACAAATGTTCTGGTCATTGTGGCTTTTTGTGCCTCGAATGCTTACATTTAATCCCCACAAACCAATAACTTATGTTATATTCATATTTCCATGATTGCAATGTCAGTGGGAATTGTATAACATACGAGCTTTATTTTATATCCGATGATGATTAAATATTGAGGCTTGGTAACTAGACCTAGGGTTGCATTTTACATAGTCTTGCATTACATAATTCACTTGCATAAGCATGCAATTCAATTGCAAATCTACTTTCACCTTCTCTAATGAGGGATTGTTGATCTGTTCAAAGAATCAAATTCATTCACGAACTGCACAAATGATTGATTAATCACCCTCTTGGCTACTTTAGTTTCTTTGAACCCATTTTTTTTGAGATCGAATTCGAAATTTGACACACTTAAGTGGCTCAAAAATGCATTTTAAAATTTTTTATGCAATCCAAATTTTTCTAATACTTTGAAATTCTTGGAATCTTTTCAACACAAACTTGGTCTTTTGGACCTCGAGATCATTCTGATCTCTTCATATTTCTTCAAATAATTCTGATCTCTTCATATTTCTTTAGATCATTCTAATCTCTTCATATTTCTTTTGATTATTTTGATCTCTTCATATTTCTTCAGATCATTCTAATCTCTTCATATTTCTTCTAATCATTCTGATCTCTTCTTTATTGTTCAGATCGTTCTAATCTCTTCTACATTCTGTTGAATCTCAGATTTCTTCTATATCTATTGCTATATTGCTTCACATCTATTTCTGGTGTGTCATCTTTTTATTTCACTCCCGAGGGGGCAGGATGATTACATCATTGAATACCTATTGCTTGGGGCATCTGGTTCCCATCTTATGTCCTTATCACTTGGGGCATCTTGTCACTCGAGGCATTTTGTTCCCTTCTATTTGGAATCTTTGCCATCTATCTTATCTTTTCATCAATTGATCAACCTTATAACAACTCTTCTTAGAGTTCGATAGACAGGTATTGGGATAGTCTAAACCCTTACTCCTAAGGATCAAGCCTCGTTCTGGGGATGATTCTATGACTCATGATTGGACCTTGTTATCTTTTTTTCAATCTCTTGGGTATCTAGGTGTTCTATCTGGATCCTTGAAGGTTAAGCTCCATTCTAGAGATAATCTTCTAAATGCTTTCAATTTTGGGTATCTAGGTGTTCTATCTGGATCCTTGAAGGTTAAGCTCCATTCTGGAGATAGTCTTCTAAATGCTTATCAATCTTAGGTATCTAGGTGTCCTATCTAGATCCTTGAAGGTTAAGCTCTGTTCTAGAGATAGTCTTCTAAATGCTATCGATCTTAGGTATCTAGGTGTTCTATCTAGATCCTTGAAGGTTAAGCTCTATTCTGGAGATAATCTTCTAAATGCTATCAATTTTAGGTATCTAGATGTTCTATCTAGATCCTTAAAGATTACGGTTTGTTCTTGAGATAGTCTTTTAAATGCTATCAATCTTAGGTATCTAAGTGCTCTACTTGGATTCCTTAGGATTAAGCTCTGTTCTAGAGATAGTTCTTAAAAGCTTATCAATTGGTTGTCGTGTCATCAAATTCGAAACCAATCTCATCTTTGCATCATGCTTTTTAATTTTCTTTGAATTGAACATGTTGCTCACACATTCATTCAAAGAGTGGCAAAATGTAATACCCCAAAATTGGCTCATTGCCATGATACCAATTCTAGTCTATTTTTAACCAATCCTAATGACCTATTCTAATAGGCAATTCTCATTCTGCTATTTGCTACATGACTTAATTGTCAGATGCAGAAGACCCTAATTTGCATTCATCATATTTTTTATTTAATTCTTATAGTACGTACTCATGTTAGTCGCATTAAAGCTATTGATTAATATTTAATTTAATTACTAAGTATTTATACTTTAATTAAATTAAATTATATCCTAAAGGCTAATGTACTATGGAATTAAATTTATTTAATTTAATAAATGTGCCTATTTTAATTAATTAAATAAAGTTATTTAATTAAATGGAGAACTTACTTCTAATTAATTAAACAAAATTATTTAATTAAATGGGAAACCATTCCTAATTAATTAAATGAAGTTATTTAATTAAATAAGAAATCTGCCTCTAAATTAATTAAAAGATTATTTAATTAAATAGAAAAGGTAATTATGAGAGCATATCTCATTTTATTAAATTAAATATTTCACCAAAATCTCTCTTCATTTCAAAAAGGGAAATTTTCAGTTCACTATTGATAAAAGATGAGTTAAATCAGTTAACTCCTTTTTCTACTCAAATTGAATCAGTTAACTCCTTTTTCTACTCAAATTAAATCTGTTAAATCCCTTTAATTTGAGAATCTCCCTTTATGACTGAACTTCACCTTTAATCCTAACCGTTGATTGAAATCAATCTCAACCATTGATGGATTCAGGAAAGTCTATTTAAGAGACCCTCATCTCTTCATTTTGGAGGAAGCTGAATGAGAATTTGCATCAAATTACTGCTGGATTGTGCATTCATTTGAGCTCCCTACTTTCATATTCATTTTCTAGTTTAATTCTCATCTAGATTTAATATGCATACATTTAGTATAATTTCTTTTACATGTTCTTAGATTAAATGTGCATACTCCATTCTAGATTAATCTGCATTATCATATAGATTAATTTCATTTCAAATCCTTCATTCTTATAGGGTCTGGTTGCTTAAACACCTCGAATCTGAGGATATCTAACAAGCAATTCCCTTTAGATAGAAGGCAACAGGTCACTTTGCAGGCTAATTTTTGGATGAACAATCCAATGTTCATTCCGGGATGAATCTGCATACAATGACCGTGTTGAAGTGTGTATGTTAGCAGAGGTTGCATATTCACGCATACACTCTAAATTTGAGTTGAGGTGTTGAAGCACCAATGGTCTTGAACAGCTATGTGATGAGAAAATCTCCAATCTCTGATACCATGTAAGAATTTTCCTTAGGGAAAAATTCACCTAGGAATTAAGATCTCAAACACAAGCACAATTATAGACCAAAAGAGAGAGTATGATCAAAATGATGATATATTCATTCAATATGCCATGTAAGAGTACACTAGGAGTGCATATATATAAAGGCCTCTAAGATACATCTACAATGCCTCAGAATTAGCTACATGATAAGTCATACAACTAGGCACATGTCCACTAGATATGGGTTATCCTCCATTAAGCACAGAAGTAAGTGTGATGATGAGAGGATAAGCCTACAAGGGTGTAACATGCAAATCAGTGTTGTAGACAACATGTGCTAAAATAGAGTTACATACTTCTATGTTGTCAATATGACAACTCAAAAAGGTACACAAACTCCTAAGCATCTCACAAAATAAAATAATAAAATAATGCATTATCCTAAGTAAACTTAAGTAAGTGCAAATAGTAAATATGTATTTACACCAACATTCCTGACTATAAGGCCATTTTAGATACCCATGTACAATATGCAATGCAATACATGAAATGTAATCTCTAATAAAGTGGAGAAAGGGAGAAAACCTCATGAGAAAAACCCTCCTCGAAAAAGAGAGATGAAAACAAGATGCATGGATGGATGGAGTACTCAAGACCCCCCAAAAATTCCATACATCATGTATATACAAATATTGATCACCCATAGTGAAGAAGCTCCAATGTATATAAAGAGTACCTAAAAGAAAAATATATTTCAATGCCTAAAAGAAGCATGTCTTTCCTTAGGAAGAGATAAACACATCAAAAGATGAAGAAGCTACTCCATGTAAAAAGTGAAGAAGGAGAAAGAAGGTCTCCATGTATGCATCTCTAAAGATTGAATAGGCATCTCCAAGCTCAAAGATTCTATCACACCATCAAGCTAACCTATGAGATGTAAAAAATCAAGAGAACATGAAGAGTTGGGAAATCCAATCTCCAAAGAAGGTGAAGAAGTATCTCAAAGAGAAACCTCCTCAGATGTATTAACCAAATCTACATTATGAGACTTGTCTAAAAGAGCATCCAAGAATTCAACCCACACTACAAGATCTGAAGCATAAAGATCATCCTGTTGAATAGTAGAGCTCATGTCTAAAGAAGCAAGAGGTGAAGGAGTAGGAAGTTCAACACTTGTCTCAAGAACAAAATGATTCAAGTGTCCAATGTTTTCCTCACATGAATTATTCACCCTTGATAAAGGGTTAGGTATATCATGAATATCATCATCATTATCAACAAAATGTGCAAAAGAATACAAGTGTGATGTCTGATCAACAACTCCCATAGCCATGACATCTCTAGTCTTCATGTCCCTAATATAGACATAATAAGGAGTGAGCTCAATAATTTTACTTTTTCCCCATGAGTAATTTGGTATATGGAAAGGATATTAGTGGTCAAGGATGGTATATAGAGAATATCATTAAATGTATAGGAATAGAACCTTTCCACAAACCTTCATGTATGTATTATTACCCATCAATATAGGTGGAGAAGTACAAGGCTCAATAGAAGAAAACATATCCATAGAAGATGACATGTGATGTGATGCACCTGAATCAAGAAGTCGTTTACTTTTCTTAGGATGTGTGGAAGTAATGAGTGCTTGTCCTTTGCCTCTAGATGATGATGTAGATGTAGTAGCTACCTAACAGTGAGAAGGAGAAGACACTGATGTGGGAAAATGGATTTTTTTCTTTTGAAGAATTTGAGTAAGCTCATCAATCTTCTTAAAGAAACATTTATGTTCATCATGTCCTAACTTTTTACAATAAGCACATTTGTCTCTCTTTCTTCTAGATGATTCATCTCTTGAAGAGGACTTGGATTTAATATTATGTTGTGAAGGAGAGTCATCACCTTCTTCATGTTGCATAGGAACCTTGTGTTGTTTATTTCCTTTTCCTTTGGGAGCCTTTGTAGAGGAGACATTTGCAACCAATTCTTGATGCTTTAAAGACTTCAATTGACCAATGTGTGCTAACTTTGCTTGTTCCATTGTGAGTTGAGCTACAAATTCATCAAGAGAAGGCATTTTGTATGCACTACCAAGAGCATCCATAGGAAAAAAAGATTGAATATTCAAGACCTAACTTGAAAAGAATAGATAATATCAATTTCTCATCATCTTTAGTAATACCACAATTAGAAAGCTCCAATTTAATGGAATTGAACTTAGAAAAAAAGTCTTGAATATTGTCAAAATCATATAGACTTAAACCTATAAGCTCATTCTCCAATTTGAATTTTCTTATTCTATTAGGTTTACCAAAGATCCCTTCCAATTTTGTCTAGGCATCATGAGGATGTGCACAGGATGCAATATGATATAAAAAATCATTGGAGATGGTAGATATAAGAGAGCCAATTGTTTTATCGCTTCTATCAAACCATTTCCTTCTTTTTGCAACACTTGTAGCTAGTTCTAGATCCTGTCCAAGAATCATTCTAAGCAATCCAATACTCATCAAATGATTAGAATCTACTTGTTTCTATTCATGACAATTATAGTTAGTGAGTAATGGAACTTTTGAAAAATCCATAATGAATCAAATAATGACTGAAATCAACTAATAACTTCTTCAAATTACTGATTCAATTAAGAAAATTACAATCCAAGTATTCACCAAGTGCAAATATAGCCAAAAAAGACCTATTTATAAAAGTGATATGTCCACTCCAAATTACTAAAATCTAATTATGGATCTAGAAAGTAGAGGAAAAATCTTGCACTTTCAAAAAAAATTGCACCTAAAAATGCTACCAGATGTGCCCAAACAAAGCATTGAAAATTGCAAAAAATGGAATTTGAGATTTCCAAAAAAATTCAAAGACAGAGATCTAAAATCACCTACACCACTATGTACATTGTGAAATTCTACCCCAAAACAAAAAAAAATTCTTGGAAAAAGGACTCCATATGAGGGACATATCACTATTTGAAAAATGCCTCTAAAATTGTTTTTTGTTGAATCACCACTGCCGCACCTTCAAAAATCAAATTGCTCTAGATTTGGCCTTAGATGTCTAATTTGGTTGAAGTAAAATTCAATTTTGGAGTTTTTGGACCTCCTCTATATGATGCCAACCTCTGATTTGCACTAGCAAGCTCTAATTTTCACCTATAATAGATTGTCACAAAATAGGACTCTCAATATCTCCTCCAAATTATGATGTCCAAATTGCCAAATGCTACACCAACAATGATTCAATCCAAGATTGCACTTCTTGAGAAGAATTTTTCACACCATGAGAGCTCTAATACCATGTTAGAGTTTTAGGTGACTCTATAACAACCCTAGGATCAAATGAAAGACCAAGATAATTTCCACAAGAGATTGGCAAGATAATTGCATGAAGATGCAAGAATGCTATTATTGATAATGGAATTGATTGAAATCCAATGGATTGATTTGAAATGTACATAATAGGCCTCCTTATATAGGTGGGGTGATAAGAGACAATGATAAGGAGAAGATAAACTATCACCCACACAAGGTGGAATCACATTCCCACCAAAGGTGGATCATCCTCCATTGTGCAATGAAGTATGTGCAATGATGAGGATGATAATGTGATGAGTGCACTAAAGGTGGAATTAGAAAATAACTATGACCACCCAGAGTGAAATTCTCCTACACCATGTGTTTAATTGAGGTGCAAACTCCAAAGTGTCTCAATCACAAACTACTATGCAATGCATTATCCTAAGTAAGCTTAAGTAATTGTAATTAGTGAATATTTAATTACACCACCACTTAATAACAAAGAAGATAGAAGTGAGCTAGTTTTGGATGTGTCTGGAAGAAGTGCAAGTCAATATTGCACAATTGTTTCAAGACACTATGTTTTCTTATGGAGGTAGTAGAGGATATTATTGTAATACCCCAAAACTGGCACATTGCCATATTAACCAATTTTTGTTTATTCAATCATTTCTAAGTAGTATTTTACTAGGTAATTCTAATTATGATAATCAGTATTTGACCTAGGAATCAAATGTAGAAAACTCTAATCTGCATTAATCACACTACTTATTTAATTTCTAAATATCAACTGAAATTAGCTATAATAAACCTATTGATTTAATTTAATCATAAGTGTTCATACTTTAATTAAATTAAAATCACCTGTTTAGCTAATGTACAAAGGAATTAAATACATTTGATTTAATAAGATATATCCTGTTTATAATTATTGAATTTAATTATTCAATTAATTAAAGTTTATCCATTTATGAGGTCATATTCTATTTTATTAAATTAAATATTCTCTCCAAAATCTTCTCTTTAGCTTAGAAATGGAAACTTTGGGTGAACTAAAATCAAAAAATGAATTAAATTAGTTAACTCATTTTATCACTCAAATTAAATCAGTTAACTCCTTTTATCACTCAAAGGCAACCAGTTAACTCCCTTTTCATGAGGAAGTTTCCATTATGACTGAGTCTTCTCTTCAATCTTGATCATCCATTCTGATAAATCTCGGCTGTCAATCACCCCTTAGATTCTATTTAAGAATCTCTCCATTGCTCATTATAGAGATTGAAAATTGGAATTTGTGTCAAACTTATGCTGAAATATCTACTCCTTTGTTCTTGCATTCTTAGCTTAATTCTTGCATATCGATTTCATATTAGTTTACTATGCATCCATTTAGCATAATATGTTTGTTTATTTCTTAGCTTAATAATGCATTTCATATAGATTAATCTTGCATATGTCATATATCTTAAAATCCTTCATTTTAGAGGTCTTGTTGCCCACTTCTTGTTCTGAGAGCAAAGGAAAAATCCTTCTAGTTAGAAGGTAATAGATCGAATTATTAGATTAATCAGATGACTAATCTCATATTCATTGTAGGATGATCTTTCAAATAATGATCACCTTGAAATGCTTGCGAGAATTTGAGGTCCACTATTCACACATACATTTCTAGCACACACTGTGGGGCCCAAAAATCAATTTTTATGGCCTCAATTTCTCTATTTTCTACATTTCTTATTATTCTATTGAATTCGCCCATATAGATTTCCAAATTTTAGTGCAAGAGATCTCATTTTTGTGTAAAGACCTAAAGATTTCACATCTTCCTCTACACTTTCTCACATAAAGAATTGTATAGGCATGTTGTTTCTTGCATTATGCACTCCATTTCTTTGCACGACTCTATGCAAGATTTTGCAGGAAGTTCTGCAACAACACAATTTTCCATATTAGAATTTCTAATGATGTTTGAATAATAATTTTCTTTGAAGCATTTTCATTTGGATTTCTAGTTTTCAATAGCTTAACAGTGGTTTGTAGGACAATTGTTTTTAACAGCTTAACATTGATACGATAGTGGACATGTTAGTAGGATATGAAATATACTCACTCATGGACAGATTTTCTGGTCATAATCAGATAAAAATTGCACTAGACGATCAAGAAAAGATTGTTTTCACTTGGGCATGGGGAGCTTTCTATTGGAATGTGATGTCATTTGGCTTGAAAAATGTTGGTACTACATTTCAGAGGGCAGTTATTACACTTTTTCATGACATGATGCATAAAACAATGGAGGACTATGTTGATGATATCCTTGTTAAGAGCACAAAATGTAATACTCACCTTCAAGATTTGGGACCTATCCTAGATCACATGGAGAAATTCAATCTGAGACTTAACCCCATGAAATGTGCATTTGGGGTAACATCTAAGAAATTGTTTGGTTATATGGTGTCTACAAAAGAATCAAGGTTGATACAGAGAAAGTTTAAGCAATCATGTATATGCCTTCACCTTGTAACATCAACCAAATGAGAGGCCTACAAGGAAGACTTCAATCTATTCATAGATTCATCTCATAGTTGGTGGATAGTTCACAACCTTTTATGCAATCTCTGCATAAAGGTGTGAAATATAACTAGAGCCAAGGTCGCGAATAGAGTTTAAATTTTATTTTCCCATAGTTAAGCTTATGTTTGACTAACAGTGTTTTTTGAAATATTTTATTTCTGATTTCTAGTTTTCAAACAACTTGACAGTGGTTTGCAGGATGCTTGATGAAGACACCTTTTATCTAAACACTTCAAACATGTATTCATTGTGCAAATGTAGGATGCTTGTCAAAGATACGCATGACAGAGACTTATTTCAAACCCACTTAAGTGTTGTGTCTTCTTTTATTTCTTTTCACACAGTGTATAAATAGGGCTTCTAAACTTCATAGGGTTCAAGACAGGGGAATAGGGGAAGTATGCTCTTTACCTCTTGGAGGTCATGACCAAGGGTAAATAAAAAACATAGAAGCCTCTAAAAATTGACATTCGAGGGAGGCAAGCAAGTTAGTGGTTCTCCCAAGTGAAGCCTTTGATGAAGAAATGATGATTTCCTTTTAAGAGATCAAAGTCTTGGAATAGGCCAAGGTGGGATCAATTAAGCTAACTTAGTGATTAATATATCTTGTTTATTTGGGCAAGGAAATGAGGTAGAGGAGTATGCTCTTTCCCCTTGAGGGAAATCAAAAACTTGGACCCTTAGATCTGAACCACCAATTCAAGTGAACCTTTAGAGGGCCTACTGGAGCCATCCAACCTCTAGGAATGACCCAAGTGAGCATACTCTTTTCACCAAAGATTCCTACTGACTCTAATAAAGAAGCCTTTTTGAGTGAAAGACTCCAAAGCCATAATAATTTCCTCTTCTTCATTCTGATATCACATGTCAAGAAGAGGCTTTGTAAACTACACTACTCCACACCAATCCTAGTCTTTCTAGTCAAGTGTGTGCACTTACAGATGCTGGTGTGGGCTGCTAGCCTCAACTTCTCTTGCAAAGCCATCAAGATTTAATATGAATGGAAGCTAAGTAAAAACCTCTTAGATAGTTGCTACCTAGTTCACCTTTGAAAGGGGGCATAATATTTGTGCCAGGAGGGGGAAGAATCTCTCCTGTAGAACTCACCATAGGCATGAACTTGGCTGTTTGAAGGTGGTATACATGCTTGAACTTTGCCACAAGGGTGTTCATTTAGTGTATATATTATTGAGTCCTTGGAATACACCAAAAAATGGGTGCCCTCTAGTTGGGTGACATAATTGTGTGAGGTGAATGCATGCACATAAGTTGTGGGACAAAGGTTTTGACTTCTCTACCATTTTTTGTTATAGGGATAAAAGCATGTTTTTTATTGAGTCTTAAACTTGTCCAAACCTATCAAACAAACAAAAAGGTCAAGACTTCCCTATCCCTATGAGTTGATTTGCCCTTGATTGGATTGTTTGTGACTAGTACTTGCTTCTCATGCTATCTAAAAACAAATTGTCTTTTTGAAACCAAAAATACTTTTCAAAAATTTGAAAATCATCTTGCTATCTTCATGAAATATTTCAAATGACCAACAATCTTTTCCCAAAAATATCAAACTATCTATCAGAGCTATCTACACTCTAACTCTGCTCCATAATTACATGCAATAGTTCACCTCTTTTCTATCTACAAATAGTATCAAACAATGGCTTCTTGCTTAGCCAACAACTTGTGATGTACACACAAACTAGTCTTGTCTCTTGTTTATTCTATCCTTGGTCTCTTGTGCTTTTCATACTTTGTGTCATGGTAGTCATAATATTTGGCTATTTTAGCCACTACTTAGACAACTCGTACATTAGTATACAATACACTTATCTTGCTTTTTTGAGACTACATTCTAGTGTGATCCTTGTTTAAGCTTTCACTTTTTGTTCTTGTTTATGACTGTGGCAACAAGAAGAAAAAACATGTTTTATCCCCTTAGACCTAGACAAGGTAGAGCTAGGAGTCATAATTGCAGTATAGGTCACTTTTTAGTTCACACACAATCTATCTCTAGTTCATCTATTGAGGATTTTTTATGATCTCCCTCACCTATCACATCATCTCATGTTCAAAGAATGTTCTCTATAAACTTACAACAAACCAATAATCCCTTGTATCAAGAGGATCTTGAAACTAGAAAAGGTCATACATCTCCAAACAATACAACTATAATCTTATTCAGAAAACCTTTTCAACGAAAACACATTGAAACTTGTCACATTCCTACAATGGTTGATCAAGAAACCAAACATGGAGAACAAAGTAGAGACCAAGATCAACCTAGGAATGAATGACATAAGGAACCTCTTTTTACTGATCTAAGAATGCAGAAGAGGTAGAAATACTCCTCGGTCATATCAAGATATCTCATATAGACAAAAACTTCCAAAAGGTCATGGAAATCTTGCTTAATGAAGAGAAAGAGAAATACTTTCTCAAAGTTTCTGAAGAGGAAGCCAAGTTATCTCATCACTTTAACATTGAAACTATCATTACACCTTAAGAGGAAATTGAGACTTCCAAATTACAAAAGCAACTAAAAATCATGCAAGACCAATCAGCTAAAATGATGTGTGATAAAGAAAAACCTACAAAAACATAAACCTTAGATGCTCTTTGTCCATTTCCTTTTGATAAGAGTATAGACATGCCTCCTTTTCTGAGAGGAGTTGAGTTATCTAAGTATGATAAATACTTTGGAACTACCAATCCCCAAGATCATTTGTTGGAATTCGGTGCCTTGACTATGGAATTTATGCATAATGAGACATATCTCATGCATATATTCCCAAGAAGTCTAGGTTGTTAGGCTATGGAGTGGTTCTCACACTTTCCTATTGGTATCAAAACATTTGATGAGATTGCTAACTTGTTTGTCCAACATTAATCTCACAATATACAACACCTAGTTAACATTCAAGATTTGTGCAATCTTAAATAGAGAGTTGGGGAACCTTTCCTCACATTTCTTTAGAGATGGAGACATCTGTACACCAACTACTCATGTAATTTCCCAGAAATAGAGAAACTTGACATCTTTATGGATAATATCCTACCTGATTTTAGGTATAGAGTTCAACTTCAAGGTCCACATACCTTCAAAGACATGGTCATACAAGATATCTGGATAGAGGAATTCATGGTCAAAAAAGGTGAGCTAACCCTTCAGAAAGACACTAAACAAGGGTCAACCTCTAATAAGGACAAGAAAAAAAATGTGAAAAAAATTTGAGAAGTTGTGCATGATAGAGTTGTTGACAACATTACTCCTAAACTTGCCAAGGTAGCATTCAATCGTACAAATAATCTCGAAGCATCCAAGAATGTTGAGAAACCTCGTTTTGACAATAAGGCATCTGGAAACAAACCGAGGAACTCATGGGCTACATGCCCTAAATGAGATTTTACACCTCTTGGAGAACCTTTGGACATGGTTTACAAGACCTTGTTATAAAAAAAACTCATTTCTCCATTGGACAATTCTCATCCTTATGATCTATAACCATGACCACCATGGTGGAACAAGACATCAGTTTGCAAATACCACCAAAACAAAGGTCATAAAACCAATAACTGTATCAACTTGTATCACAAAATCCAAGACCTAATTGATGATGGTGACATTATTGTGGATGGACATAACAAGTACTTAGATCACATGGCCTTTGAGGAGCCATTCCCTCAATACAAAAAATGAGAAAACTCAAAATTGAAACCTAACAACAAGGTCAACTATACATATTCTACTGATGATGATGAGTTAGTATACATGGTTGAACTAGTAGGTGTTGAGTATTGCGACATTATCACCATCAAGGGTAAACAAGACAAAACTAAACCTAAGACATAATTTTTCTTAAGGGGTCCTACTTCCAACACATCTAACAATGAGTCATCACAAACTTGTGCCAACACTATTACACGTTCTCATGCCAAGTTAGTACTCAAAGGCCCTACACATTCTACACCTGAGATAGAACAAAAAAAAGAAAAACCTCTTGTTGGTCCATCTAGAAAAGGAACACAACTTGCAATTTCTAGCTACAGTATCCTTGATCAGTTACAATGAACAAATGCTCAACTCACGATCTTTGAACTACTTAAAATCTTGCCTGCTCATAGGTAGATTCTTGACAAAGCCCTCATTGAGAAAAATATTCCTCAAGATCTTGATCTTGAGAGGTTCCAATCTATGATAGGTCATCTAACTTCACCTTACTAGATGTCCTTCTCTAAGGAGGATGAAAATTCATTGAATCATCCATACAATCAACCTCTACACATTGAGGTCATGGTATAGGAGAAATATGTTTGATGTGTGCTTATCAATAATGTAGTTGGTTTAAATATTGTCTATGTTGCTCTACTTAGATAATTAGAATATTTTGAAGAGTCTGTTGACCCTTTTCATAAGATAACTATCAAAGTGTATGATGAAGTTGAGTGCAAATCTTTGGGTCTTGTTATGTTACCTCTTCAGATTGGTCCCATTGAAAGGGATGTCACTTGTCAATTCCTGGATATTCCCTTAGCTTACAATATTTTTCTAGGAAGACCATGGATACATGAGATGCAGGTTGTACCTTCCACTTATCATCAATGTGTAAAGTTCCCATTTCATGGCTCTAAAGTCACAATACCTGCAAGTACTAGCTATACCTATAACATGCTAAAATATACTGCAAACTTTGTACCTGCTAATAGAGAGTTTATAGATTATCATGATAACAAGCTGAAGTAAATCAAGCAATCACTCAAGCTGAAAGAAACTAGAATCATTCAATATCACATATAACCAGTTCTATCTTTGACATTTCTTCTTGAGTCTCCTAGTCATTATGGGAGACCCTCTAAAGTGAAGAGACCATTTGTGTTAACACCTCAAACTAAGTATGTGTACCTCTATCAAAGCTATTATACCTCTTGAGGAGGAATCTAAAAATAGAGCTATTGTTGCAGCAATCTATAAAGGAGAAACTCTAGTTGACTTAACAGAATAGGCTTGTGAAATTACTCCTAAAAAATATGATCCTGGTCTTAGATTCATGAAATTTTTTTTCTACAAGGGGACTAGTCCTATTGGATGCAACAAAAATGGTTTGGTTGACCCCATCAATGAAATAGCTAGAAGGAATCGAGACACATCTTGTCTAGGCTTCAAGAAGAATTCCTTCCATTTAGGGATCGAAAAAATTGTACCAAAACCTAAAAATTCATCTAAAAATGAGTCACAATGAGTCTAATGACCTTGACGAAAATGTTGACAATGAGGATCCCTATCCTTATCCCATTCCTAATGATCTTGCTAAATTAATTTCTAAACCTGATGATTTTGTACCACATGTTAGTACCATGGATGTTGATAGTGTTTCATCTGATGATACTAGTGATTCACATCATACTTAACAAGAACAAGGAGAGTCTAGTCATGCTTTACACATTGAGTATCTTTTTAAAAAGCCAGAAGGTGAAGGAGAGTTTATCCCTATCACTGTTGGGAATTGTACAATCTATCACCATGTAGCATAGATTTTCAAGAATGTGAATTTGATTCTCTCTTAGAAGCAACTATAGACAAATATATAGATAAATTTCATTCTATGAAAACTTCCTCAAAGCTGGTGAAACATCTAAGCTTAGGTCAGATGAGTCTTATCCAACTAGTGTCATCAAGTCTTTAATTAATGACATTAGAACTCAGAGATATTTGAACACACTTATGGACGAAGCTGCTTTAGGTCTCGAATTACTTGTCCAAGCATTTGATGATTATACTATGAATTCTATTGAACTTGCCACATCTCTTTCACTCACCTATCTCGAGCTCATAGACTGGAATTCTAATGCATCTAGTGAAGTCCCTACATTCCAAAATGACTATGCTCTTTCCTATTACTTAAACATTGTTGACCTTGTAATATCTCCACCAATGAACAAAGTGTCAACATAACTGAAGCTAACATCAAATATCTTAGTCATACAATCAAAAAGAAAAGAAATAAAAGGTCCTATGGTGAAAACCACATTGTAGCAGTATTAGAACCTAAAAAAGTATAAATAAAAGACATATCCAAGGGTGAAAACCTCTTTGAGGTACCCACGAATGAGATATTTGATGCACTTCCTTGTCATTTCTAGGAAAGATCATTAGTGTTGATAAAACCAATGTAGCTAATCAAATTGGGAATAGAGGAACAACCTCACATGATACATCTTACACAGTCACTATCTCCAAAAGAAAAAGAGGAATTCATTGCTTTCTTCCAAGAGAAAAAGAAAAAATTTGTGTGGACATACTCAGACATGCTAGGATTAGATCTTGATCTGATTATGCATCACTTGTCTATTGCACTAAGAGTTAAACCACTCAAACAAAAACTTAAAAAAATGCATCCTCATGTTGCATTGCTTATCACAGCTAAACTGGAGAAGCTTCTAAAAGTTGGTTTCATCCTTGCTATTGATTACATTGAATGGATATCAAACATTGTTCTAGTCTCCAAGCATGGCAAATATATCAGAGTATGTACAAATTTCTAAGATCTAAACTTAGCATGTCCGAAGGATGATTTTCCATTACCTAACATTGATATGATAGTGGACATGATAGCAGGATATGAAATGTACTCACTCATGGATGAATTTTCTAGTTATAATCAAATCAAAATTGCACCAAAATATTAGGAAAAATTGCTCTCACTTATGCATGGGGAACTTTCTATTGGAATGTGATGCCATTTGGCTTGAAAAATGATGGTGTTACATATTAGAGGGTAGTTAATACAATTTTTCATGACATGATGCATAAAACAATGGAGGACTATGTTGATGATACCCTAGTTAAGAGCACAAAATGCAATACTCACCTTCAAGATTTGGGACCTATCCTAGATCACACGGAGAAGTTCAGTTTGAGACTTACCCCCAAAAAATGCGCAGTTGGGGTAACATTTTGGAAATTGCTTGGTTACATTATGTTTGCAAAAGGAATCAAGGTTGATCCAGAGAAAGTTCAAGTGATCATGGATATGCCTCCACCTCATAATATCAATCAGATGAGGGGCTTACAAGAAAGACTTCAATCCATTTGTAGATTCATCTTACAATTGACAGATAGGTCGCAACCCTTTACCAAAACTCTATATAATGGTGTGAAATATAACTAGAGCTAAGATTGAGAACAAAGTTTAACACAAATAAAGAAATACCTTGCTCATTCACCAATCTTGATGCCTCCTATTCATAGGAAGCTTCTAATTTTATACATTTCAGAAATAGAATCATCATTGGGTATCTTGATAGCACAAGAAGAAAATGATAACAAGGAAAGAGCTATCAACTACTTGACTTGCATGTTGATTTCTTATTAAATGAATTATAGTATCATTGAGAAGGCTTGCCTGGTAGTTGTCTTTACTTCTCAAAAGTTGAGACACTACATGCTCACTCATGCTATGTGACTTGTTGCTTAAATTGATCCATTGAAGTACTTACTCAACAAAGTAGCTCTAATAGGGAGGTTGGCTAAGTGGGTCATGATCTTAAGTGAGATTGATATTCAATATGTTCAACGAAAGGCTATCAAAGGACAAGTGATTGCTGATCAGCTAGCAGAGGCACCAATGTAGAGTCTTCTTCCACTACACATTTAATTTCTTGATGAATCAATTCTAATGCTTACACACCAAACTTGGGTGATGTTCTTTGATGGTTCTTTCACACAACAGGGATCTAGTGCTGGGCTACTATTCATAACACCTCAAAAGTATTCATTACCTAAAGCATACAAGATTTTGTTTCTTTGTATGAAAAACATCACAGAATATGAAGCTCTCATTAATGGTATGAAGATGGCAATTGAATGAAGAGTAGATCAATTGAACATCTTTGGTGAGTCATAGCTCATAATCAATCAGGTCAATGACATATATTAGAAAAAGGATGAGAAGTTGATCCCCAAATAAATGCATGCTAGATGACATGAAGAAATACTTTGTTCATATCACTTTTCAACAAATTCCTTGGGTAGACAACAAAGTGGTTGATGCCATGGCTACTCTTGCTTCCTTGTTACCGATGCAAAAAAATGATCTCTGACACAAGTTCCTAGTGGAAGCATTACTCTACCTTTCCTATGACTCTCTTGAATCTAGGATGATCTATTCTATTGTAGGACACAACTCATCCCACTACCACCACATAAACTATTACTTACTTAAACAAACCATTACAAAAAATCTAACCTAGAGTGAAAGACATCACCTTATCTATAATGCTTCACATTATGTTGTTATTGTTAATGACTTGTTTAGGAGAGGTCTCAATGAAACATTCCTTAGGTGTCTACAACCTAATGAGTCCAAACATGCATTAATAGATGTACACAAGGGCATTTTTGGATCTCACTCTAACGGCTTGACACTAGCTCATAAACTTATTAGGGATGGTTACTATTGGTCAAATATGGAGCAAGAGGCAATAAAATATGCTAAGTCCTAAAAAAAATTCCAACTCCATGGAAATTTGATTCATGCTCTAGCCAAGGAGCTACTTCCATCTATCACACTATGACCATTCCAATAATGGGCCTTTGATCTTGTGGGTTAGATTCACCCATCTTTTTCAAAAGGACACAAGTTCATTATTATAGCTATAGACAACTTCACTAAGTGGGTAGAGGTAGTACCTCTCTCTATAGAAAATAGCAAAACTATAGCTCTATTCATCACAAATTACAACATATGTAGGTATGGTGTACCTTCCTCCACTATTACTGATAATGGAGGATAGTTTAAGAACAAGGATCTAAAAGAGTTATGCAAAAAGTTTAGAATTATGCAACACTAGTCTTATATATATTATTCTTAGGGAAAAGGTCAAGTAGAGGCATCCAATAAGGTGATCCTTAAGATCTTAAATCACATAGTTAGCAACACTAGAAGGGACTAGCATCTTTAGATTAATCCAGCTTTATGGGCTTATAGAACGAGTATCAAAACTCCAATGGGAAAACTTTCTTTTCTTTAGTATATGGAGCAGATGTTGTGCTTCCCATTGAGGTTGAGATTCCCACATTAAGAATCTCCATGAAGGGCCTCATTACTGACAATGACTACAAAATATGGCAGCTTCAAGAGCTAGTACATTAGATGAATGTTGGAAAGTGGCATGTGATCATCTTCAAGCTTATCAGCAATGTATGTCTAGAAGTTACAATAAGAAAGTTAAACCAGGCAACTTCCAACTAGGTAATCTCATTCTCAGAGAAAACCCTAAGAATCAACAACAAAGGGTACAAAACAGGAAGTTTGAACCCAGCTAGCTTGGTCCCTACATAGTCATTACAATGTTTGGATCTAGTGCTTGCCAACTTTCTATAGCTAAGGGAGAGGTGCTCAAGGAGCCCATCAACACTCTTCACTTGAAGTGGTTCTACAACTGATCTAGTTTTAAAAGCTCTCTATATCTATCTAAATGACCTAAAAAAATCTAAAAATTGCAAAAAGTCTTGAAAAAAAATCATTCCCTTGGTAAAAACCTTGCAATAGGCACCTTGGTGATACCAAAAAAATTGAAAAACTCAAAAACATTAAAAAATCATAAAAATACAAAAATACAAAAAAATTGAAAAAGGAAAAAAGTGGGCCATTGATGAAAACTTAGAAAATAGGCATCAGGGTAGTTTAAAAAAAAAGAATCTCTATCAAGAAGGTGAAAGCCTGGTAAACAAGTGCCTCTTGTTTCGAATGCTATATCTTGCAGCACAACCTTCTAGCTTCATGTATAGTTACTTTCCTATTTTAGTTTCCTTTCTTTGTCCATTTATCCATGGATTGAATCTTGCTATAACATAGGGGCAACACCCTACAATGTCATAGGAATCTCTCATGGCAGTCACTAGTTATTCTAATGGCATCTACCTACTATTGCTAGTTGAGATTTTTCTAATTGAAGATCTCTCTTGTGATAGTCACCAGCTATTCTAACTGTGTCTACCTACTGTCACTAGTGTCACCTTTGAGATTCCTCTCATGGAAGATCTCTCTCGTGTTAGTCTCCAATTTTTCTAACTGTGTCTGCCTACTATTGCTTGTGTCACCTTTGAGACTACTCTCATGGAAGATCTCTCTCATGCCAACCACCAGTTGTTCTAACTGCATCTAACTATTGTCACTTCTATCACTTTTTGAGATTCCTCTCATGGAAGATATCTCTCACATTAGTCACCAGTTGTTCTAAGTATGTTTGTCTACTATCCCTTAGTTCCTACCAAGGTTCTTCTTATTGAAGATTCCTCTTTGACTTTAGTCACCGGTTGTTGTAACTATGTCTATCTACTATTATCACCCTAATGAGGAGATTTCTTTCAAAGATGTTTTGAACATTGACACTTGACATCAATCCTATAACATAGAAATTGAACTCAAAATAATGAATTTATTTGGAATATGCTGATCTTTTCTTTGTTTGTTTTACTTTTTTCTTTATTGTGTCTCTTTGAGAAACTCAATGATTTCACTTTCAACTAGAGAAGCAAGGACTATGGGCATGATCTTTTCTTTGTTTTATGTTTGTGGTTTAGTTCCAATGATCTGAACCAACCATAGAAAGAGGAGTGTCCACTATAAGAGCTTTCATCTCCTATTAGATGGCCATGTGTACCTCATCTCCTTTTATATGGATAAATTAGTGAGGTTGGTTCTTCTCCTTGCTTGTTTGAGTGAATTCTCTATACTATAGTAAATATTGATACTCGTCCTACTAGGTGAACATATGGGTCACTGCGAGTATACTTAGCACACTTCTGTCTTAGGTTATGAATGTAAGGGTCAATGCAGATAGAATACTTACTAAATACTTAGCATAAGAAGGATCTCTCATGTGTTCGGTGTGTCTACATGCAAGAAACATTTTGGTCATCCTAGCATTTATGCTTTGATGTTTATGTTAACTTCCTACATTAAAAGAGACAAATGTTCTCATCATCCTAGCTTCTTGTGCCTCGAATGGTTACATTAAATAATCTTGACAAAACTAAAACAGATGTCCTATTCATATTCCTATGATTGCAATGTCAGTGGGGAATTTATGACATCTAGGATTTGCTACATGCTTAGTGATGATAATTATTGAAGCTTGGTAACCAAACCTAGGCTTGCATCTAGTTTAAGGTTGCATCCAGTATAAGATTGCATTGCATAAGCACATGGTTTGATTGTAGATCTACTTCCATCCTTCATGATGAGGAATTGTCCACTTCTTCAAAGTATCACATTTCTTCATGACTAGACAAATGATCAATTCATCACCCCTTGGCTAATTTGGTTGCTCTAAATCCAACAAACTTAAATAGCTCAAATTTATAGTTTAAATTTTTGGGACCAACACGATCAAATGCTTATACAGTCCAATTTTGCAGATACTTTGTGAATCTTGGAATCTTTTCAAATCACTTTTTCTTCAAATTTTCCAACATTTTTGGGAAAAGTCGACTCTGGTCAACTTTGGTCAAACATGGTATTTTGAACCTCACAATCACTTCGAATTGACTCCAAATTTTCTTCTGGTCATTCTGATCTCTTCTATATTCTTCTAAAACTCACATTTCTTATATATCTCTTAATATATTGTTCTACATCATATTTTTGTGTCATATTTCAATTTCGCTCCCAATGGGGCAAGATGATTACATCATTGAATTTGAATTTCAACTCAATTTGAATCTAATGTCCTCATCACTCGAGGCATCTTGTCCCCTCTGCTTGGCATCATTTGCTACCTATCTTATCTTTTGATCAACCAATCAATCTTATAACAGTTCTTGTTAGAGTTCAATGGATAGGTATCGAGATATTCTAAACCTCAACCCTTGAGGATTAAACCTCATTTTGGTGATGATTCTATGACTCGTGATAGGTCTTGTTATCTCTTTTATCAATCTAGGTATCTAGGTGCTCTATCTAGATTCCTTAAGGTTAAGCTTCATTCTGGAGGTAATCCTTAAAAGCTTATCAATCTAGGTATCTAGGTGTTCTATCTAGATTCCTTAAGATTAAGCTTCATTGTAGAGATAATCTTTAAAAGCTTATTAATCTAGGTATCTAGGCGTTCTATTTGGATTCCTTAAGATAAAGCTCTATTCTAGAGATAACCTTTAAAATCTTATCAATTGGTCTCTATATCATTAATTTCTAAACCAATCTCATTTCTTGATCTTTCCATCATACTTTTTATTTCTTTGAATCAAATGTGATGCTCACACATTCATTCAAAGAGGGGCAAAATGTAATACCCCAAAATTGGCATATTTCCATATTAGCCAATTTTGGTTTATTCTACCATTCCTAAGTCTTATTTTACTAAGAAATTCTAATTTTGATAATTTCTATTTGGTCTAGTTGTCAAATGCAAAAAACCCTAATCCACATTAATCGCACTAATTTAATTTCTAAATATCGACTCAAATTAGCTATAATAAACCTATTGATTTAATTTAATTATAAGTGTTCATAATTTAATTAAATTAAAATTACCTCTTTAGCTAATGTACAAGAATTAAATACATTTGATTTAATAAGATATCTCCTCTTTTTAATTATTGAATTTAATTATTCAATTAATTAAAGTTTATCCATTTATGAGGTCATATTCTATGTTAATAAATTAAATATTCTCTCCAAAATATTCTCTTTAGTTCAAAAATGGAAACTTTGGGAGAACTAAAATTAGAAAAGGAATTAAATTAGTTAACTCCTTTTATCACTCAAATTAAAATAGTTAACTCCTTTTATTACTCAAATTAAATTGATTAACTTCTTTCATCACTTAAAGGCAACTAGTTAACTCTGTTTTAATGAGGAAGTTTCCATTATGACTGAGTCTCCCCTTCAATCTTGATCATCAATTCTGATTAATCTCAACTGTTGATCACCTCTTCGATTCTATTTAAGAAGCTCTCCATTTCTCATTACAAAGGTCAAAAATTGGAATTTGCATCGAACTTGTGCTCAAATATCTACTCATTTGTTCTTGCATTCCTAGCTTAATTCTTGCATATCAATTTCATATTAGTTTAATATGCATCCATTTATCACAATATGTTTCTTCATTTCTTAGCTTTACAATACATTTCATATGGGTTAATCTTGCATATCTTATATATCTTAAAATCCTTTGTTATAGAGGTCTGGTTGCACACTTTGCATTCTAAAAGCAAAGGCAAAATCCTTCTAGTTAGAAGGCAGTAGGTCAAACTGTTGGATTACTTGGATGAATAATCTCATATTCATTCTGGGATGATCTTTTAGATAATGACCGTGTTGAAGTGTGTGTGAGGATCTGAGGCCCACATTTCACATATACAATTATTAGTGAGATTCTTTAAAGGTGAACAATTTATTGTGGGACAAAAACCCATGGGAAATGAGAAGAGTGCAAAGGATGTTTGATAGAGTCTAGATGCTTATGATTTGAGCAGAGGAGGGTGCCTTTGGTAGAGAAGGATGTTTTATCAAAGAAATGAATCTGCATCCATGTCAAAGAATAAATTGATGCATGCTTAGCAAAGAAGGATGAAAAGGTACTAGCTTACTATAGAAAGAAGCTAAGGAAGATTCTATCTATCTACATTAGTGAAAGTTTTTTCTAAGTTCTTTACAACCTAAAAGGATATTTTTGTTATCTAATTCCATTTTGTTAATTTATACTTGTAAATTATTCATACACTATGTTTCTAATGAAAGAGCATGCTAAACATATATTGAAAATATCATTCACAAAAAAGCATTTCCTTTGTTTTATTATTTTTAGCTTAGTTTTCTCTACTTGACATATGTCCAACTTGTTCGTTCCGGATTCTTGTTTAGAGAATGCCTTAAATAGATGTGAAACAAAAAATGTTTAGAACCTTATAACTGACATTCTTCAAATTTTACAAATTCAAATTTGAATTTTTTTTAAAAAAATAATAATTTCACATTTCTAAACAAAATGACATACATTAAATTTTATCATTCAAAGAAAAACTCAAGAAAAGATTAGTGGAAATATCAATAAAAAATTAAAAAGATATAACTTTACAAAACTTTTATTTCCCTGATCCCAAAGATAAAAGATCCAAAGGTCCTCTTCGACTTTAGGCCAATCAGCCTATGTAACACTAAGTTTGTAAGATTTTCTCAAAAATTATGCTAAATAGATTTAAATCACTACTACATAAATTCATTGGGAAAACCTAGAGTGGGTTTGTTCAAGGATGCCAAATTTTGGATGCTACCATAACAACACATGAAGTTTTGCACTCAATGGAGAAGAGTGGCAATCCAGGCATGGGTTTGAAACTCAACATCTCTAGATCTTATGACAAGATTAATTTGGTCTTCTTGTATAAAGTTATGGCTAAGATTGGCTTTAGTCAAAAAATCATTGGAATGGTGAAATCAATGGTGGAAATTGTTAACTATTCAGTGATGGTGAATGGTGCATCATGGGGGAATTTTGGTGGGGAGAGGGGTCTTCGGCAAGGTGACCCCATCTCTCCCTACCTATTCATCATGGTTGTTGAAGTTTTGGGGAGAACATTTTTGAGAATGTTGGATGGGGGGATAATTAAAGGCATTAAACTTGCTTCCATGCTTCCTCCTAAAGTGATTCAATAGTTTTTGAATGACACATTCCTAAGTCAGGAGTCCTCGGTGAGAGAAGCCAAAACTTGGAAGTTGGTGCTAGAGATAAATGAAGCAAATGTGAGACAAAAGATTAATTTAGATAAAAGTAAAGTGTTCTTCATTAACACCCCCCTGATTTATAGCGTAGGATTGTTAATATCTTAGGATTCAATATTGCTGAGTTACCTGATACTTATCTAGGCCTCCCATTAACTTTGAAAGATGTAAGTAACAAATTTTGGAATGGAATCCTAGAGAGGATGGAGAAAAAGTTGATTGGGTGGAAAGGGAAAACTTTGAGTAGTGTAGGCAAGTTGCAACTACTGATTTCCTCCCTACAAGGGTAACTAATTTATTCCCTATCATTGTTCAAAATTACTCAGTGTATGGATAATAAATTAGAGAAAATACAACATAAATTCCTTTGGTCTAGAGGAATTGAGAAGATCAGATTAAGTTTGGTTAGCTAGGAAATAGTTTGTAAACCTAAGAATAGAGGAAGATTGGGAGCAAGGAAGATAACTTATTTGAATAATGTGCTCCTCACCAAGATGGGGTGGGATTTGATGAAGGAGGAATCTAACTGGTGTAACATTATCAAAGCTAAGTACCTTGAAAATTTGAAGTTCTCCCACTACACTTGGAGAAATGATCTCCCTATGAGATCTAAGATTTGTGGAAATATTGTGAAGAATAAAACCCTTGTGAAGGAGGGTGTTAAGTGGTTGGTGGGGAATGATAATCAAATAAATTTCTAGGAGGACTCATGGCTTTTGGATAAACCATTAGTCAAAATGAAGTTTGAAGTTCTTCAAAATCAAATTTAGGATCAGGAGGGGGGAACGGTAGCTAATTTTATTAGCCTGGGAATGAAGTGGAAAAATGCAGAGTTGCATCAAAATGTGATGGTTGGAGGGGAGCTAGTTTATGAACTAAATTCTATCCTAGAAGAT
Organism: Cupressus sempervirens; assembly: GCA_028749045.1. Lineage (NCBI taxonomy): Eukaryota > Viridiplantae > Streptophyta > Pinopsida > Cupressales > Cupressaceae > Cupressus > Cupressus sempervirens. The sequence continues at coordinate 590,574,750 of CM053793.1, read as the reverse complement.
TACAGAATCTTAGGAAGAGATTGGAATGATGAGTTCATATGGAAGGTAACCTCGACGGGGGAGTTCTTGGTTAAATCAGCTTATAAACTAATGTTTGAAAAAACCTACAAACCTAATGATTTGGTGAAGGTATGGTTTAGCCATTTAATCCCAAAGATCAATATTCTCTTGTGGAACACCATCCATGGGAAAATTATCACTACAGATAACCTTATGAAGTGGGGATTTCAATTATCAAATAGATGCTACATGTGTAAGAGGGAGGAGGAGAGCATTACCCACTTATTCCTACACTACAATTACGCTTCTGATATTTGAGGGACACTTCTTCAGAAATTGGAGGTGAATTGGGTGTTTAGTATTGACATGGGACAATTTATGGTGAATTGGCAGGGCCCATTTTCCCACCCCTCATTATTTATTTGTGGAAGGTTATTTCCCCCCATGTTTGTTGGGGTATCTAGAAGAAGAGAAACAACATGGTGTTTAGGAATGAGGAGAGAGAAGAGAAAGTTTTGGTGGAAAGAATCTATAAAATGATGGTTGAGAAAATTAGTTGCAATAAGTGGAGGAAACTAGCATTCCCCCCTTCTATCTTGGAGCTCGGAGTGGCCAAGAGCTAGAACCTGACGGAAGGGATAATGGAGATTGATAATTCAAATGTTTTGGTTAGGAAAAGAACTCAATGGGAACCCCCAACTACTAATTGTTAGGAATAAGGTGTCTCAACCTTGTATAATTCCTATTCTTATTATTTGTTTTGTAAAATGTAATTCTTGCAAATAATGTTGATGTGTCAGCATCTTGAATTGTGTATAAGGAGATCATCACTAAAACAGTTATGGTGGATTCCTATGACATGTAAGAGCTATGTTAGGAAGATTCAATGATAGGTGAAGACATGTGGCAAATGATAAATTTGAGTACTATACACTCTACCCCAATAGGGTGGTTCCTATTTTCTCAAAGAATGGTAAAACCCTAATACGGTTACCTTTGGGAGTAGCCCTAAAGTGAAGTGCATGTTATAAGCATTTTTAGAGTTGTGAAGAGGAGGATGTGAAAAACTGTATTGTTGGTATTGCGAATTGCTACTGGTGTCTGATGTTGTCGGTGTTGAACTTGCATTGCAAGTGTATTGTAACCTTGTGTTGAAGATAATACATTGTGCAGGTTCTGGAGGGTGGGGTTAATTTTTCGAAAGGTTTTTCCCCACCAAAAAATCTTTGTGTTATGTGTTTCTTTCTCTATCTATTTTCTTTATGCTTGGTTGGCTGAAATATTGTTGTTTACATGATATTGAATTTGTAAGTGAAAAATATTTTAATAGGATTTGCACCATACTTCTCTTAAGAGATTAGTGTAGCAAGCTATTTTTGCACTTGAGTTTCCTTACAAGTGGTATCAGAGCCTAGTCAAATTTTGATCCTAGTTGTTGGGTAGGGTTTTTCGAGCTAATATCAAGTTGAGTGGGAGTCTTGTGTAGAGCATCCTGAATCTTATTTGCAGATTGAGATGGCGAGTTCATCATATGGAAGAATGGAGGTGGAGAAATTTAATGGCACTAATTTTGAGTTGTTGAAACTCAAGATGAAAGACATGTTGGAAGATTGTGACCTATGGGAAGCAACTTCAAGCACTACAAGACTAGCACTTGTAGCTCAAGTAGATTGGGATATCAAAGACCGTAAAGCTAAGGGTCTCATAAGACTCTGTTTAACTGATGTAGTTCTTTTGAATGTTCTAGATGAGAAAATCGCATATAGTTTGTGGGAAAGACTTGGGGCTGTGTATCAGGCCAAATCTTTGGTGAACAAGTTGTTGTTGAGGAAGAATTTGTACTCTCTAAAAATGGAGGAAGGTGGATCCTTAACAAATCATTTAAATGCATTTAATCTACTGGCTGCACAGTTGACATCAACTAGTATCAAGTTAGAGGAGGAGGATCGTTGCTACACACTTTTTTGTTCTTTACCAGATTAATGGGACCATCTTGTGATGGCTCTCGAAAGCAAGTTAGTCACTTTCAAAATGGATGATGTGGTGTCTTCACTGCTATCAAAGGAGATGAAGAGAAAGGCTTCCATTTCGAAAAATGAAGCCCTTGCTATTCGTGGGAGATCCACGAAAAGAGGGAAGAAAAATGATAATAAGTCTAACAATAAGGGTAGATCTAAATCCCATGGGAAGTCAAAGACTTCCAATAAGTCCAAGGAAAAATGTTGGCACTATGATAAAATTGGGCACTTCTGTAAAGATTGCAAAGAGCCAAAGAAGAAGAAGAAAGGTTCAGATTCAACTTCAGAAAGATCTCAAGAAGATGGTGATGCATTCATCGTAGCTTTGGTAGCCCATGCATCTAATGATGTGTGGTTGGTTGACTCAGGTGCATCTTTTCACATGACCTCTCATCGAAATTGGTTCTCAAAATATGAAGAGTTCAACGGTGGAAAGGTGTACTTGGGTGATGATTCTCACCTAAAGATAGTTGGATGCGGAAGGGTCACTATCAAATTTCCTGATGGACGACTAAATGGAATAAATGGAGTTATACACATTTCAAGTTTGGCATGAAACCTATTATCTGTAAGTATGCTGAATGATGTAGATGTGCAAGTTGTTTTTTCAAAAGAAGGATGCAAGATGATGAGAGGATCGATAGTGCTTGCAAGGGGTACTAGGAGAGGTACCTTATTTCAGCTAGATGCATGTATTCCTCTATGTAATAGTTCTTCATCCTCACCATCTGAATGAGCAATGAAGAATTCTATGGTTATTGGTTTCGATGGATATGCAAACACTTTGGAAGGTAAGCTTCTTGCAAAAAAGACAATGTTGTGGCATATGAGATTTGGTCACATTGGTGAAAAGGGTCTTAGAACCCTAAAAAATAAAAATCTCATTGAGGGGTTAAATGATTGCAATCTCAAGTTCAACTTTTGTTAACACTATGTCTATGGTAAACAAAATCATGTTTATTTTTACTCTAGTTCTCACAAATCTTCTGATGTTTTGGACCTTATTCAATCTGATGTATTTGGTCTTGTAAAAGTTCCTTCAATCTCCAAGTCTATATTTTTTGTATCTTTCATAGATGATTATAGTAGAAGGACATGGATTTATTTCCTTAAAAGTAAGACACAAGTCTTTAGTTGATTCAAGGAATTTAAAGCCCTTGTAGAGAATCAAACTAGTAAGAAGATTAAGTGTGTGAGAACTGACAATGGTGGTGAGTTTTGCTCAGTAGAGTTTGAACAATTCTATAAAGAACAAGGTATTGAGAGGCATAAGACAACTCCTTATACCCCATAGCAAAATGGAGTTGTAGAGAGAATGAACAAGACACTGATGGAGAAGGCTAGGAGTATGCTTAGTGGAGCTGGTTTCGAATAAAGGTTTTGGGCCAAAGTTGTGGCCACCACTTGCTATCTGGTTAACAGATCTCCTACATCAACCCTTGTTGGTAAGACACCCATGGAGGTGTGGTCTGGTAAGAAGCCTTCAATTAGACATCTTCATATTTTTGGTCGTGAAGCTTATGCACATATCCCAAAGGAGAAAAGATCTAAGTTGGAAAACAAAGTTGTTAAATGTATTTTCATCAGATACAATGCTGGTGTGAAAGGATACAAGCTTTGGGATCATGTGACTAGTGAGGTGTTGTATAGTAGAAATGTTATTTTTAGAGAGCTAACATCTTCTCCTATTGTGCTACAACTAGATGAAAAAGAAAAGGAAAAAGATGTTGTTCAGTTGCCTCCTACCCCTGAGAAGACTAAACAGAGAGACCATGTTGGGTCTAATGATGAGGAGAGCTCTAGCAGCTCTAATAGTTCAAAAGAAGAGGAAGAACAACCTCAACCATAGCCCTTGAAGAGATCCATGAGAGAAAGAAAGAAACCAAAAAGTTTTGGTTATTCTATGGTAGATTCTAGTTGTGCTTTTGCTTTGATTACTAACACTGATGAGCCTAGATCTATGAAAGAGGCTTTGGGCATGGAAGATGTAGGTTCCTGGATTGAGGCTATGGATGATGAGATGGCTTCATTAGAGAAAAAAAAAACTTGGGACCTTGTACCTTTTCCTAAAGGGAGAAAATCTATTGGCTGTAAATGGGTGTTCAAGAAGAAATTTTGTGTAGATGGCAGTGTTGAAAGGTACAAAGCTAGATTGGTTGCAAAGGGGTATTCATAGGTAGAGGGAATAGATTATGGTGAAATATTCTCTCCTATTGCAAAGTTGACATCCATTAGATTTATGTTATCTCTTGTTGCATCATATGATTTAGAGATAGAATAGATGGATGTGAAGACAACTTTCCTTCATGGTGATTTGGAGGAAAAGATTTATATGTCACAACTTGAGCACTACATTGTTAAAGGTGAAGAATCCTTAGTTTGCAGATTAAAGAAATCTCTACATGGTTTGAAGCAATCTCCTAGGATGTGGTACCTTAATTTTGATGCCTTTGTGTTGTCAATTGGATTTGTAAGATTGAAATCAAATCATTGTGTTTATTTCAGAGTTGAAAATGATTGCCTTCTTATTGTTGCATTATATGTTGATGATATGTTACTATTTGGGAAGAGTAAGGGTATGATTTATGATTTTAAATCTTAGTTGTCAGAATAGTTTGAGATGAAAGATCTTGGGGCAGCTAGGTACATCTTGGGTATGGAAATCAGTAGAGACAAGTCTAACAAAAAACTTTGGTTGAGTCAAAGTAAGTATGTGAAGTCTGTGTTGGACAGGTTCAACATGGCAAATTGTAGACCACTATGTGTTCCTATTTCTATGGGAACAAAGTTATCTATAGATGATTGTCCAAAATCTCCTAGTGAGGTGGAGGACATGAGTAGAGTACCTTATGCTAGTGTAGTTGGCAGTCTTATGTATGCTATGGTTTGTACTAGACTAGACATTGCCTAAGCAGTAGGAGTCCTGAGTTGATCTATGGCTAATCTTGGATGGGTACATTGGGATGCAGTTAAGCGAGTATTCAGATATTTGAGCGGTACATTAGATTACTCCATATGTTATCATGGTAACTCTTCTATATTATCACATTTATTTGTATTCGTGGGTTTGTGGATTCAGATTGGGTAGGTGATATTGACCGCAAGAGATCCACCAGTGCTTATGTGTTCACTATGTTTGGTGGTGTCATTAGTTGGATGAGCAAGCGACAACCTGTGGTTGCTTTGTCTACTATAGAAGATGAGTACATGGCTACTACTCATGCTTATAAGGAAGCCATTTGGCTTAAGAGATTGTGTTCTGATGTTGGTGTTGGTGCAGAACATATTACTATTTGGTGTGACAGTCAGAGCGCTATTTGCCTTGCAAAGAATCCAACTTTCCATACCAGAACGAAACACATTGATGTGTAGTTTCACTTTGTGAGAGATATGGTGGAAGATGGAAAGGTAAATTTGTAGAAGGTAGATACTGTGAAGAATGTTGCAGATGCATTAACGAAACTTGTGGGCACTAAGAAGTTCAGATGGTGTTCGGAGTCTATGGGCCTTTTGGCCTATAGCGATTAGTTCTTGTTATGTTCCTGTTGCTCTTACAAGGTGTTCAACAAGTGGGAGAATGTTAGGAATAAGGTGTCTCAACCTTGGATAATTCCTATTCTTATTATTTGTTTTTTAAAATGTATTTCTTGCAAATAATGTTGATGTGTCGACATCTTGAATTGTGTATAAGGAGATCATCACTAAAATGGTTATGATGGATTCCTATGACACATAAGAGCTATGTCAGGAAGATTCAATGATAGGTGAAGACATGTGGCAACTGATAAATTTTTTTGGGGTTCCTATTTTCTTAGAGAATGGTAAAACCCTAATACAGTTACCTTTGGGAGTAGCCCTAAAGTGAAGTGCATGTTATAAGCATTTTTAGGGTTGCGAAGAGGAGGATGGGAGAAAGTGTATTGTTGGTACTGCGACTCGCTATTGGTGTCTTCTGTTGTCGCTATTGAACTTGCATTGCAAGTGTTTTGTAACTTTGTGTTGAAGATAATACATTGTGCAGGTTCTGGAGGGTGGGGTTGTTTTACCGAAAGGTTTTTTCCCACCAGAAAATCTTCATGTTATGTGTTTCTTTCTCTATCTAGTTTCTTTATGCTTGGTTGGCTGAAATATTATTGTTTACATGATAGTGAATCTGTAAGTGAAAATTTTTTTAATAGGATTTGCACCATACTTCTCTTAAGAGATTAGTGTAGGAAGTTGTTTCCGTACCTAAGTTTCCTTACACTAATTGGGTTAAGCTTAATTTTGATGGTGTAGCCAGAAAGGAGGGCTCGATGGGTGGAGGGATGGTCTGGGATAGCAAGGTTAGGATGTTTCTTGCATATTCAAGTTAGTTAGGGAAAGTGTCAAACAATACCATGGACGTGATGGCTCTTTTTTGGGGTTTAAAGTTGGTCATAAGTGTGGAATGGAGGGATGTGGAAATTGAAATCAATTCTAAAGTCATCATAGAAACTATTAAAGGAAACACATGGGAGGGATGGGCCATCAAATGTGTGATAGAAGACATTAGGTACTTTGTATATATTATTAATAGGTTTAATTTGAATCACATTTTTTAGGAGGGAAATAGTGTGGCAGATGGCATGGCAGCATTAGGCTTAAAGGTGGACGGGCTAAGATTTTGGAGGGATTTGAACACATTGCTAAAGTTGGTAAGGGAGTTAGTGAGTCACAAAGTGAAGAATGATGAGTCCTAGCTGTATTTTTTTGTATTATGTTGATGAGTTAGCATAGAGGATAGGCCCATGATGTACATATGGCAAGGAGTGATAGATTTGGTATAGGAAATAATAAATTTCCATGGCCCAAGAACTTGAAGTTGGAGAAAGAGGGTTTTTTAATAATTTCCCTATGTGTGTTCTCATACATCGGGCAGAGAAAAGTTTTAATTTTTAAATGGGTAAAGTGCATTAGAAATGATGGAAACGAGTGTGAGAAAGATAATGGCAGCTGACATGTGATTTCTCTTGCTAATATGGATGCTCACATTATTACTATTAATTGTGGTTATTATATCCACCTCTGGGTTATTTTGCCTAAGTGTGAAGTCTTCTTTAGCAACTGTGTTTGGGTTATGAGGAAGAAGAGAAGAGAGGGAAAAATTATAGAGATGGGTGGAAACTTTATGTGCATTGAGCTAGCTATGATTGAGGAAAATGCAAAAAGCCCTATGTGGTATTTGTTGAAGGAAGGTGGACTTGTCTCGCTTATGGAGACACTTAATGGACATGACAAAAATTGCTCCATGCAATTTGTAAACTCCTGGGAGGACCACAGAGTAATGATAAATGGTATCTCATTCCTTATCTCTAAGGAAGTGATTTCTCTAGCAACGAGTTTGGTCATGAAGGGTAGGAAGTGGCAGAAGGTGACTAGGGTGGCCAATGATGTAAGCCTGCAATGTTTCTTTGTGGATGGAGAGGAACCTATTTGACATAGAGGTAGTTTCATGTGGGAGAAGCTTCCTGAACCATGGAACGAGGTCTATTTGATTTTGATGAAATACTTAACCCTGGAAGGAAGGTATGGAGTCTGTTACTATTACCACTTTCCTCTCCTTAATCATTTCCAGCACCGGGATTTTATTTCTATTCTATTTTTTTTTGTTGCATGAGCTAGAGGATTCTATTATGGATGTAAAAGAAAAAATGAGAAAGGGGGTAAATTTCACCATCTTACATCAAGGTTTAATATTCAACTATATCAATTTCACCTTGCCCTGGTCCCCCCCAAGATTGTGGAAGTTGACATCCTTGTTCATCCAAACCTGTGGCCCCAAATTGCCCCCCTTAGGATTACAAGGCCCAATGCCCCTACCCCACAACCTTCACCTAGTGGGGCCCCTATGAAGCCCACCCCCATGGGAAAAAGAGGGAGACAGGATAAAGGGAAAGAGAGGGAGGTTGAGGAGTTAGAGGTGGGGAGAGGGGGTAGGCAGAGGTCAGGGAGGTTAGCAAAATCTAATGCTGAGAGGAAGTTAAAAGTGGGGGCATCATAGGAAGAGGAGACAGATTTAGAGGATTCAGGCTACCCAAAATGGAGGATGAAAGAAAAGGCAGTAAATTTTGGGGTGGGAGGAATGGAAGAGGAGGAAGAGGAGATTTTGGACTCCTCTCAGTTGGTTTTGGGTGAAAGAAGAAAGGAGAATAAGGATGTGTCACATGTTTTGGCAACTGTTGAATTGGGTTGTGTGGACCTAATGAGGAATTAGTTCCCTGAAATGGTGGATAAGGTCCCTTCCCCCATCACGATCTCCTACCCTATCAAAGCTTTTTTGAAAGATATTACTAACCCCCTGATTGTGCAAGAAGCTACTAAGAGACAAATTGATGGCTGCCTTGGCGAGATGTAGAAGGCTGGTAGTGAAGTGTGGGAGAGAGAATGTGCCTACTCACTAAGTTCATAGTCAAAGTGACACATGTGGTTGCCACCAAGCTACACCTACTCAAGGACATGAAGGGAGACCTGTCTAAGGAGGATTCAAAGATGTTATTCAACTTCTTCACAGAAGACTCCTGAGAAGGAAGGAAGCCAAAAAAATTTAAGGGCTCCCTTTGTTTTATTTTAATGTTGTTTATCTATTGGTTGCCAAACTTAAATGGTTATAAGGCTGATAAGCCTTTGTTTATATTTTACTATAGTTTCTTTAATTTTAAAACAGACAATATGTTTAAGCCTGCTGATACTTTATTAATTATGGTTCTGAACCTTGTTTTTGTCTTACTTTTTGGTAGGGGGTAGTTTTTATTAATAGTAATCTACTGATAGTTGACCAGTTTGTTTGTCATGGGCCAGCTCCCTAGTTTTGGCTGCTTTTACTTCAAAAACAAATTAAAAAACAAATGAAAAAACTATTAAGAAGACGAGCACATCAAATATTCTACAACAATCTATATTCACACTTGCAAGACTACTAAGAAAAAATAAATAAATGTATTATTCTAAAAAAAAATTATATGTTCCAACTTGCCTACAAATAATGAATAAATGAATGAATGTATTAGTATATTCGGACGAATAATACATATAAGGTTTCATATAATTAAAGAGCTGGCTAGTTTGCATAGACAACGAAAATAGATTGTCTTGTTCTTAAGATGTCTGTATTTTTACTCTGCATATTCTTTTGACGCCTCAATTTCTTCGTACGACCTTCTAACGTTACAATTTATGTTCAGTACTCTACAATGAGTCCAGAAGATTTGACTTTCCATATTACAAATTCAATGAAAACTTTCATTATTTTTAGTTGTGTGTTTTATTTGCCCCAATTATCACCCAACAGTTATAAACATGACAATCACATCTGACAAAAATGCTAGCGGCAAAATAGAGAGGTGTTATATAATCTGTTATCAGCAATCTACAATGAATCCATAACCCAACAATACAATTTTTTGTCACGGCATAGTTGTTTTCTCATTATATTTCCCATGGAAATTGTTTTGGGTAAATAAGATACACTGAATTGCTTCACATAACTCAACAATGGCTGAAATATCAGAAAGACGTGCTCTTCCAAAGTGGAAACCAACAAAGGAGCAATTACAAATACGGGAATTTTCATATATTAATGATAATTGTTCTCCATCCACAGAGCAAATATATCGCATTGCTGATTCTCTCAGAAGATATGGAGAGTTACAAGCAAAAAGTGTGTTTTACTGGTTTCAAAACCGCAGAGGAAGTGACCGGCTGAGCAAACGCCGAAGGTTGGATCAAGCTATGGCTTCACCTATGCCCATCTCTGCAAATATCATAACTGGTAAATTCAGAGCTCTTTTAAATGAGTTACATTAGAAGGTGTCATTAGTATTTAGTGAAGTCCAATCAATCAGATGTTTTGTTTATTACATAATTATATTGGATTTTATTTTAGAATTCATCATCTGATACTCTTGCAGATTATATAATTTTTCGAAGTATGAAAACTTTCAAATGAATTGTTTCGTGAACTATATAGCCTTTTTACATTGCCTGGTTATTCTTTTGTACTTTTAAGGTTTTCATTGGTATTGGACTTTTCTATTTGAATATTTTTTTAATAAACATCTTCTGTGCAGTTAGAATTCTCAATTTGTTTCCAATCCCTATGCGAAGTCTCTGTGATGAAATAAAAATTTCTGAGAATAATAAGCTTAATGTCTTTCATGCTTTCGTACAAAAAGGGTCCTGAGAAAATAATGAATGGTAATAACCTTTACTTTCTGTATTTTTTTTTTTTTTTTCATTTTTATATTTGACTTTAAGTTTTAGGGTGACCTAAAGCCGTTTATGTATGTTTTGGATATATCATACAATGTTTTTATTGTCACCATACATTTTTAGATCGCTTCAAATTAACAGTTATGTTCTGATATTGGAAGTTATGTCATAGTAAAAAGAAAAGTCAGTTTTTAATTCCGAGTACAGGGAAATAGGTTAAGATGGAATATCTTAAAAATGTGTTTTTTGGTGAATAGCTCCTTTCTATTAATAAACTAATATACTTGTTACATATTCACAAAAAATACTTTTCATAACTATAAGATTCACTATTTTGTTTTATAGTTATTATTCTATAGTTAAACATATATATTGATATTGGAAGTTATGTCACAGTGAAAAGAAAAGTCAGTTTTTAATTCAAGTACAGGAAAATAGGTTAAGATGGAATATGTTAAAAACGCTTCTCATAACTATAAGATTGGCTATTTTGTTTTATAGTTATTATTCTATAGTTAAACATATATGATTTCAAATACAGTTTGATCTACTGTATGTCAGTCATTAAAGCTAGCGAGCAACCAAAATTAAAGAAAAATCTATCAAACATGAGAAAACTATATTTTATTAAGCATGAGTTTACTTTTTGCAATGCATCATGTCATTTTTACCTTTACACAAAAGGAAGAATGCCTAATAATTGCAGCCAAAAGAAATCATAAGTGAGACACCAAACCTGAAAATATTTTAATAGTGAGGAACAACTCTTAACTAACTACATAAAAAAATAACATAAATAGAAAAGAAAAGTTTCTTTTAATAATAATAATAACAACAACAAATGTCACGATAATATAACTATATATTCGTCTATTAAATACATCCATAAATATAAAAGCTAAAATGTTTTTTTTTAAAGATAATCATGTTCTATAATAAATCTTCAATCTTAAAATAAAAAAGTTAGTAGATCTTCAAATTTATTGAAACATGCTACATATTATTTTCAAAACTATTAATACCATATACCATCTAACTTTTGTTTGCATACTTTTGGCTACTTTAAAAGCTCAATTATCATACTATGACTCAATAATTTGAGCTTAATATTAGTTTTATTCCAATGCTTTAATATACAATGTCGTTGTATTTTATGAGAATGTTATGCACATTTATATTTAAATGCCTTCGTGTTCAAGGTTAATCCATTTTAAATGATTTCAACTGAATGTGTAAAGTAGAAATTCTTAGTTGATAACAAGACCTTCAAATATGAATGGATGTTCTTTTATCATATCTATTGACAACTTAGTTTCTGTGATGATTGCAGAAGAACCAGAAATCAAAATAAAGCAGATGTGCAACATGGGAAACGAATATGATAAGTCTTTTGAAAGAGGAGGCTGGGCAATACCTCAAATCAGCACCATGGATAAAATTTCTAGGCCTCCGCAACATGCAGAATTTCAACAATTTCAGCATAGAACCAAAGCACTAAAAACATTACAATTGTTTCCACTAACTCCAACTAATAGTAGATATAAAAATGATGACGTGTTAGACTTGAAAATATCTATTTAATTGACTCCAATGTATATTATCGTTTGGCTTTTCATAAATTTATCTGTGTGTTAATTATTAAATATTCATAATTAAGAAATTTTGAATATTTTTTTTTCTTAAACTACTTTTTAACTAAGAATTGTACCGATACATGGAATGTTTTGTAATTATAGTCTAGCATCCAAAAAGGTAATGTACCGATACATGGAATGTTTTGTAATTATAGTCTAGCATCCAAAAAGGTAATAAATTTAGAAAGTGTTTTCAAAATTTATAAATTTGTATATTGAAAGAAATATTAATTTAATTAAGTCATATAATATAGTGTATAGATTCAATTAGAAAAATGACATCAAATCTAATAAATAGTTTGAAACCAATTACCTAAATATAGGCTACCAATTAAAGATCTAAAAAGATGAAGAACTAGAAATATAACTAGTCCCTAGACCTTAAAACTAGTCCCTAGAAATTGAGCAAAGGAAAGACTTATCCCTTTCCAATCTTCATTAAACTCATTGACCTTATCGAGAAAAGAAGTCCTTTTAAAATGATCCACATCCACATGGAAAGGGGTCCTTTTATTTTCCTATGCTTGGCCCTCTTTTCTTCTAGCTCAACCTATTAAGTGTTGAAGTAGCGGCGAGTCTTCTCCATCATTTTCTTGCTTAGTAAAACAAAATCTTATAATATTTATTTATATGATATTAGTTAGCTTTTACATTTCCCAAAGAACTAACCATATCATATTTTAGAGAGAGAGAGAGAGAGAGAGAGAGAGAGAGAGAGAGAGAGAGAGAGAGAGGGTGACTCTTATCATAAGTTTGAAAGGAGATTGTAATCCTTTATTAGGACATCAATTTTTCTTTGGAGTTATGACCTTGGCTCTGTATGTCTTCATTGCATTAGCTACAATCTTCAACTCATGGACACTTGGAATGACAATTTTGTCAGCTCTAATCATCCAATAATCATGCATTTCTACCAACTCTCAACTCCTAAGATATTTGATTGGAGCTTCCTTGATGCACACTTCAAAACACAATCCATTGCTGAGATTTCCAGAATCTTTGCCACCTAAAAATTTGATGGATCAATAGCCTCTTCACTGAATGTTAGAAAGTTAGTTTTCATTCATTCAAGGTCTTCCAACTAGATATTATTGGTGACAAATGATTCATTGTACAAAACCTTTAAATATTTGAATATCGTGTTCATCACCTTCTACACTAAATCATATACATCCTTCAACTCATGCTCTGACTTCACTAAGCTCTCAATTATGAAATCTAATGATTACTTCTAGTGAAGCAATGACTCTGGGCTTGTCTTGAGTATCACATGGGTCACAACAACATTAGTCTTCATGTCAACCACCTGTTGCAACAAGGTCAATTGATTTGTTAGGATCTCTAATACTTTGTGCATCAAAGTCTAGTGGATTAACACCGCTTCTCTCAAATTTTCAATGTCTAAGAGAAAATTCTGAAGGCTCTCAATGAGAGGGGACCTTGGGCCTTTATTTCATCAATCCAAGCATGACCAATTTCATGAAATTGCCTCTCCTATTGTAGATTAAGTAGAAAAATATTTTTCTCCTCTGCACTTAGGTTGAATGTGCTTGTAGATTTACTTCCAAGTGTAGCTCTAATGTGATCCATCAACTCCTTACTTGAGGCTTTGAGTACCTCTTTTTTTGACCTTAACTCCTTCATTCTATACCTAATTTTCACATTTGTTGATTTCTAGATGTTGACCACAGAGTCCTACAGTTGAATTCCTATGCCAATAGTTCTAATATGGAAATCCTTAGGAGTTAGCTCATGAAAATTTACCTCCTTTTGAGATTCTACAATCTCCACTAGCATGTGAATAGTAGAATAATTCGTGGCTAATGCTGCCATGGTCCTCTACTTCTTTTCCTTCTTTGATGTTGGTTGAGATAAAGTTTCTTGTACAATAATGTCCTTAAATGGAAAACTTTCCTCACATATCCACTTTTTTTTTATCAATAGTCTCTTCCAACCAAGATTTGGTTAAAAAGACATTGAGTGCTGAGTACAAAGCTGTAGAATCAAATAGCTTCCTCACAACTAGAGGTGTCATCTTTCTTTAGCTAGAAAAAGGAAAAGAACTTGCTTTACTAGCAAAGATGGCTAGAGTATCACCTTGTTGAGATGCCTCTCACTCTTGGCCATCTAGAGGGTTATTGTCACCATTGAGGTTGATGACTAGCATAAGGAATGTAGCCTTTTCTACTATTCTCTCCTTCTCCTCCTTTTTTCCTTTATATTTCTCTTCTTCTCCAACCTTTTCCATAACTGGAACGGATCCTCCTACACAAATTGGAGTTATTTGAACATTCTTTTTAGGAGGTTAAACTCCCTCTCCATTGAGAGATTGTGTTGGACTGGCTGATGTTAATGTAGCACCAATTGTGGATGTAGTAGGAATAGATTGGGTTGTCCCAAAAGATACTCCACTAGTAGAACTTATAGTTCTAGTTCTCTTCTTCCTTTCTCTACTCAACTTCATTGATTTGTTCATCCTCTTGATTATACCATGCATCAGGACTTTTATCTTGTCAATAATAAGATCTTCAGGTGGAACTAACACTGTAGGACTATTCTTGACTTTCTCATAAGTTGAGGAATGCATGTAGGTGCCATCATATCTAAGATCACTAACAATAATAGTGTCATTATACATCTTAATTTTATCTATTGTCAATCTGAACTAGTACCTTTCTCTAGTTTGGTATTCATCATGACACCTGACCCAATAGTACTCAATATCTAGAACATGCCTATGAGCATACCCTAGCTCACATGATCTTTTACAAAGTTAATAGGGTCATACTAGGGTCTTATCACCTCATAATCAATCAATTTATTTTTTCTCTCAAAGGCTTTGACTAAATTTTGGGCATCAAATCTTAAGGTACAAGAATAAGTTCCATGTTGAAGTTGATGAAACATCAACCCCATAGATCCCAAGAATCACCTACATGCAAACACCTATCATAAAAAGAGGGAAGCAAAAGCTATGAAGGTAGGAATTGCCAAATCCATAAATGCAACATTCTGGATGAGCAAAGGAGAGATTTCTAAATTATCAATAATGAATGAATAAATTACAAAGAGATTAATTGATATAAAAAGGAGATCAAAAATCCAACATAAATCTAACCTACGTTGCATGATAATAATTAATAAAAGAATTAATTATTATATGCATAAATTTTAGCTTACATAAACTAGAGATAATAAGTGAATTAGTAATTAAATCAATATGATTTAATTAATAAGAAAACACTTTATTACGCTAACAGCCTCCCCCCCCCCCCCCCCCCCCCCCACCTGGAAAAAAAAAGAAAAAAAAAAAAAAGAACCTAAGATAAATTTAGGGAGTAGCTAAAAACTTAGAAACGAATACTAAAAGGATATTGGGTACTAAAAACAAGGCCTAATGAGGTGCCCAAGCACAACCAAATCTCTAAAAAGAGGAGAAATCAATAAAACCACATGGGAAAAACCATACTCCAAAAAGAGATGGAAATAATGTTCTATAAGATCGGAACAAAAGATGATCATGAAGAACACCACTAAAGCATGAAGCTAAAAACATTGTCAAATTGTTGATTTGAAGAACCTCCAATGTATAGAACATGATGAGGTATAGAAGACTAAGTATGAAGAGATGATTAATTGAAGATGGAAAGTATCTTCATGGCCTTCAAAAATAGGAATGAAAGAATATCTATATGGTAAATGATCCCATCTCATCAAAATCCATAGGTATCCAACCATTGCAATCACCTAGTACATAGGATCAAATACTAAATACATAGCTCATTCCATCAAACCAAGAAAGTAATAGAATCATAATAACCCCCTTATAATTTTGAGAGGTAACACATGAACATTGAAACATAATGCAATATCTCTTGTAGAAAGAAGAACCAACAACATTCAGTGTGTAAAAGAAGTACAAATACTTATAAAGGCATGTGTCATCGACACATCATGAGGCTAATCCCATGGAAGGAACACTCGCTTGACAAAGGAAGATGGAAAATATGGCCAACATGAAAACCCTCAAGGTACTTTATAATGTAGTTTGAGTATAAAAAAGTACAAAGATGTGCAAGATCTCAAAATGCAATAGAGTGGCACTTTATCTTAGTGTGTTTACAAAAATACTACAAAAGGATGTCAAAAAAGATCAAAAGAGACATAAGGATGATACAATTGATAGTACAACACATGAAAAATCATCTAAAATAAAAAAAAATTTGATCCTTGGACCTTAAATAACCAAGATATCCATCAAAATGTAGAACAGAAAAAAACTGAATGGGATGTGTCTAGAGTAGAATTTGGAAAATAGAATGTCCCAAAATATGTCTCTCAAAGTACAAAATAGGACTTCTAACTTTGAGAGACAAAATAGGCCACCAAACAACATAAAAAATCCAAATAAACAACACCATCATGATGGGCTCAGAATTAGCTTTCGGACCTTTTTTTGGATAAAAAATTAGAGTCTGGACGAGCAAGTTATGGCAAAAAAACCACATGTAGGTCAAAAAAGCACTAGAAAAAACAAAAAAATTACCACCTCAGGATCCATACAAAATGCATCAAAAAATGTACCTACTAGCCCTAGAAATTACCTTAGGGAGCATGCTAGTTCTATACCAAAACTATCTTGATTTGCATGCCCAAAAAAATTTCTTTGCATACAAAAATATCTTATTTTTGTACTAAATAGCACAAAATTGTTTCCTTGAGAAATGTGTCAAAATTTTCAAATTTTGAAAAAAATCTTAATTTGCGTACCAAAATTTAGAAAATCATTGCATCGAGAAATGTGAAAAATCTTGATTTTTGAAAAAAAAAAATCTTGATTTGCATGCCCAAAACTTGAAAATCACCACATCAGGAAACATGCTCAATATGGAGGAAAAAATTTTAGCCTCAAATTTTAATTGTGTCAAATTGGACAAATTTTATATGAAAATACAGCGTTTTGGTTGCTCTGAGCTCAATGGTGATCTTCATTTGGGCTCAAAGTGACCCAAAATAAGTGACCCGTAGTTTTAATACAAAATATCTCTGAAAAATGAAACCCTCTAAAAGAAAAAGTATAGATCTAAAAGCCAAGAAAAACTTATCATAAATAAATAGGGACATGAAGACGTGGAGCTCTAATACCATGTTGAAGTTGATGAAACATCAACCACATAGATCCTAAGAATCACCTACATGCAAACACCTCTCATAGTGAGAGAGAAACAAAAGCTATGGAGGCAGGAAATGCTAGGTCCATAGATGAGACATTCTTGATGAGCAAAAAATGGATTTCTATTATCAACAATGAATGAATAGATTACAAAGTGATTAACCCTTATAAAAGGAGACCAACACCCTAACATGAATCTAACCTAGGTTGCATGATAATAATTAATAAAAGAACTAATTATTGTATGCCTAAGGTTTAGCTTAATTAAATAAGAGATAATAACTAACTTAATAACAAAATCAATAAGAAAATACTTTATTACTCTAACAGTCTAACCACTACTAGAAACGAGATCACAACTATCTTGTTCACATTGGAACATAAGGTGTTCACCTCCAGTATTTGTCTACACAACTCAACAAGAACTACCTTATCTTCATGATATCCGAGAAAGCTCTTTGGGAAGCCATTGAATGCACCAATATCTAAGTAGGAAAAAGATGGAAACTAAATAAAAGATTTGAACTGGTTGATTGCTAATATGGCTTGATGCAGTAGCATCCAGAGGTATAAGGGCAATCCTGTGTCACCCAAAAAAATGTACTTAGACTTAGTTTCTGTTTCATGTGTTTTCATTTCTGGATACCCATTTAGGTCAAATAAAGGTTCCAACTCTCACAGTTCCACTATTCATGTTTTGGGTTAGAGTTTTTAATCACCTTGGGATACGTGTAAATGCCAAAAAAATAGGAGTATGTAATTGAGCCATCATTTTTGTGAACTAGAAGGTTTAAATTGGTCATATGATTGTCATTGTAATTTAGAACATTCTAGAAAAAGAATCAGGTCAAAAGGCCCCACGGTTTGAAAGTTATCGTAGTTTTTCAGTTTCTAGAGACCTCCTAAGAATGCTTCATAGTCAGGGTAGGGGCATTAAATGACCTCGTACAGGGCCAAAAAATGGGGGACAAGTAAAGCTGTCTATAGGGCTATAGTGCGCTTCAAGAGCTTTCTGGAAATGTAAACAGTTCATCAATCGGAGCTACGGTTACCATTTCTGGATTCTTCTAGTTTTGTGTTGACTTCTATTGCAGCGTTTGGAGCCTTCTACATGATCGGTGGATGCCAACTAGCACTTTCTATAGTGTATTCCTAATCCTTAACCCTTTGGGGTCTATTTAAGGACATTTTTGGCATTGTAAAAGGCAGTTCAGAGTGGAGTTTGAGAGAAGGTACTAGGAGAAGAATTTATCTCCAAATTTATGCTATTGTAAGCCCATAGGGCATGTTTTCGAGTTTTTTTCTCTGCATGAAGTGTACTAGCATATTTTCATAGTTAATAAAATTTTCCTTTTCCTATTGTGTCCATTCTATGCTTGGGTTGTGTCCCCATCATGGATTCTAGGAAAAACCTTCACTTAGGGCACCCTTTTAATTCTCAATATAGCCTTATTATAAAGGCACCATTTACTCTTACATATTCTTGAAAAATCCTCTACAATTAGAGATGAGGATATAAATCATCTAACTCAGTATTTTTTTCAAAGTCTTCAATACTCAGAAGGCTAGGCCAAAGATGATGCGTGGCTAAGGCATATCTCAAATATGAAGACATAAAGAATTGCCTGAATTCCTTCTTTGAATTTAGCTAGGAGGCAAGCTCTCCACATATAATCTGAGCCCAGTCAATTTAATGTCCCTTAGCACAAATATCTTAGACCAAGTAGAAGTGATGGTCAATAAAACATATAATTTCTTCTTTTCCTTGTAATCTTAGCAACAATGCCAAGATATCAACAATTTCTCTGTTTAAATTGGTTCCAAAAAGATTCCTTAGCATCTTACTCTTTTTTCTCTGAGGAGACTAGAACCATGTTCTCTACGTGTCCTCTCTCCTTAGAGTCTTTTTCTCATTGAGCATTAATGTAGAGGGAGAAAAGTAGATGTTGTAATACTCTTCCTTTATTGGGAATCTAAATTGAAATTGCATCAATTCTTTATGCACATAAACCAAAAAAGATTGATCAGGAAACAATATATGCTTTGTCTCTAGGTTGTATCTTTCAATACGTTCTTTTACCAATTCTAGCACTTGCACGACCATGGAAAACCTAACAATCTCAACTAGCTTGTTGTCTTTTAATTTCTAAGTAATTGGATGGATGAGACGGGTATTGAGTGTTTTGTGCAGATCACCCAAGTCATAAAACTTGAAGGAAGTATCAAAAAGGTACTTTACCTCACTCTCTAATCTAATTAGATGATCATACCCTATGACTTTGATTTCCATTAGCATATGCTTTTACATAGAGAAAAAAAAATTACTTTGATAAAATATTCATTGCAATATGAAGAACTTTGTTTGGCAGAAATCTAATCATTTAGACTCAGAGATTTGAGCATTAGTGTCACATAAATGAGATACCTCACAACTAATGGCCGTAATTGTCATATTTGTGATAAATTAGGTAGATTAATAGCTCTTTAAATCACTTTACTTCCATCCATACAATAAAATATGACATCAAATTCACATAAATCTCATGTAGTAGCAAGATTATTCACTTACTGAATCGATTAGGTCTAGTTCATAGGAATCCACCCTTTTTATTTCAGAATCTAGAATAAAGGTTTGCACTAAAATTCTTTATGTTCGAGGAATGAAGCATAAAACTATCCTTTCATAAGCTTTCCTTTTCCTTTGATTTGAGATCTCCTTAAGGGAAATACTCCTTTAGTGCCCTAGATACCTTATCACTTTCTTCTCTGCATGAAGCCTTCCTTTCTTATTTATCTCATTCCTTAGAGAAGCCAAAAAATGAACTTTCTACCATGAGGGCTTAGACTATTATTTTCTTCAACTAGGATCCCACTTCATGAACTAATCCATTATAAATAACTTTGTGGTATTTCCAATGAATGTCTTCACATCTAGATTTAGTATTTCTACACTTTTATATCTTTTGGAATAGAAGTTTCATATTT
This sequence comes from Cupressus sempervirens, assembly GCA_028749045.1. Taxonomy (NCBI): domain Eukaryota; kingdom Viridiplantae; phylum Streptophyta; class Pinopsida; order Cupressales; family Cupressaceae; genus Cupressus; species Cupressus sempervirens. Next base: position 590,554,711 of record CM053793.1, on the reverse strand, counting down.
TATTTTAGATAGAAAGTATCTTAGGAGCATATGCTTTCCAAAGATTCAAACTAGAATTATTTCTCTTATTTTCCTGACATTGCTTTAGAAATGAACTCGAAGACGCTTCCAAGGGGAAAGTGCTTAGATTGATGGAACTTTGTTCCTTGAAACAAAAATAGATTTTGACTTTAGAATGGTACTTTGGGAGTTCCATCACATAGATCCTTGTTCTTTTTATCCTCTCATCATGAATCAACCTTTAAATACACATGGAGATGTTAATATGATTTTCTCTTTGAGATGCTAATCAACAGAGTGTTCCAGCAATGGGAATTCAATAGCACAAGTTGGAATCCAAAAGGAAACTATGCTAGCATTAGGGGCTAATTGCATAAATAACAATTGGCTCCGTTCTCACTATGAAAACATTCATATAGAAACCCACTAAACCTAGATCACCTAAAACCTTGATGCAAATAAAAAGAAAACATCTAGCATAGAGGTGTTAGGAGAAGCAAATAATGGAAAACCTAGAAAGACCCAAAAGGAAAGCCTTGGGGATTCTTGATGAGAAAGGAATCACCTAGGGTATTCCTAGATGAGGACTCAAACATAAATACAATAAAAACTAACCAAGCTAGAAGCTTAAAAGGAAAGGTGGTGCAAGAGCACCTAGGTTATTCCTAAAGACCCAATTAGTTTTGGCTTGAAACTAACTCCAACCAAGTCATTATGTCTTTGCTTAGACCTTATAACATCTTGTTGTTGTATGTGACTAGACAATTTAGTGGCAAGGTATTTTTTAGTGGTTAATATTCATTAATTGGCTAATTTTAGAAAACTTTTGCTAGTAATTTGGCTAATAATTTAAGATTTAACGCAACCTAAGTCACCACAATATTCAATACATGATCATATTTGATTCACATATATTATATATTATCAAATAAATTAAAATCAATACACCAATAATTACAATAATTATTAGTTACTTTAGGGATATATCACGAATATTTAGTTTTCACTATTGATTTAAAATATAGTGTAATTATCCTCATAATTTCCACGAGATAAAACATGTTCAATTTTGATTTGTAATAGTCCATGATGATTAGAAAACTTCCTATTATTATTGAGATTCACCAATATTTCTACTCAAAAATTATGATTCCAAAATAATCACGAATGTAAATAATATTTAAAATTAAAAAAATTAAGAGATTCGTAGATAAAAATAATTTTGTTTTTCAAAATAATGAAATATTCACAATTTTTTTTTATCTTTTTTTTGAGGGGGTTTTCTTAAAGTTTACCCTATTTAGTGGTTAGTGCTAATTTCAATATAGTATAGTTTACGATGTTATTAAGTGTTTGGTCCTTAGAATAATATGGGAAATGTGGTTTGAATGGGTCCTAGACTTAGGTGAGAAGTGAAAACTCAATAAAAGGCTTTAATGGTGGTTATTCATTATTTGGAGCAAAGTAGAGGTTATCAATGTTAGTTTTCTACATTAATTGAAAAGATGCTAAATTATTCTCATGACAACATTTTACAATTTTACAAATGTTGCATGCAACATCGACAAGTTTTGATTCCTTTGAAAACCTAGGGAGGAAATAAATTCTAGTGGTGAAAAAATATGGAGGAAACAATTTTATATGCTCCAAGGCTCATTTCTCAAGATAGAGTCAAGATTGTATGGAAGTTTTTGAATGTGAATAGAGAATGTGTTCTAGTTATCTTAGTACAATCTAATTGTTTTGAGTGCTAATAGTATTCTAATAGATTTAAGGGCTTAATATAGTGATGGATTCATGGAATAAAGGTAGGAATAAGACTTTTTCATTTAGGGAGAAAGTATATTCAAGATGGTTTATTAGGCTTAGAAAATTGTTTAGGATTTATGGAGTTTACTAGCCCAGTTCATGACGATTTTGGTTTCATGGCTTGCCTATAAAATCCAACTATGGAAAACTAAAAAAGGTGGATGAATATGTTAGGGTATATATGCCAATAGGAGAACTAGAGAATTGGTTTTCTATTATTAAATTTATGCCCTAAGCAAGTAATACTTATCCAACTAGGTGTATAACAATGGAAGATTTAATTGTAGAAGAAAGGGTGAGTGTGAAGGAACTAAACCAAGAGTCATTGTAGAGTCATTATGGTACTATAGAAACATAGGTGTGAGATAAGAGCTTTTCCAAAGCTTTTGAATATATTTCTAGGTAGAAATCAGTCCACTACTTTCTCGAAACTCAAATAGCCCTATTAACCCTACATTTTAGGTCACTAGTGTACAGAGGACTTGAGGACCTTCTACCTAGAAAGTATTATAGGTTTTCAAAAAGCTTATTAGGATCCTAGGTTAGAACTTTAGTTTTTTTTATGTTTTGGGAGAAAATCTAGAAAAATACTTTGGATATGGCTAATTGGTCAATTAGACCTAATAGAGTCTTATAAATAGTAACATAGGAACTTGATTGAATTGAGATTGGAGACCTATTCAAATATAATTGAAAGGATGTAGAATGAGTGCAAAAATTATCAAAATTACCCTTGCAACATGGTTGGAGATTTTATTAAGGGTTTCTATCTATAATGCTTCAAACAAGAGTGAAGCATTGAGACAAAACTAGTGATAGTTGTCCTTCACGGTTAAACACAAGAGGAATAACTCTTGGAGTGGAGTTAGGATAGTCTTAGGATTAAATTCCTAAGGCTATTGAGATCCTTAGAGAGATATTAAGATCCCAAAAATATTAGACAAATAGATTCCTTTGGTAACTTTTGTGAGTACCCCTTCGAGTACTTCTATTAGATTAGTATCATATTATACTTGATTAGAAATATGGTTAATGTTCCTAAATATAAATAAAATAAGGTTTCCTCCCTTAGATCTATTTTGAATGTGATGTTCCAAATTGATTAGGCACAAGAAAGTGATCAATGGAAAAATAGATCAGGTAATGGAAAACAGAGAGAGACGGGGTTATATGATCTTTCTGTTAGAATTTCTTTAGAATAACTAGGTGGGGGGGGGGAGAGGGGTGAATCAATTATTCAAGGTCCAAATGTCTTATTCAAACTTTTCACTAAGTATAGTGAGCCCATTCACTCATTAATTCATCCAAGCTTTAATTATTCTAACCAGCAAGTTACCATAAATCAGCGTGCAATCATAACACATAAGAAATCAACACATAACACAGTGATTTACATGGAAACCCAATTTGGTAAAAACCACCAGTAACATGCTACTCAATTCTCACTCTTTTAAAGTGATGTTGTATGAAAGGCCTGTCTTGTTAAAGGCTTACAACACATTGTCAAATGTGACCTTATTAAAGGATTTAACCACCCTGTTAGAAGTGGGCCTTGTTAGAGGACTTTACAACATTCACTTGGAATGTCACACTGTTAAAGGATTTACAAATGGCTATTAAACCAACCTAAGTCCATAGGATTTTCAAATCTAATACAATTGCTAGAGATTATTAGAAAATCTTTGACTTGATTACAACATACAACTTATCTTGTAGATCTTAGATCACTTCTCAGCTCATACCCTTGCCTAGCCTTCAATCCCCGCAACTTTGATAGCTTGCCCTCCTCTCAAGCTTAGTCTCCTTGAGTTTCCATGCTTAATGTACTAGTGCAATCATCTCTTCATGACCACTTGTAGAAGCAGAGCCTCTATGCTATGTCTTCTCCTAGATATCTTCTCCTTGACACCCTTCTAACCACTTCACAGATTTGGCTCTTCAATAGCAACAATATCAGTAGCTATTTGCTTCTTACTCTATGACTCCTAAAATAGAAGTCTTGGAGTTCTTTTCCTACTTGATTCTTCCATTCTTTAATTTCAATTCACATGGATTAGGTAGGATTCATTGCATCTAACCCATATTTTGTTTCCTCTAGAAACTTCTTGAATAATCCTCTTAAATTCACCTAAAAATGGTTTACATAGAATTCTGTACCACCATCTCATCATCCTTATCTTCCAACTCATTCATGAAATTCAAGGCAATCATTTTGCCAGCTCAAATTTGGTGAATCTTCGTCATTTAAAATAACGTAGTAGCTTGGCACTATTGAAATACTGGCGCTTGGCACATACTGTGTTACTCAGCATCAACTGTGTTTTTCGTGATGCTTAGCACCAACTAAGATTTTACGATGCTCGACACTTGAACTTTACTTAGCACCTGAAGATCACTTGGCATGCACTAGAATTTATTATTACTCGGCTTCAATTGAGAACTTTCTCAACTTCAACTAACTTGCTTGGCACCTACTAATGATTTTAGTTTAAGCTTTGCATTCAACATTATTACAACTTATTCCTCCAACGTTTCTAAGTGTCACCAACCTCTGTATCTTTGAGTATGTTATCAATACATCATTTACCCATTGTCTCAACTAATCCTTGCACTTCATTACAACATGATAACTCAACCTTCCCCTTACACACTCTTGTTACATCTTGTTAATCAAATCCTCTTTATCAATCAACTAAGTGATAGTACTTGGATCTTGTAAGAAAATGTCATTCCTACAAATAGCAAGTTTGACATCAATGAAAAAAAAATGATTAAAAACATTCTTTTAACAAAAATATTCTTTCTTTTCAATAATCTCCCTCTTTGATCTTTACCAACAAGCTTTTCAATCAGATTTCCAACAATCTCCCTCTTTGACATTGATAACAATCTAAACTTATGAACCATAGGACTAAACTAGTTAACCATAGGCTAACTAGGTTAGAATAGTAAATCAAATACCAAAAAGTAAATTGTGACTTCACATCTCCTTCTACTATTCTAATTGCTTCAATTTATCTTCTCCCCTTTCGCTATTGTATCCTTGTTATTTTTCTTTCTCCCTCTATCTTGCTCATCTTCTGCTATTATGATCAACTACTGATTACTTCAATCAACTTCTCCCTCTATCTTCTTTGATCAATATTACTACAACTTCTCATGTTGATTAGTTTCTCACAATTTCTCCCTCTTTGACAACAATGCTAGACATATTAGCATCTTATCATGCTAGTGCAGCTTATGCAGGTTCATTCAATTTCTTCCTTTGTCACTGTCATGTCCCCTTTTCAAATAATTAAAATATAATAATCTTTGCTAAGGCAGGCAGACCCAAGAAAGTGAAGTTTCGAAAAAAGGGGGTTAAATCTTTGGAAACCATTGGATTAATAAATGAAAATTATTATTAAAATATGTTTCATTAACCTCTCTTGGACGTGAGTTACAGTTATGCCCTCTTTTAAAGGGTTTTGGAGGCATTTTGGGCTCATTCCAGAACTTTATTTTTGCTCATTCTTTGTTATTCTTCAGAGGCTGCCAAACCTGTGGAGAAGGAGACCCAAGAACGGGAGTTTGCAGGTTTCCAGGGAGACCTAAGAACGGGAGTTTGCAGGTTTCCAAGAAGGCTAAGGATGGGAGTTTGAAGCCATTCCATGTGCATGCTCATACAGAGTTTGCCTTTGTGCTGAACAGTGCAGATTTGTGAGTTTCCGGGTGTATTTTTGTAAGAGTTTGGTGTTTCCGGTTGAGTATTTCATATCAATTTTGGTTGCTGCTGTATTTTATACTTTAAGCTGTTAAAATAGAGCTGAATATATATATTGGGACATGATTAAACTTCTAAGATAGATTATTAGTGTTCTTGTGGTGTTTCCGGGCATATTTTGTGCTATTTCGGGAGCCCGATGAGCATAGTTTTTGTCCTACATTTTCGAGCTGTTGTGTAAAGGCTATACGGATCTGGACATGTCAATTTGTAGGCTGTTATGCTACTGAAAGTTCTATAAAAATTTCCATTTTCAGATTCATTAATAATTTGTGAAGTTGTGAAGCTTTTAGCACTATTTTCAACATACCCGATTTGGGGTTTCTTAAGGAATTTGGTGGATCTTTGGGATATTAGCTGTTTGATTTTAAAGATCTGATTAGAGGTTGGAAATATCATGAAAAATCAGAAAAGGGACATTACAGTGGTATCAGAGCCATGATCTTGCCAGCCTGAGGGTTTGTAGAAGTTGCAGGTCAGTTTTGACAACTACCCAGATCTTGCATGTCAGTTTTGACAACTACCCAGATTTTGCATGTTATAATTTATGGTTGCATGTTTCTTCTAATCAGCTGCATGTCAAAATTTATGGTTGCATTCTACTTCTAATCATATGCATGTTAGTTCTTGGTGAATTTGGTGGTTGCATGTTGCTTCTAATCAGTTGCATGTCAAAATTTATGGTTGCATGCAACTAAGTGAAAGAGAAAAAAGATATTTGCAGCGAGAAAAGAATAAAGAAATTTTGATCAAATGTCCAGTTGAAAGTAAAAGTACAAAATCCAAGGAAGGGAAAAGTATGGCTGATCTAGATGAGATGGCAAAGAAATTCTTCCAAGACATCCAAAATACTCAGAAGCAAACAGTGGATAGTTTGGCAAAAACTAGAGAGGCTTTGCGAATATTGACAGAAAAACTACAAGGAGTTGCATCTATTAATGAGAAAGGGAGCACTTCAGAGGAGCCAAGAAATCTAAAATCCACACCATCTAAATCAACCAAAATTATTTTCTTGCCTGTAGATGAGCCACCAGTACCAAATCCAGCCATTAATCCTATGGAAGAGGTTACAGGTAACTTGATTACATTAAGAGCTACTTATAATGGCTTAGATGATGACTTTCGTAGTTCAGTTCCTTTTAGAGAATATGTGGATATGATGAACACTTTGATGCCCAAGAAAGAGTACAAAAGGGAGCATGACATAAGTGGAAGAGAGCTCAAAAATAAAATAAGCAAGTTTATAGCACCTACTTTTGATGGAACAAATAAAATTTCAGCTAGAGCATGGCTACAAAAATTACAGACCTTCTTCACACTTAACCCCATGAAGGAGAGTGATGTTGTTCAAATTGCAAGTCTACACTTGGAAGATGCAGCCTATGATTGGTGGTATCATGGAATGACTACTCAAGGTCATGATCAGGTAACTACATTTGATGATTTTAGTCAAAGAGTGATAGATAGATTTGACCTCAAGGATGATGATTATGGGGATGTTGTTGTGCATGATGGTGAGATACCTGGTGTAGATGAGCAGACATTGAGCATTCATGACTTTTTTGAGAGAGAGTACCAGGCACAGTTAGATGCTTCGTCACATGAGGTTGAGGCTAGTAGTACTTCACATGATTTATCCCGCCAGCTGAAGGTGTGTGAAGACAGTATTGTCACTACATTATCTCATCATGACAGGTATGTGGAGTTAGTTGGTATTGGTCATATTACTCAAGTCAGGATTTTGCTTGAGTTACCAGCTAATTCTAGTTTACAGATATGGACTCGAGATTCTTATATTGGCATTTGGGATTCAGTTGACTGTAAATCATTAACACTTTTTGGTAGCAGTGATTGTTTGGGTGCTACCATGGATTTGATTAGCAGATTGCACGGTGTTGTATTTTCTTGTGCCAGGAGCTTATCCGATGTTTGTATTAATTTTTATACACCGGTGTTGGGCTTTGTTCATATATCTAGTCGACCATACTTGCTGGAATGTGTTGATGATATTTCATATTTGGCAGTGTGTATAGATGAGTCCCAAGATCATATTGGCATTGATGACATCCAGGAGGATGCAGTGGGCAGTTTTGAAGACTTAGTTTCCTTGGGTATAGAGGAGTTGGACAGCAATGCTAATGTTTTTGATACTCCGTATGTTGATATGAGCTTTAGATTTGATTCACAGGATATGGATGGTAATACTCTAGAGACTAGTAACTTTGAGGACACTCCTTCAGACAGTGCATCAGAGGAGGTTTGTAGGAGACAGTCAAGCCAGTGCCATCATGTGTCTAATCAGTTGAGAGTTAGTGACCAAGACATTGCTATCACTTGCCAACATTTCGATGCTGCTCGTCAGTTGTTAGCAGTTTATGGATGGGGTTCTCCTACTAGTGATGAGCAGGGAGGAAGTTATCTTTCCTTGACAGAGATCCACTCTTTATGGGAGGCTATTTGGATTTTGAGACAAAATTATATGCAGTTGGTAGCCGACAGAGATTATCTTATGGAGTGGGGCAGTACAACATATGATGCATTGTTGGCCAAGGAAGATGAGGTGAGTGAGCTTACTGAGCAACTTGAGGTGACTTCTGAGATTCTTGAGAGTACACAGTTGGCTTTCAAGGAGTCACAGTTTCATTTGGCTAAGGTGACCATGGAGTTAGAGCGACTACAGTCTTTACCTGATTCTATATAGTCACAAGCTATGGTGTTTGGTGATCTGAGGATGTCCATGGCCGAGATTGTCAGAGACAGTGGAGATGGGGATGCATCCATTCTTGATACTAACATTGGCATATCAGGTTCATTCCCACTAGAGTCAGGTTCAGTTGAGTTGGGTGTTGTAGCAGATTGTTGTATGCCTGACATGGTGGTGGCCTCTAGTATTGATGGCACAGAGACTAGAGATGTATCAAAGATCATGTGTGATGTTGGTGAGTCGACAGTTGGCATGGTTCTTGCTAGTAATACTACTTCCTTGGTGATATCTTTGGAGGTAGTAGTCAGTTCCAACATGGTTAATGATCAATTGCAGTTAGTTTCATCTGGATTACAGTCTGAGCCACTGACTGAGATTGGCACATTCTATCGACATTACACTATGAGGTACGCTCATCAATCTACCTTTGATGACCATGTTGATGAGATAATGGTACAGAGATGTACTTTGGTTCCTAGTGCTTATCATCAGTTATGGGGCAATTTGATGCCTCAAGATGAGAGTTGTGATGTGCATGACATGGTGATAGGTTCTGCAGTTGACAGCTTGATGATATGTGACTTAGAGCAGGAGTTTGGGAGTGATGCTTCAATGGGTGTTGTTATTGATTCTACTCCTTTGGCTATGACATCTCCTGACTTAGCTAGTGATCAGTCACAGTGGGTTGTATCACTTGTTCATGGTGAGCTGTTGACTGAGGTTGGTTTTTTTAATCAACATTATATTGCAGGGTATGAACATCAGTTAGCATTTGATCCTTGTTTTGAGGAGTTGATGGCAGGAAAATTTGGTTTGGATTCCATTTCTTACTCTTTATCTTGTAATGTCTTTTCACCATCAGCAGTGCATGGGAGTTATGGTTATGAGATAGTGGCTGGTGATTTGCAGAGTTGTGTTGACTGCAGGAGTTGTATAGTGTGTGGATTCTCCATACTTGGTACAGTTTCATTCGAGAGCATTCACCATTGTTGCAGAGTTGGATTGTACATTCTGTATAGGCCAGTGGGATGCGTTGATGGTATTTACTGTGTTGGTAGTTTGATTTGTCCACTTTACTTGGATTCTGATGTTCTAAGAGTTTGTGTCTCATGGGTTTTTGACTATGGTAGTGGTGATTTTGGAGTTTGGTTGAGCTATAATTGTCAGTTTGATTATGGTTTCCTCTTGGTCATATTGCAAAGGATATTGCAGGAGCCTGTGTTAATTGGTAGTAGTATAGTTCATGACTACATTTGGGATCCAGGTGGATTGATTGGTTTATTGTTCAGCCATTGCTTGAGGACAAGCAATTTTTGGGAGGGGAGGACTTGTCATGTCCCCTTTTCAAATAATTAAAATATAATAATCTTTGCTAAGGCAGGCAGACCCAAGAAAGTGAAGTTTCGAAAAAAGGGGGTTAAATCTTTGGAAACCATTGGATTAATAAATGAAAATTATTATTAAAATATGTTTCATTAACCTCTCTTGGACGTGAGTTACAGTTATGCCCTCTTTTAAAGGGTTTTGGAGGCATTTTGGGCTCATTCCAGAACTTGATTTTTGCTCATTCTTTGTTATTCTTCAGAGGCTGCCAAACCTGTGGAGAAGTAGACCCAAGAACGGGAGTTTGCAGGTTTCCAGGGAGACCCAAGAACGGGAGTTTGCAGGTTTCTAGGAAGGCTAAGGACAGGAGTTTGAAGCCATTCCATGTGCATGCTCATACAGAGTTTGCCTTTGTGCTGAACAGTGCAGATTTGTGAGTTTCCGGGTGTATTTTTGTAAGAGTTTGGTGTTTCCGGTTGAGTATTTCATATCAATTTTGGTTGCTGCTGTATTTTATACTTTAAGCTGTTAAAATAGAGCTGAATATATATATTGGGACATGATTAAACTTCTAAGATAGATTATTAGTGTTCTTGTGGTGTTTTCGGGCATATTTTGTGCTATTTCGGGAGCCCGATGAGCATAGTTTTTGTCCTACATTTTCGAGCTGTTGTGTAAAGGCTATACGGATCTGGACATGTCAATTTGTAGGCTGTTATGCTACTGAAAGTTCTATAAAAATTTCCATTTTCAGATTCATTAATAATTTGTGAAGTTGTGAAGCTTTTAGCACTATTTTCAACATACCCGATTTGGGGTTTCTTAAGGAATTTGGTGGATCTTTGGGATATTAGCTGTTTGATTTTAAAGATATGATTAGAGGTTGGAAATATCATGAAAAATCAGAAAAGGGACATTACAGTCACCTTGCTTGTGACTAATTTAGAACTTCAGCACTTTTACTACTTTAGGCATGAATCCTAAAGTGAACATCCTCTACATCAATATGTAAAATCGTCATCAATCTGTTTATTTGATGCAGGGCATTCTTGCTTGTGCTTTAAGTAGCCTTGGTTAGAGGTATCACCCTTAACTTACCTCTAAGATATTTAAAAGAATTTTTAGGTAGCACTTTTTTGAAGATGTCAGCAATATGTTCCTTTGAGCTAACATATTCCATCTTCACTTTTTGTCTTCCACCAACTCTGTTACATAGTGATACTTGATTGCAATATGCTTGGTTTTAGCATGCATTATAGGGTTCTTTGATATGTTGATAGAATTTGTATTATCACGATAAAGTATCATAGGCTCAATTACCTCTTCCTTCATACCTTGCAACAAATGTTTGATACATACAATATTGGTGCAATTTATAGCAGCTGCAACATATTTAGCTTTAGTAGTGGACTGTGATGTCTAGTTTTACTTTTTGTTGGTCCATATAATCAACCTTTTTTCCAAGAAAAGTGCTCCTCCACTAGTGCTTTTTCTATTATCAATGTTACCTCCCCAATCTACATTAGTGTAGGCTCTCAGTTCAAACTTTTCACTTCTCTTGTAGTACAAGCCAAAGTCACCAATTCCTTTCAGGTACCTCAGTATTCTCTTTACTACCATTAAGTGATTTTCTCTTGGATTTGGAAAAAATCTTGCCACTATTCCAACAACTAATGCAATGTCTGGTCTACAATGTACAACATATTGTAGCTTTCCAATCATTGATCTATATAATGTATGATTTACTTCAGCAAACTCATCATTCTTAGATAATTTTTGTCTTGTTGCCATAGGTGTGCTAACTAATTTTGACTCCTCTAATCCAAATGTTTTGAGTATCTCCTTGATGTATTTGGATTGGGTCACAAATATGCCATGCTTCAATTGATGTACTTGTAATCCAACAAAGAATTTGATTTCTCCAAACATTGACATCTCAAATTCATGCTTCATTTGATCAACAAAATCTTTGCAAAGAACATCTTTTCCTCCAAATATTATATCATCAACAAAGATTTATGATAGAAAAATTTCTTTACCCTTTTCAACTTTGATGTACAAGTTTTTGTCGTCATTTGTTCTCTCAAATCCTATCTTCACAAGATATTTATGTAGTCTCTCATACCATGCTCTATGTGCTTTCTTTAATCCAGAAAGTGCTTTGTGTAGTTTGTAGACCATGTCCTTGTTCTTGTCATCTACAAATCCCTCTAGTTGTTCTATGTAGATTTCCTCTTCTAGTATACCATTCAAAAAAGTAGACTTCACATCCATTTGGTAGACTTTGAAACCTTTGTATGTAGCATATGCAAGTAATGTTCTTACTCCTTCCATTCTTGCAACAAGGGAAAATGTTTCCCCATAATCCATTCCTTCTTCTTGTGCATAGCCTTTGCAAACTAGTCTGGCTTTGTTTCTTTTTATCTCACCATTCTCATCAAGTTTTTTCCTAAACACCCATTTTGTACCAATCACATTCTTATCAGCTAGTTTGGGAACTAGAGACCATGTTTTATTCTTCTCAATCCAATCTATCTCTTCTTCCATGGCTTTATACCAATCATCTTCTTGTAGTGCATCTTTCACTATTTTTGGTTCAACCTTGCTTAGCAAACATGATTCATTTCTCAGTCTATTCTTTGTCATAGGTCTAACATCCTTGTCACCAATGATTTGATCTACAGGGTGATGTCTTCTCACATACTTGGCTAACCTTGGTTCTATCCTTCTTTCCAAGTTTGATCCTTTAGTTTCAGAGTCATTTTTCTCTTCTTCATCTGACACTTCATCATTCTTTCATGTATAATATTTTCAAAACTAGAATGAGCATTTTCTACATTCTATAGCTCAGCTTCTAAATGAAGCTCAGCATTCATAGGCTAACTCAGCAGATACTGAAATTTGTTGTTGTTTCCCAACTTGATTTGTAGCATTGTCTTCAATAGTCATTCCTTCACAGAAATATACAAAGGATCTATAATCCTTTGTTTGCTTGGACTCATCAACTTGAACTTTTGCATGCTCATCAAAATTTACATTTTTACTTTCCACAATCTTGTTAGAGTTAGTGTTCAAACACTTATATGCTTTTCTTCTAGTGGAGTATCCAAGGAATATGCCTTCATCACTTTTTGCATCAAACTTTCCATTTCTAGTATCTTTAAGAATATAGCATTTACAACCAAATACTTTGACATGTTTAACATTAGGTGAGTGACCATACCACAATCCAAAAGTTGTTGCATTTGTACCTTTCTTGACTTGAACTCTATTTAGTGTGTAGACTGTAGTACTTATAGCTTCTCTCCAATATTTTAGTGCAACATTTCTCTCCATCATCAAGGTTCTAGCATAGTAAATCACTGACCTATTTCTTCTTTTGGCAATACGATTTTTTGGTGGAGTTCTTGGTACTAATGTTTTTCTTTTGATGCCTTTGTCATTGCAAAAAATTTCAAAATCCTTTGATGTGAACTCACCTCCTCTATCTGACCTTAGGCATTTGAGGTTCTTTCCTGTTTCCTTCTCAACTCTGGCCAAATACCACTTGAACATTTGAAATGCATCAAATTTTTTCTTTAAAAATATAGCAGTCATCATCCTAAAATAATCATCTACAAATAGCATTATGTATATGTCTTCTAGGTAGCTTTGCACTTCTATTGGACCACATAAGTCTATATGGACTAACTCTAGTACTTCCTTGGAAGTGTATGTTTTTCTTTTGAAACTAGACTTAGTCATCTTCCCTAGTTGACATTGTTTGCACATTTTATTTTTAGGTTTCTTCAATTTGGGCAACCCTTTGACCTTCTTTTTCTTGTTGATGCTAATCAGATTACCAAAGTTAACATAACATAGCCTTTTATGTCACAACCACACATCATCAAATCTAACAACAAGACATGTTGCATCTTCCATATCTAGATAAAATAGATTAATCCTAGTTTGTTCACCTTTTCCTATCAGATTTCCATCAGTGTCATAGATCTTGGTAGTTTTGTTTCCAAATTCAACTTTGCAATCTACATTGCCTAACTGTGATACACTCAACAACTTGTAGTTCAATGCTTCAACATAGTATGCATTATCACATGAATTTTTTTCTATGAGTTTAATAGAGCCTTTTCCTTTTATTTGACATGGAGCATCATTACCAAATCTAACACTATTTCCATCATATTGAATAAAGGTAATGAACTTTATTTTATCTCCTGTCATGTGATGTGAGCATCCACTGTCTATGATCAACTTGTCATTCTTGTTTAAATAGGTAACCAATGTTGTTGCTTCATCTTCATCTTTATCTAATTCATCCTTCATGGCCACATAGACTACTTCATCATCATTCTCATTAGAATCTTCTTCAACAATGTAGCATCTTTTGTCTTTCTCCTTGTAGTCTTTGCTATCATCTTCTCTCTTGTTCTTGTACTTGTTTCCTTCTTTGTAGTTCTTCTTCTATGTACATCTTGCAGCAATGTGACCTACTTCATTGCAATTGAAACATATGATAGAGAGCTTACCTTTGAATGTACCTTTACCTCTATGGAATCTCCTAGCTAGTAGCGCTTCTAACTATTCCACATCTTCCTCATCTGCACTGCTATCACTAGATGCATGTTTTCCCTTTCTTCTCTATTTGCTTTATGTCTTGTCCTCAATGTCTTTTATTGTCATCTTGTCCTTGAAAGTAGATTCAAGGTTCTCAAGTCGATAGTTGTCAAAATTGGACAATTCAAATGCAGTAAGTCTTCCCACTATTCCTTCAAAGGTTGATGTGTTCCCTTGTACACACCTCAGCTCTTGAATGGATGAAACTCTAATAACATAGATAGGGAGAAGAGTTCTTAAGTATTTTTTGATAACAATTTCTTCTTCCAATTGATGACCTATACTTCTTATTGCACTTACCACTTCTTTCATTCTTGTAGCATATTGAGTAGCATTTTCACCATCCTCCATTTTCATGTCATCAAACTTTCCTCTTAGGCTTTCTATCTTTACTCTCTAGACATTTTGATCTCCTCCATAGATATCTGATAAAGCTTTCCACATCTTGAATCTAGTGTCACAATCTTTGATGTCATCATATTCTACATAGTCAACTGCAGAGGCAATTTCTAGCATTGCTTAATTGTGCTCCTTTTTTTTATTCAAATCATCTATAGTAAGAGGTCTTGTTGGATTTACATGTTCTATTCCAATTAAAGTTTGTGCATAGTCACCTATTGATCCAAGGTGAAATTTCATCAGACTTTGACATGCAAAATGGTTGCCTTTGTTGAGCTTGGGAACTTCTCTCTTGGACATCTTAATCTTCCTACTTCTAGTACCTTGAAACTAAATCAGTAGTTGGATCTAATACCAATTGTTAGAATTACTTTAAAATAATTGAGAGGAGCGGGGGGTGAATCAGTTATTCAAGGTCCAAATGTCCTATTCAAACTTTTCACTAAGTATAATGAGCTCATTCAATCATTCATTCATCCAAGCTTTAACTATTCTAACCAGCAAGTTACTGTAAATCAGCATGCAATCATAACACATAAGAAATCAACACATAACATAGTGATTTATGTGAAACCCAATTTGGAAAAAACCACCAGTAACATGCTACTCAATTCTCACTCTTCTGAAGTGATGCCCTATGAAAGGCCTTCCCTATTAAAGGCTTACAACACACTATCAAATGTGACCTTGTTAGAGGATTTAACCACCCTTTTAGAAGTGGGCCTTGTTAGAGGACTTTAGAACATTCACTTGGAATGTCACCCTGTTAAAAGATTTACAAATGGCTATTAAACCAACCTAAGTCCATAGGATTTTTAGATCTAGTACAATTGCTAGAGAGTATTAGAAAATCTTTGACCTAAATACAACATAGAACTTATCTTGCAGATCTCATATAACTTCTTAGCTCATACCCTTGCCTAGCCTTCAATCTCTAAAACTCTAAAAGCTTGCCCTCCTTTCAAGCTTAGTCTCCTTGAGTCTCCATGCTCAATGCACTAGTGCAATCATCTCTTCATGATCACTTGTAGAATTAGAGCCTTTGTGCTCTTCCTTCTCCTAGATGTCTTCTATTTGACACCCTTCTAACCACTTTGCAGATTTGGCTTTTTAGTAGCAACAGTT